>CAHIKZ030003869.1:1970000-2075000 GCA_903632075.3 Acanthosepion pharaonis | reverse complement strand
AGTTTAGATATTTCTGAACATGTTTGGTACTGCTATGCTAAATTTGACTTGTTATGACTGATTGATACATCAAGGTATCTGAAGTGTTCAGTATTTACTAAATCTACATCTTGAATTGTTATGACAGATTCAAGGTAGGTGCCAGCACTGCTTTCATTCCAACTTCAAATACTTTCTTTTTTGGAAAGGTTTATTTTGAGTCTTATTTCTTGGAACCCTTGGATGTTAATTTTTTTTTTCAAGATTATTCTAATATCAACTATGAATAGCTATGTCATCTGCATAGCCACTCCTATTATCAATAAATTGGCCTCAGGGAGGAAAGCAGGATCGCTGTCTTCTCTTAGTAGATTCATTTGGGATGTGATATGAAATGCTTAGGTAACAGAATACTATTTGTTTTTTGGTTTCACATCGATTGGCAAAAAATTTTAGTTTAAAAATTACTGATACTTTTGCTTTCCTGTATGTGAAATTTAAAAATACCAATATTGTTAACTTTGACAAAATAATACCTAAAGTAAGGTTAGTTAAAAAGTAGTTTGATATTGGCCTCTGTATTTCTTTCAGTGACATAGAACAGTAGTTGGATATATACCACAGTACAATGACCAGAATTATAATAGATCCAATCTTGAAAGGGTTCTTCTCGTTGTGACCTTGTGCCAGACTAAATTAAGCTTAAAGCTTAAAGAACCAGAGATTCAATATTTGATAAGCAAATAAAAATCTAGTCTCTTACTTAGGAAAAAAAATTAGTCATCCTATATTGGCAATGAATGCTGGATAATTTCCTCACAGATGAAGAAGAAACTTGAAGCAAAAGAAATGTTGTTCTAGAGAAGGATGCTGAGAATATAATGGATCGAACATATGAACAATGACAAATTTTAGAGAAACAAAAAGGGTACTTATACTTAACATCAGAAAGAGTAGGTTGAAATTTCTAGGTCACATAATGAGGAAAAAGGGCTTGGAAAATTTGACACTCATAAGACATATTCAAGGTAAAAGCAACAAAGGAAAATAGTGCATAGCCTACCTAAGAATTTTGTGTAAACGTATAGCAGAAATGGGTTCAGGAGAAATAAGAAAAAGAGAAAATTTATTAAGAGTTACAAAGAACAAGAAGTTGTGAAGAGTCATGATTGCCAATGTCATAAAGAGACATGGCACATAGAAGAAAATGATGATGAGAGCAGCAAATTTTATATCAACACTATTTCTACACTGGATATACAAGCATATCAGTGTATGCATTAAGATGTGTGTACACATATGCACCTAAACTTTTATAAAATGAAATGTTAGCATATGGACATACACGAATACAGAGGTTATATAGAGAGGTATAAAGAACGCTGTAGAAGTGAACAGATATATACTTTATAAAAAGAAAAGAGACACAGTGAATCTATAGGCATATATTACAGATTATATAAACCCTTGTGCAAATTAATTGAAACAAACCACTTTAGTCTCCTTTCTTTCACCATACATTCAATTTTAGACCCACTGGAGTGACAGGGTGTAATTGATTTCTATTTTTTCCTCAGATTAGGTCATTTGCAGTGGTTTGCAGCAATATGGAAATATTAAAAAAAATGGGGTTTATGATGAAATTTGTTTGGCCTTGAAAAATATTACATCATCAGTGATTGCATCATATTTTTATCACACCCAGACACTATTGTCTGAAGTGTTGATTAGTTTTCCTATGGCCATTGTCTGTGATGGACGTTAATCCAAGGAAGTGTACAAAAATTGTAATGCTGCAAGAACATACTGTCAAGCCTTACCAGCGAGAAAAAGTACTATAGACTGGCCTGAAAACTCTCCTGATTTAAATCCAATCAAGAATCTGTGGTCAATCTGCAAGGAACGACCGTGAAATGAACATAAGAAATACTAACATGTGCACTGCATCAGGTTTCATTGGATAAATATGAAAAAAAAGTAAATAATAGCATAATTATTCATTTTGTTTCAATTAATTTGCACAAGGGTGTATATAGTAAGATATATATAGTAATATATATATACAGTATATATATATATATATATATCTACACACACACTACTGTATATTATATTATATTACTAGTGTATATATATATATATATCTACACACACTACTGTATATTATATTACTAGTGTATATATATATATATATACACACACTACTGTATATTATATTACTAGTATATATATATATATATATATATATATATCTACACACACTACTGTATATTATATTACTAGTGTATATATATATATATATATATATATATATATATATATATATATATATATATATATACTCACACTACTGTATATTATATTACTAGTGTATATATATATATATATATATATATATATATATATATATTAACTCACACTACTATATATTATATTATATATATATATATATATATATATATATATATATATATATATATATATCACACTACTGTATATTATATTACTAGTGTATATATATATATATATATATATATATATACACACACTACTGTATATTATATTATATTACTAGTGTATATATATATATATATATATATATATATATATATATATATCTACACACACTACTGTATATTATATTATATTACTAGTGTGTGTATATATATATATATATAGTACTATTACTATTAGATTACATATATATTACACATCCACAGTGTTGTGGATCTAAAGGTGTATATTAGCAATATATCCAAAATAAAAAACAGCAATAGTAATTTTGTAAGAGCAAACGTAATGTCTTTGGATTTACTCAATGATGCAGGAATGAATGAATCAAAGAAGAGAAACAAAAACTTCAAAGAAATTGGAAAAAAAAAGCGATGGAAAAAAACTCACCTTCATTTTTTGAGCTGGTGATGTGAAAGCTGTCATCAAAGATGGAAACACGTTGCTACCTTGCTTTTCAATCAGGTTCACAAGTGGAGCAGTAGCAGCAGTGATGGAGATTGCAGATCCTTTTGTGGAGTCTACAAATGGCTTCATATCATCATTTAACTAGAAGAGAAAAGGTAGAAAAGTAGAAATGAACAGCAGCTTCATTGCAAGAGAAGCAGATAGAGAGAAAAATAGGCGTAAATAATGAGAGAGACAATAAAAAAAAAAAAACTTGATTAAAAAATGATAAAAACACAAGGGGTCTTCAGAAATATTTACACTGTTCGGATTGATGTCCTCGTCTTTATTGTCACATTCCCGTTTCAGCCATTGTACGCTGCAACTTTCTTGTTTGAAGTTTTACTGTAAATTTTATTATTTGGCTAGGAAAGTCTGTGATTACTCTCACCATTTATGATTTTCTAAAATAAACTGTAATATTATTTATTGTTTAATTATGCAATTTAATATGAATATTATCAGCAGAATATTAATGTGTTTCAACATTAATCTTAACTATTATACTGTATTCATACAGCATTTGGAATCTTGACAATCTGGTTAATTCCAGGATATATATATATTCTAGCATTCCAAAATTTCCTAATTTTAATACATGCCTCATTTATTTATCTATATTTCTGAAATGAGATGAGATGTTGTAACTATATATCAACCCCTTATGGATTATTTAATGACGAAACTGAATTCACTTACGAGGGTCAGCTGGTAAGTTCATAGGCTGACCTAGATATAAATGTAAGTAGACACGCCAGTTGGTAGACCAAAAGACATGCAAGTGTACCAGAATACAACAGTTAGCTGGTTATTCACATTTCCAGCGTGCCATTGCAATCATTTTCTTTTAATTGCTGCCATTATGAGTGTCAACTGTTTTTATGTTCCTATTACTTCTGGAAGCATTGTTATAATCTTTGTATATACTTTTATTTATTTCTTCTCCTGAAAAGGTATGTGTGGCTCATGTACAATAATGGAAGAAGGTTCTATAATAGAGTATTTTCTAAAATAAACTGTAATATTATTTATTGTTTAATTATGCAATTTAATATGAATATTATCAATGGAATATTAATGTGTTTCAACATTAATCATAACTATTATACTATATTCAAATAGCATTTGGAATCTTGACAACATATACTCAGTCAGTTATGTGTAATACACACTTAGGTAATCATGTATCTTTCGATACATGACTGACGAGGCAGATTTTTTCCCCCACAATAGGTTGCCATTTCTTTCTGCAGTAGACCAGTTGCCATCCAAAGCTATAGAACCCAGTCTGTCCTGCCATTTACCCACAGAGAAGAAGAGGATTCATACCTTTTTCAAAGGTATTAGCATGTAAATGAATGTAATGGATTCAACTGGAATTTGAACACAACTCTCCAATTCCTCAATCTGAGCCACTATCCATTATTCCCCAAACCTCCTTTCGAAAATTTCCTAATTTCAAAACATACCACATTTATCCATATTTCTGAGATGAGATATTTAAACTATTTACATTTTTCAGACAGTTATCCTCATCTTTATTCTCACATTCACAATGTTTCGGCCATTGTATATTACAGCCTTCTTCAGGTGATATTTGTTTGAATTTGAAGCCAAACAAAGAATAGTCAAACTGTATGTTGATGTTTCTGAAGATTGGTTTGATGACGTTTGTGTAAACATTCTTCCCTTGTTTATTTCCTGAAATGGGCCAAGATATAACCCTCACATTCCTGGGTTGCTGAATAAAGTCACTGAGAATCTGTTCCATTTCCTCTACCCACCACTTGCAAATATCGGGACAGGGATTGGCAAAGGTCAAGTTCTTTTCTGACAGTTGTGACCGGAGTGTACAACAGCCGAAATGTTGTGAATGTGACAATAAAAATGAGGACAATAGTCTAAACAGTGTAAGTAGTTACAATACCTAATCTCAGAAATATAGACAGATGTCTTCAGAAATATATTTCATGTGTCTTACATTGACGGAATAACAATATTTTGCGCCTTATTTAGTTTCCTCATAAAAATTGGTATTGAAAATTTTGATGAAGCAAAATACATGGTGAAACATGTCAAATTTATGAAGATTTCCTACTTATATCCTATTTTTATCATTCTGTCAGATTTACTCCACGTTTTCAACTCCTATGCTAGATTTTTAAGCAACAGGTCTTGATAAAATATATATATATATATATATATATATATATATATATATATATATATGTAGATATTTTAGATAATAATAATACAAATATTTGTTATTTACATATGTTATTTACAGTCATATTGCCCTCATCTTTGTTATCACAATGTTTCAGCCATCACACTCTCTGCCCTTCTTCAGATATCTGTACAATAATAATAAGAACTTTATTTTGACAGCAAATAACATAAATAAGGATTAACTCAACATCCTAGAAATTCAAACAGAAATATTTGCTGATGTTCAACCAATGACATAAGTGGAAAGAATAGTCAGTAACTTCCAAAAGAGCTTTCAGTATGAAGGCTAGAAAAGGAAAAGGTATAAATCCATAGTTTAAAAAGTTCATTCATAGTAATTTCTATTTTTGTTTTGCTTAACAAAAACGAGAAAATATTTTTAGATTGTAAGAATGTTTTTTTTGTTTTGTTTTTTTTTGGATAATAATGATTTAGCGATACAAGTCTTACTAATTAACCCATAGCTGGGGAGAGAAAAGGTGGATTCATACTTTTCCAAGGGTATTTGCACATAAGTGTTTAAAATAAACACAATGAGATTTGTAACTCCGCTTTCTGATTAACAATTATGAACCATTATCCATTACACTGCCCACACATCCAAGCTTATAGCACCTGGTATTCCGAAGTGGTCACCCATCTAGATTCTGATGAAGCTTAACATTGCTTAACTTCAGTGATCATACAGGAACTCATGTTTCAACATGATATGGCCATAAGTCTCCATTTTTGGAACCAAATTTAATAAGGCATCATCCTAACTGCTGATCACCCATCTAGATTCTGATGAAGCTTAACATTGCTTAACTTCAGTGATCGTACAGAAACTAGTGTTTCAACATGATATGGACGTAAGTCTCCATTTTTGGAACCAAATTTAATAAGGCATCATCCTAACTGCTGATTATAAATGGTGGTTAAGAATAAATTTGGGGTACACTAAAATACAACAATGTTCAACAGCAAAGATAGTGGATTGACAAGGATAAATCTGTAAAAGTGAACCCAAAAATCTAAGCTCCATAGGAAAATGGTAATGTTGTGTGATTGTTAGGTCATTATTCAATTTGTTTTGAAAATGCAATGAAACAAGAAATGCATATTTATACATCCAGTAGCTTCAAAATGTCCACAAAACCTTGGATATCAATAGACAAAATAATATTCTTCTCTATGACAATGCAAGGCTGTATAAATGAAGTCTAACACAGGCCCAAAATTCTGGAATTCAATAGATCTTGTTCTAACCCACCAGTCATAATCAACTGACCTTACACCAATTAATTATTACCTTGTACTACTACTACAAGACATTTTGACAGGGAAAACTTTCTCTAATGAAAATCTGATTCAGGAGTTCATCAAAAACTTTTTCATTCAACATTTATCAAAGTGCTGCCTGATAAGTGGCAACACTGTAATTGCAAATAATGGTGGAATTATAATTGAAGAAAATGTAATTGTACTTTACTTCTTGAAGAATAAACTTAACAAAAACAGAAATCATAGCTCAACCTAATATGTGAACAGAAAGTATGATAAGGCAAGATCATTATAGATAAATAGCAATATTATCAATCCTTATCTGGCAGCTCAGCTTCAGTCACTTTCCCACCGATGTAAGATCACCTCTCTTTGCCTTTTCTATAAATTCTTTCATGGTAATTGTTCAGACAAGCTATTCACTATGGTACCTCGACTTTTTGAATTTAGGCACAGTACCAGACTGGCATCGACATCTCATCAATTTACAGTTCAGCTGGCTGAGATGTAACTGTGAATTCTATGCTAACAGTTTCTTTTCTCACACTTCTCACTTGTGGAACACCCTTTCAGCTCCATGCCAACATTAATCTGCAAAAATTTAAATGCAATGTCAATCACTATCTGTTGTCCACTTGAATACTCTTTTCTCTTCCCAGTCATTATTAATGTTTCTGTTCCTGATTCTTCCACACCTAGCAACCCCTTGTGTCTTAGTGGCTTTATTGCCTTACATGAGGTGAAACTAAAAAAAAAGGTAAAAAAAAACGTCTTCACAAACTGAGAGATAAATAGATAGAAAGATAGATAAACATGAACATTTAATTACAACTGTATAGATAGAAAGAAAAAGATTTCAATAGATGGACAAAAAGACAGATAAATAAAAATGAGTATAGGGCAAACCTGATTTATTTTCTAAGCCACGTTATACAGCTGCACTAAGAGTGCGTTGGGGGTTATGTTGCTGGCAGTAGCATCAGTAGTGGCCTTCAGACAAAATCAGAATCAATGTCAGTTCTCGGCCTAATCAGTTATTCTACCAACAGTAAGAGTACAATGCGCAATTTGATTTATTGCATCCACATTTTTCAAACTGATTTAATATAAGAAAATGGTTGGAAGAGTAGCTAATGGTTTTTCATTCAAATGGAACTACTACTTCTATCTGCCATGTCCTTTCAGGACATTGATGATCAACTTCCTGTCTTCTGTAGCTCTAAGTAAGGCTTGTCTCTTTGCTGTATCTTCTAATCACTGTTCTTCCAAACATTTACACAAGCTCATTAGATAGCTTATTAGTTGCTTTCATTTGGCCCTCTTGCATTCAATATGTCCTGTGAATGTCAAATTCTCCAAGCTCTCTTTCCTCAAATGAAACACACACACACAAAAGTATGCACTCAAGCAAGGAAATAATATTGATAACAGGGAGACTTGAATCAAAGGTTAATTCCTAGAATTAAAATCCAAAATTCTTTCCATTCTTTTTGTTTCCAGAAATAAAATTTCAATTCAAAAAATGTTTGAAACAAAATATTAAGCATAAAAAATAAAATTATTAGGTCAAAATAAAAGTTCATAGGATTTTTCAATAGTTGACATTTGAAATTGAAACTTGGTTTTGCTTTACACCTGAATTAAATTTATAACACACAAGGTCAGATCAAAAAGTACCTGGACTGTTGCTGTGGTAACCGAGCTAAAGTATGCTATGAGTGAAGCCACTTGGCACAGATTGACCTTAAACTTTGTTGAGCATGCACACTATGTTATATCATGCTCACTCATTTCTGTTGTTTATAGCAGTGTTTGAAAGGAAAATTTGTACAGTGTGGGTGTCTCACCACACTAGAGATGGTTCCATCAGTGACTATGGCTTGTGCAGCAATTTTAGGCCAGGTCTGCCAGCCACCATATTCCCAGATTTTCACCTCTTGTGACTTTTTCCTATTCAAAAATCAAATCCCACTTGAATGGAACAAGATTTCAAGATGTCAAGGAAATCTAAGAGAATGCAATAGGGCAGCTTCTCGCTATCACAAAAAGGAGTTCCAGGAATGCTTCCCTCAATGGAAACAATAATAAATAAAGTGTGTGGCTTCAAAAGAGATTACTTCAATGGAGATTAAATATTGAATTGATATGTGATGTGTTTTTTTTTGTTGTTTTTTTTTATATCACCAGTCCTGATACTTTTTTAGCGGACATCACATATACATATTCTGAAAGTTGACATTAAAATATTTCTTTCTGTACACTGTGTGTGCAGATTGTGAATTCTAAATGTTTGTACATTAAAAGTAAAAATAAAGGAATTTAAGGTGCATTCAGTTCTGTTATTTCCAGAAAGGTAAAAAGTGCTATGCAAAAAGAAAAAGTGTCATTTATGGAAATGGTGCCATTGCTGAAAGTAATATTTGTAAGTGTTTCACTAATTTCAGACATAGATATTTTGATCTCAAAGACTGAGAATGCTCTTGCAGACCTGCATTCATTGATGATGACCAAGTTAAAATGTTGATTAAAATTATCCAGGTCACACATGGGATATCCCAGAGATACTCCACATATTTTATATAAGCATTGTAAGGAATTTGAAAATATTTGGATACATGATTTTTGATGATGTTTAAATACCTCATGATTAAACGGAAAAAATTTAATGGATGACATTTCCACCTACAATTCTCTGCTCAAACATAACAACACCCACTTTTGAAAATATGATTACAGGCTATGAAAAACAGATTGTTTATAACAATGTGGAGCATAAAGGAAAATGAAATGGGCCATTGTTAATTATTCTAAATGAAGGTCAGCATCCGAACAAGAAAAAAATTGGTACTATTACTTCCAGTGTACTCACCTTCAAATGACCACTTACTTCAATCCCTACAAAATAATCTTAATTATAAAAAAAAGAACTTCAACTCTCTGAAATCCTATAAAAATCACTTAAACCAATAAATCAAACAGAAAGATACTAAGTTTAAAATTAATTAAATTTTCCTTCAAAAAAAAAAAAAAAACAGAAAAATGGCTTAAATGCAAAAAACTTAAAGGCTTTTCCATGTCTTCAACCAGACTTGTGTACACACACATATATATATATATATATATATATATATATATATATATATATATATTAATATACATACATATACCAACGTTTGTAGTACAACTTAAAGTTTCATGGTTTCCCCAAGTTGTCAGGCATGAACTGATAAATGAAATACTTATTATAGTTGTTTTTTTTTTTTTTAAATTACTGGGTCTCATAGGATGAATGCTAGATTAAATGCAGTTTCAAAGCTGAAAGTTAATATAAACTTAATATATTATTGAGGTATAAATTCAAAAATGTAGAGTGTAGGTAGGGGATATTGAAAAAAAATGTAAGCTTAAAGTTTAAATAAGAAAAGAGGATTTAGTGGATCCAGTATTTTTTAGAAAAAACAACAGTAATAAGTGTTTCATTCACCAGTTTGTGTCTGATGACTTAGGGAAACCAAGAAACTTTGTTGCACAACAAATGTAGGTATACAGTAGCGTCCAAAATTAAGGGACAAAATTTTAAAACCTAATATTTGTTAGAAATAACAACTGTGAAAAGCTGAAATTTTGACAACTGGTAGTCGTTATCATCCATAATAACATACTAAAATTTGAATCATTTGCAAAGGATAGAAAAAGAATTATAACAATTATTTATTTATTTTCAAAATAGGATCGTCCAAAAGTAAGGGACAAAATTGAGAAAAACAATGTAAACAGTATGCTATATTCAAATTTTTTGATTTCCTCTAAAGAATAAGTCTTACTTAGTCATTTGTAAATGTTGCATCAGTCGGCACCATGGCGAAATGCCAAAAACTTGATTACTCTGTGAGATAAGCTATTGTAAAGCTACACAAGGAAAAGCACACCATTAGAGAGATTTCACAGAAAGTGAAACATTCCAAGAGTGTTGTAGGCAGGGTTGTTAAATCCTACAATGATACTGGCAAAATAGTTAGTGCTTTTAAAACTGGCAGACCCATAAAACTTCGGCAAGAGAAGATCGAATAATGCAGCGTATGTCATTAAAGGACCGTTTAAGTCTTGCACAGAAATTAAAAAGGTTTATGAATAGTACCTCATGTGTTAATGTGTCAAGACAGACTGTAGACGACTGCAAGAAATAGGGCTGTTTAATCGAACCCCAGGGATGAAACCACTTGTTAGTTTGAAGAATAAGAAGAAGAGATTAGAGTTTGCAAACAGGTATGTAATTTGGACATATGAAAATTGGGCAAAAGTATTTTTCAGTGATGAAAGCAAGTTTAATTTATTTGGAAATGATGGAAAAAACAATGTAAAGAGACGTATTGGTGAAAGGTTAAGTGCAAAGTGTACTAAGAAAACTGTCAAGTTTGGGGGCGGAAGCGTCATGGTATTTGGAATGTTTTCTAGCCAAGGTACAACGCCTCTTGTCCGGTTACAAACTCGTGTAAACGCACAGATCTATAAAAACAAGATCATGTTGTGCCAATCATACAGAATTCAGGTTTCAACAGGGCTACCTTTATGCAAGATAATGCCCCATGTCACAAGGCAAAGGTGGTATGAGTTACCTTAGCAAGCAAGATTTGGAAATTATGGATTGGCCACCGAAAGTCCTGACTTAAATCCAATAGAAAATCTTTGGAAGACCTTAGGAGTGAAAGTTATGGAAAGAAATCCCACTAACACGGAGGATTTGTGGGTGAAGCTTCAAGAAGAATGGTCTAAAATTAGTATCGAGGATTGTCAAGAACTGATTTGTTCTTGGAGTCGAAGATGTGCAGCTGTCATTGAGCAAAGGGCTCATTTACTAAATATTGATTGTACATGTATTTTTATTGTTTTTTGCCCTTTACATTGTTTTTCTCAATTTTGTCCCTTACTTTTGGACGTTCCAAATTTGAAAATAAATAAATAATTGTTATAATTCTTTTTCTATCCTTTGCAAATGATTCAAATTTTAGTATGTTATTATGGATGATAACGACTACCAGTTGTCAAAATTTCAGCTTTTCACAGTTGTTATTTCTAACAAATATTAGGTTTTAAAATTTTGCCCCTTAGTTTTGGACACTACTGTATGTATCTCTATTAATTTCAAATTATAAGTGCAATTATAATTTATAAATTCATGAATTATTGTATTTGTTTTATTGTATAAATGATTCATGAATCTCTATTAATATATACTTCTTAGCTCTGTCTAACCATATTGAGCACTGTTTTGTTTACACCTTATATTAATTTAAGTAAATATTTATTTGCTTATTTGTGTATGCACACTAATGCATATATATACACTTGCTAATATCTAATTATTTGGTTTATATCCACACACAAAAGGATAGCCTTAGTCATAACCAGAGTTTTCACATTCAAGTTATCTAAAGATCACATGTGCGGGAAACTCAGCTTACAACTAGGGCCATTCTTTCATAGGAATTAACTTTGTCAAGCATTTTTGCTCTGTCTAGTTAATCTAGGCATTGGTCATTTTACTGAGTAGGTAGTTGTCTGCCTTTTGTTTTTTGTTTTTTCTTATTGTTGTCCTTATTCAAGATTTTATCTTGTTTAAGGGTATTTAGGTCTTGTATATATATTTCAGACATCATGGCTTGTAAGAAAAATAATATAGATCTCAAAAAATAATTATGCTTATGATTTGTTAGCCTAAATGCTAAACCCATAACAAAAAGTTGAAGCTGACCTCACAATCCATTCACTTCCACTCCCTTTATATATTCCACCCACTTCAATTGCGAGTATTGTCTGTGCATCATTCCCACTTGAAGACTGTCCACCACATGAAACTGTTAGTTACAGAATTGATTAGTAAGCATACATAAAAAGTTACTTATATATATAGATAATAAACCAAGTAATGGGTAAATTATCAAAGAACAAACTGATCAATATCATGTCTGCAAAAAAAAATATGATTGGGTGACTAAATCGTTTTTTTATGATTTATCAACCCTTTGTGGGTTATTTAAAGCCAAAACATATTTTGAATTGTAAAAATAATTTTTTTGCAAGTGAATATTCTATTATTTATTTTTTGGAAAATAATGATTTTTCCAGATACAAGTCCTACTATTTAACCCATAGTCCGGGGAACGAGATGGATTCATACATTTCCCAAGGGTATTTGCACCTAAGTGAATGCAAGGAGCCTGACTGGAATTCAAACTCAGCACTTCGATTTTTCATTCAGAACAGCTATCCTTTACACCACACATCTGTATTATACTATACTTAAATACATATGTAAATAATGCAAATAGTTTCTACTAAATTTCAAAGTTTTCATATTATTCCAATTACCTCAACTCTAGCTAACGGCTAAGCTTATGGAGTCGACGAATATCAAAATACATTATCTAATGAACTGAGGATGTGTACTCTGATCAAAGCTTTACTTGTAAAAAAATGGTTTGTCTGTTTACTTGTTTTCGCTTTGTATTAGCTTCCTTATTTTTGGCTTTAATGCATTACTTCAATTTCTATCCTATTTTTTTTCCTATGTTAACCGTTTCAATGCCTACTTTGCTTGTAAATAGTTATTCATTTCTCTTATCTTCTAATTTTGTAAATCGTTTTTCTCCTTCGTATTCTATGGTTTGTACACAAACAACCTTTTGTTAAGTAACGCTGTCAGAATAAGTATTGATTGTCAGTACTGTGATTGGCATTTAATAAGTAGAGTGCTAACACTTCCAGGAACTTATCTGTCTATATAAACTGTTTTTCCTTATTTTTTTAAGCTTTTTCTTTCTTCTATTTAATCTTCTGGTTTTCAGGTTGTTTTTTTTTTTCAATGCAAGAAGCACAAAACTGATTCTGTCATTGTTGTAGAGGAACTCTTGAAACCAATAATGCTTTTTATTCATATTTATTGAAAACAATGATCATATAAACTGCTATAAAATTGGTTATATTGTAAAGAATGCCGATTTTACTGTCATCTTGCAGTAAGAAACATCAAAACGTATGTTTCCTTCTCAGAAAATATCTGCTTCCAATAAAGTATTTAATAAGCTTATTGTTTTGCTAAGAGTGCGAGTAGTAGATTTGAGATTTGTAAATCATTTGTGGATAAATTTATTCCACAAAGTTGCAGTTCTCAGGAAAAAAAATGCCTGAGTGGAACTTCCTCTTTAGAAATGGAATATGGGGGAAATGTGGGTGATTCAACTCCATGGATGTAGTATGGGGAGTACAAGTAATAACAGTCCAGACTAGTGGAATTAAAGAGTGGAATTTTCTCAATATTTACCATGGAAATACTGACAGATTAGCAATAGGCTTGCAACATTGAGTCTGTGACGAAAGAGGCTGCAGAGTGGAAAATAAGGCTACATGTAAAACAATATTGCAGAATTGGATCTATAGCCTTGATAGGACAATGAATCTAGAAGAAGGATAACTTTGAATTTAAAGTGCTTGGCAACACATCATGGGCTACTTGACAAAATCTGATATATTGTTATATACCGTACCTATGAACACTGATGGGTATGTCCTAATTTTCATAAATACATTGGACACTATTCTAAGTGGAGGTTAATAATGCTGTCTAATTAGTCCACCACTAGCAATGGCTTACCTACTTCATGCCCCTGACAAGCATTGTATTTTGTTGATGTTATAAAGATTACCATTTCATTTCCAACCTCCGTTTTGGTTATTCCTCATTCAGTAACCTTTTCTCAGTTACAACATAGATGAAAAGATTAAATATTTTAGATTAAGTATTTTAAATTCATATGATAAAGAGAGGTTGAAAAGATAGGTATTTTAAATTCATATGATAAAGAGAGGTTCCTGTACTAAGTAAGAAGGCAAAAACTGGAAGCATTTTAACACGGGGGAAATAGCTCTACTAATAATCAGGAAGAAATGAGAAAACTATATTTATTTACAGTTGGAGTGGTAAATTTAATAACATATCAAATCATGTTGGGTTATTTAATGTTAATTGAGAGATCGGTACCAAATAACAGAAACCACATCACTTGAGGACTACCAACCAACGGCAGCAACAACTAACACACTATTTCAATTAAAAAGTTAAGAAGGAAGTCTCCATCAATACTAGAAAGCTTGATAACCGCTACTGGACTTGAGAAACCTGTTTTCCTGAAAAATTGTTTTAAGTAAAAGATGTGGTAAATTTCAACAGAATGCAATACTAGCTGCTTGGTCAATGAATGCCAAATGTAGAGAAATGGCTAATATTACCATTACCATAAGTTTTATACAATAAAATTTACAATAAATAGATAGGTAGACACATGTCCAGTTTGGACTCAAGTCAAAGAGGTGGGCATATGTCTAGTTTATGCTAGAATTAAAAAAGTAGATATTGATCAGGTTTATATCAATGCCTGGACGGTGAGGCTCAGAAATTTGAATAAGCCACAAATCCATCTCACAAATTTTCTGAGCTATGAAATCAGGTTTTTCATAAATTGAAGCTTTTGGATCAACTTTGTTTTCTTTCAAGTATCTTGCATGCAAGACACATATGTATGCATTTTGTTCCATGGGGTAAACTATTTTCCCTTCTACTGAAGTGGCACGGTAGACAGCTAAAAACATGGTTAGAGAGGACATCAAACCATTCTTGTGTCTGCCCATGTTTGTGACTTGCCATTGGCACAATGATTGGTTAGCTCTTACTAACTGAACTGCATCCATCTGTTGATCCTCAGCTCAACTGATCCCAGGTGAATGCCACAACAAGTGTAGGTAAGTTCTGTTATTATACTCGATTTATTTCACAGCATTGTATAAGAAAAAAGCAAAAAAATAGGAAAATCTTCGAAACATTACTCTAAAAATTTTATTCTATTCATCCTTCCAAATTTATATTTTTAAAAATTTAGCTAGTATCCATTGTCAAGTGAAAAAGGTGCTGACAAAAACAAAGTTGCTTATAGTAAGAAAGTCTGACTTCATTCATTGATATGATATTGGTCTAATAATAAGCAAACTACTCTTAAAGTTGTCTGAAATTTTGAGATGAGAAATCATTATCATACACTGATTTGTTCAAACTAAAGACCAACTCTGTTATAGTGGAACACACCTATTCTATAGTTAATAGACTCTCCCACCTATAATAAGTAGGAGTAGTAGGAGTCGCAGGGTTGGCTCAGTCGGTCAGTCAGTCGATGCCGGATGACCGTTAGTCGGATACTAAAGTATCAGCGACCACAACTAGGTTTCTCTGCGTCATTACCTATTATATCAAGTTCCTAACGTTTTGTACGTCAAACCTAATTTAGGACCAACTTAGTACAAATACAAGCCTCCACTGTGAAACCACTCCACAACAAACTCTGAATTTAATAAATGGCCTAGTGAATAAAAATGAATCCAGTTAATTAGCAGTTTCAATTATTTAGTACAGTTCTTCTTCAGGTGAGTGGAATTTCAAACCGAAGCATTTATTTCGTCCATCGTTGGTTAACTTCAAAATTCCAATCACCTGAAGAAGGCTAGAGTGTACAATGGCTGAAACATTGTGAATATAGCAATGAAGATGAGGACAACTGTCTGTACAATGTAGTGTAAATAATAATGGTTTAGTGCTGCAAATCTTGCTAATTAACCCATATCTGGGAAGAGAAGAGGTGGATATATACCTTTTCCATGGGTATTTGTGCATATATGAATATAATGAACCCAACATGAACTGGAATTTGGTTCTCCAATTAACAATTCCAAGCCATTATCCATTACACCACCCACACATCCACACTTGCAGCACCTGGTATTCCGAAGTGGTCACCCATCTAGTTATTAGGTTCGATATTGCTTAACTTCAGTGATCGTATGGAAAATAGTATTTCAATGTGATGTAGCCATAAGTACCCATAAGTTTTGAGGAAGGGTGTGTTTTTTTTTTTTCCAAGAGCCACAGGCTTCACTTACTGAAAGCCACTTTTAAGCACTGATCTTAGAAAGTAATTGTATACAGCTGACAGTTTAGATATTTGTAAATGATGTCCATATCAAAGTTTCGATCCCATGAAGCTTTTTAGGAACATGACTAGAGTTTTCAGGTTAATGTTTTGGTTTTTGTAGTAATTTGCAGTGTTGAATGAAACTACCTCTAGCGCAGCTTATTCTGTGTTCAATTTTGTCATCGCCTATACTAAACTAGTTATAAGTGATCCATATACAAAGAGGCATCTAAAAGTATAGTACTAATGATAATAGCATTGTTAATAATAACCATAATGTGGGTAACAAAGATATTAGGATGAGTAGCCACAAAATATGCCCTGTAAATTGGTTCAGTGGAGGAAACAAATGAAATAAGAAGAGCAAAATGACCCAATAGAATTAAGTGATGTGATATCCTCTAGCATGAACAATGGAAGGAGAACTAGAACTGTCTAGAGATGTTCATTTTTAGTACAGGTCAGTTATTACTGGCTGTTTCCATAGAATAGATATAGACTCTGTGGAAACAGGGTGGAAAATAACTGAACAGCTGTAAAAAGAGAAAGAGATATCTCTAGACACTGATAGTGGAATATAAACGATCTAATAAATAAATGGTTCAGTTGGAGATTTTATTTTTTTTTAAATGTCCCTTCATCATTCAAAATTCATTCAGCTGGAAACAAATAGCTTCTTCTTCTTCTTCTGTCTACTGTGTCCCTTCAGGATGTTGGCAACCATAATTCCACAATTTCCTGTCTTTGTAGCTCTTAAAACTTTTGGTCTTTTTGCCATTTCTCATAAAACCTGCACTGCCACCCACTTGCTCAAGCTCATCATGTAGTCTGTGTGTTGTTTCCATCTGGCCCTCCTACCTTCAATCTGTTCTGTGAGTATCAGATTTTCCAAGCCCTCTTTCCTCATTATTCACCACAAAATTTCAAAACTCTTCCTGATGTTAAGCATAAGCATCCTTTTTTGTTGCCACTATTTCTAGAATATTGTTGTTGCTCACATATTCATTCCACAGTATTCTCAGCATCCTTCTGTAGAACCACATTTCAGAAAATTTGCCAGTCTAAATACTTTGACATTATAACATTGGATGTTATATATTGAATGTACAGATGGTGCTGAAAGCAGATATGGGTAGACTGAGCCTTGTGTGACAACTAGAAAATAACTGGGTAGACTCTAGCCTTGGTTGACAATCAGAGTAGGAGAAGGGCAACTCTTAATTCAAATCTGTAGAGGAGGCAAAAATCAAACTATTCCAAGAACGTTATGGCAATTCACAGATAATAAAGAAAAGGAAAATGGGAAGAGTCATGATCTGCATCTTGAAGAGACATGCATTTAAAGATTGAATAATATTAATAATATAGTTGAGTCATAGGCTTTAGACATGAAGTAAGCTTTCAAGTTAAGGCCTTGCTAGTTGCATATAAAAGAAAACAAACAATTTTTTCAAAATATTCTTGGAAAAAGAAAGAATGGATGAAACAAATATATTTTCAAAAAGAAAAATGTTGATAGCCATATTTCTTCCTTTTTTTTTATTCTTTTGGAAAAACCTGATATCTCAAGGAGCGAGATAATTGGAAAGTTTTGATTCAAAGTCAAAAGACAGAATGATATTCAATAAACTCCATTTAGCAAAATCCAGCATGGCTTATAAATTCATTTTCAGTAGATTATTAAGTCGCCTTGTTGTATATAATTTATTTTTCCATCAAAAAAAGAATGCTATCCCTGTGGGCATTGATTCAATAGTAGTTCACTGTTGCATTCTTTGAGAATTCATTATACTCTTCCCTGAATCCAGAGAGAAAGATTGTATTGAAAATCAATAAGCGTTCATAATAGAACTATAGAAATGCTAGACAAAATGTTATTATACCAATCATGATGTGGAATGACTAAATACTAAATCACAAAATGTACAGGAAATTCAAAAGTGGCAAGCTGAATCGTAATGAACGAATGATATTACCAATAAGAGTCATGATAAAATAATGATGCTGATGACTATAGTTACAAAAATCATGATTACTAATTTTTTCTTTTAGTCAAATTCACCCCAAGCAAGGCAGCAAAGCCACTAAGATACAAGGGGTTACTAGGTATAAGAGAATTAGAAAACAGAAACATTATTGAGAAGTGAGCATGTGATCAGGAAGACAGTAGATAACGATTGACATTGCATTTAAATGTTTGAAGATCAAAGTTGGTTGGAAAGCATGGAGCCAAAAGAGTGTCCCACAAGCTAGAAGTGCAAGAAAAGAAATTATTAGCATAGAACTTACAGTTATATCTAGCCAATTCAACCGGAAAATGAAGAAACATTGTTACCAATCTAGTACTGCACTTAAATTCATAAAGTCTACATACCATAGTGAAGAGTTCATCCGAACAATTACCATGAAAGAATGTATAGAAAAGGCACAGAGAGGAACCTTTCAGTGGTGGAAAAGTGACTGCAACTGAGATGCCAGGTCAGGACCAATAATATTGGCAATTCTTCTTTGGATTTTATCAAGAATCTCTAAATATATAGAAAGAGCAGCAATATTCAAAGCATGAATGAATAAAAGACTTATAGATTTATAAGATAGATTCTGGCATGAAAAACTGACACAGTGAACCAACTTTCCTAGCAGCAAACTTTGCAATGGATTCAATGTGCTCTTTCCACTTCTTGTTAGCCAAGTATGTTAGCCTGAGAATGCTCAACAAGACACTCTCCTGGAGGTTAGCATTAGCCATGTTGATGGAAAGCAGAAAGAGGTCTCTCAGATTAATACAAGGGGGTTCTTAATATTGGGGGAGAGGGTCAGAGTGAGTTCTCTATAAACAATAAACAAGGGAACCCTGATAAAAAAGGAAAGGGGTCAGGAAATCATTTAAAGGATCCAAAAGAGCAAAATTTATAAACAAGATGTTCTTAATAAGCTCAGTGGGGCATGGAAAATTCTTAAAAAAAAAAAAAAAAAAAAAATTAACATCACCCTATTTCTATTGGCAATGGTAATATTAGCACTTTCCATATAAGGAAACATTTGGCATTCATTGAACAAGCAACCACTGCCATTGTTAGTTGGTATTTATATTCAGAATAATAGGTTTCTCAAGTCCAGTAACAATTAGCATTCTTTCCAGTAAGTATGGAGGCTTCCGTCCTCACTTTTTGTTTGAAGTAGTTTGGAATATCAACATCTTGATTATGTCATTATTTTCTCTCTGAGTTAGATGTGCTATCCATTTTAATTGTTGCTGCTGTTGAAAGTCCTTAAGTAATGTAGTTTTTCTTATCTGTTACAATTCTTTGTTTGTGATTCTGTAGCACCAGTCCACAAGGTTCAAAGAAGGATGATCTTTGCAAAGAGCCACAGGCTTTACTTGCTAAAATTCATTTTTAATTATTGATCTTAGAAAGTAGTTGGATACAATAGAGAGTTTAAATATATTTCTCAATAGGTTTTGGGCAATGCATGATATCCATCAGAAAATCTTTATTTGACAAGGCTATTTATGAACATGAATTTTTTTCCAGGTTAATGTTTTGGTTTTAAAGCAATTGTATTGTGGATTGTAACTACCTCTGGCACAGCCTATTCTATGTTCAACTTCATTATCTCCTATACTAAATTTGTTATAAGTGATCCATACACTGAGAGACACTTGAAAGTATGATAATAGCATTGTTAATAATAAGGGCAACAAAGCACTTTACAGTCACAAACTACACTATTATGTCTAGGACTCCACAGCTCTCAAACTCAGATCATCTTAAATAACAAAGGAACTTGAAAACATGTTTATTTAAGATTTGATCAATAACATTAACTGATATACAATTCTTGTAATTCTTTTACAAGTCAAATTTATTTCCTGTAGCACTCAATTATCAAATCCCTTTAAACCTGCACAAAGAATCAGTCAAGGAAAATTGGAATAAAAACATCCAAATTTATCTTTTTGAAAATCTTTTTTTTTTTTTTTAAGAAATTGGATCAAAATTCTTAAAAAGAAACAAAAAATAACAAATTGTCCTCAGACAATTCTAACATATAAGAAAGAAGTTCTACCTGAATTTCTACGATGAAAAGTTTTCATTATTTATACACAGATTATTGCCCTAACCTTTCAATGCCTAGCATAGACAAGTGGATTAAAATGTTGGTTCATGAATTTGGTGACTTTGTAATTGTGAGTTCAATCCTTAGGCCAGACAGTGAATATTTGGACTCAATAGAAACAGGGTGAGCAACTGAAAAGTACTAAAAATAAGAATTAGACAAGACATCCCTGAACATGGTCAGCAGAATGAGAACAATCTCTGTAGATTAAACAGAATACAGTTTGAAATACTTTGAATGGTCAACAAGCACCAGTTTAAGGCCCCCTATAGTTCCAAAAATGTATGTTTATTCTTTAACAAGCAAACATTACCTTTTATGACTAAATCCCCACAAAGCTGTTTGTTGCCAACAAACTGACCCCACTGATATGAGGCATGGGATTGTGGCATTCTGACTACATTCCTCTCACACATTAAACATGAACATTTTACTTATATAACTTTACCTTCACAAAAGCATAAATTGTCTAATACATCTCATAAATTGGAATCAGAGATGCTATGACTACAAATAAAAAAAAGATAATAAAACTCAAAAGAGGAAGACAATGATGAGACTAAGAATTGCACTAGAATAGAAATGGAATTTATGAGTAAAGGGAATCCTTGTAAACAAGGTTGAATCAAATCAACTGTCAACTAAAATGACCATTCAAATGAAGCAATTTAGGAGAAAATATAGAAAATAAAAAAACACTTCTACAAAATAGTATCTTCTATGTGCCATGTAACTTCAGGATATTGGCAATCATGGCTCTTCACAATTTCTTGTACTTTGCAGCTGTTAATAAATTTTGTCTTTTTGTTATCTCTCCTAAACCCTGTTCTGCCACCCATTTACGCAAGTTTACTAGGTAGATTATGCATTGTTTACCTCAGTCTCCCTTGCCTTCAATATATCCTGTACAAAATAGGATAAAAGTTTTTTTAAAAAAGGAAGAAAAAAAAGACAGATGTTTCAAAAGAACTATCATTCCATTGTAAATGCAGAATCATCTTAAATGCTAAAAAGTAGACAATGAGAAAAATCTTTGATTAAAAATACTTGTCGCACCACAAATTATTTTAGTGCAGTAACAAAATAACCAAAAGATGTATGATTTCTTTTATGAGTCATATTCTTTATTATTATTATTAATTTACCACCACATTACCTATGGATGAGGCCTGGAGATTTGACATTCACATGACATACTGAAAGCAAGATGGGAAACAGTGAAAAACCTATTTCAGAAGATTCTGTAACAGAACAGTAGAACAGGGATTAGTAGGAACACTAAGGAGACAAGTATTATTTAGCTATGAAAGGTAGAAAGTTGTGGAGAGATAAGACTGATTATGTCCTGAATGGCTACAGCATATAAAAAAAGAATAATACTTCACATCTTATAAACTGTAGTCAGAGCTGCTATGATTGTAAATAAAATGTTGTATAAGATAATAATAAAACCTCAAAAGAGGAAAACCAATGCTGGGACAATGGAAAAGAAATTTCTGAGCAAAGGAAATTCTTGCAATGCCAGATCAAATCTCAAATCAACTGTCAACTCAAATGATTAACTAAAATGACCCTTCAAATGAAGCAATTTAGGAGAAAATACAGAAAGTAAAATAACATTTCTACAAAATGAAATAAAAGTTTAAAGAAAAAACTTCAAAAGCAAGTGAAGACAATTTGCATTCCCTTCCAAAGGTAAAATTATCTTAAATAATAAAACATAGACTATAACCAAGAGTACCAAATTCCTAATTTATATTAAATATATTGTTTTAGGATTTCCCTGAAAACTGATTTAAGGAGGACACTACTAAGTTCATTGTCTTCTACTTTGCAAATTATTTAATACACTGATATCAAGGTCCAAAGAATTCACAGAATATAGCAAAGAAGATTGTCTTTTTGTAAGAGATAAAGAAATACATTATTTTCACTTATTGCTCGAAGCAGATTTTTGAAGTTTACAAATGACTAACATGTAAAATAAATTATTTTTTTCAAGGCCGAAATGTAAAGATTTTTTTTTTTTTTACGTTCTGACTAATATCCTCATCTTTATTGTTATTATCACATTTCAGTAGTTTTACTCTCCAATCTTCTTCAGGACATTAGTCCAAATGCAAAAAAAAACTAAATAATGATAATTCCTCATCCTAGAAATTCAGACTTCCACTTTTTAAACAACAAGAAGAATAAATGTTTTCACAAAGCAACACCAGTCTGGATTCTATTAGTGTGTGTATATATATATATATATATATATATATATATATATATATATAATATACATGCACATTAGCATGTTTTTTGTTGAGGCAGGACTAGGATTAATCTCACACAAAGCAAGGTGGGTCCTGCATGACAAAGAATTTGTCATAATTTGAGGCAAGGTTTTACAAGGACAGATGTTCTTTCTAATGTACAACTCTGATACTCATGGTAATCCAGCTACACTGAGTGTTTTTATCAAGACACCCTGTCTTGGAATGTTGCCATTCAAGGCTTAGACTCCATACTAGCCATATATATATATATATATATATATATATATATATATATCACACACACACCCCAGGTGTAAAAACAAAACTGTCTAATTGTTAGGTTAAGCTTTGAACAGTTTATCTCAGAAATGATCAATAATATCTTACTTGAATTCTCCAAGGTTTTTACTTTGAACAATAAGAATGTATTTAGCTCTACAATGAAAGGATGATCCCTCTTGCTGTTGTGAGCTTCTGATCCAGTTTTCCTTTCTACTGTTCCCTCTTTTTTAAACTTATTCACAATTCTCTTGATGGTTCGTGAATGGACTTTAAAGATGGAAGTCAGAGTATGAATTATTTAAGAATTGAATGTGTGAAGTCATGAATGCTGAAATGTGCATAGGCAGGGACTCACTCTATTTGGTGGATATGACATTCAATTGCATCCTGGGTATGAAAATAAAATACATCTTAATTGATGTTGTTACCAGGTCCACCATGACCCAGGTTAGTAGCACTTGTTAGGGTGCCAACTTCTGGACTGCATAAAATGTGAAGGGTATGTGGTTTTGGAGACTTTCTTCAAACATTCAATATTCTCACCTAGCTTTTTTGATATTCTGATAAAGCACTAGGTACAAAGCTTACTTATATGGCAAAACCAATATATATTGGGGACACCACAGATCAACTCCTCTAAGATCAAAGGAAAATGATGGATATTATATTTGATTCAGACCTCTGGTATTTACTGGTTATCATGATATACTAATGTATCCGTGCCATCAAAAACAATTGAAATTGTTAGAAAGTTTTAATATTGAGATGCAACGAAAGAAAAGTTTTGAAACAATATATTGAGATTCAATGAAGCAGAGATAAAGAATTCACAACTAAAATAGAAGCTAATTTTTTTTTTTAGATGTTCAATGGTATCTCTGATTCATTCATTACTTCTGGTATTATATAAATCACCTTTTGCACAGTATCTTTTTATGTTAAAAATTTTATGTGTTTAGTAAAACAGTGAAATGGAAATATCTCTCAGAAGAAAAAGATTAGCAACAGAAAGGCAAAGACGGTGACGGCAAAGCCTATTTCAAGACTAAGTTGAAGCAATATGATCACTTCATAGACAAAGGCATCTGAGTGCCTCACATGAAAAGATTGAACAAATAAGACTGCAATCTAAGAAACACAGGAGTAAAGGAACTGATTAATTAAGTAGTTCCCTTGCTCACAAACTCTGTCTAAATGCACATTAATATTTTATAGATTATTAAAACAACTAAGGGAAGTAATCACTTATAAATTTAATAACTTAAGTCGATTTACTTCCCTTCCTACAACAGATTGGGCAGGAATATATGAATAAATACACATTGATAATTAATATATGATTTGATGATTATGTATTCTTCACAGCTATAAGATGGCATTATGATAACATTATCTATTTATACGTATAAATTTATATAATAATTTTATTTATTCCATAATCACAAATGGAAAAATTAAGAAGTAGAAATATGTATTTTCGCAATAAGTGTTTAACAAAATAAAATCTTTCTTCTTTATTTTTTAAAGGTTTAGCCACACTAAAATTACTGTTATTGAGTTTTAAACATATGAGGGACTGCTGACATGTTGTCAGTCTAACCAACATTTCCACCCAACAAACTCTTTCCCATACAGACAACATTACAATCCTGTCATGATGGTCACTATTTCTGATACCAAGTGTTTAGAGGAACTCACTTCTTTTGTTCCACCACTTCAGACCTTTATTTCTAGGATGCACCATGTTACTTCCATGGAATCAAAACAGTTTCAGAGTCAGCCAAACCTCTGGGTTTGATAATACTCAGCTTGTCAAACTCTATGCTTCTGGGCAGGGAGGAATCTAGATGAGGCTGTGCCCAAGGGCAGAGTCTCATCTGGGGAGGTAAACAAACTTGACCCCATAATTATAGAGTCTACAGGGAATTTTTGCCCAAGCCTACGGGCTCAGAACACGCCACCTAAAAAAAATTGGCCTTGTGCTACATCCTGCCTCATGGGAGGACTTGGGTAAATACCAAGTCAAAACAGTTTCATTCCTTCCATATTCCAAATATAACAAGAAAGTTTGTGAAATCAACTTCCACATGTGTGCTTCCCTGAACACTTTAATTTTGACCTCTTCAAGTCAAAGGTCAATTGCAGTCTACCCTCTTTATCTTCATAATCTTCACTTTCTACTATCTTCCCTTCCATTTATATCTTACACTTCATTCATCCTCACCATTTTGATTGTAACCCTCTACTCTGAGTGGCTCTTAAACATTATATTGAGTGAAATTTAGTAAAGAAAAAAAAAACAATAAAATATTGATTTGGGAAGGTGGTTGGGCTAAGAACTTTTGAGAAATTCCTCATGAGTTTAAGATAAAACAATCTTTTTTTTAATACTTCATCAAATTTCAAATAAATTTTCTGTGAAACATCATCTGTTTATATAGCAATAAATGGTGTATACCAATTTATACACAAAAAAGTGTGTAACAAAGCAAACACATTAGGACTAATGTCACTTGCTGAAGGTATGGTCACACAGTGTTACACAAGCATTAATGATATAGAGGAGGAGTCAGTGTTTCAAGTTTCCGCAGTACCAATCAGAAAATGATTCAATTACACAAGAAAGCCATCAACTGATGAAAATTGGGAAGTTGCCAACTGGTACTTTGTGAACTTGAATTTCACTTGAGGGTCACTGTTCAGTTTGACTTGCAATTTCCTAAAATTTCTGGAAACCTGACAATTCATCATCTCTCGCTCATATATTTCAAAAGCAATGTCAGAATATATCTCTGAAATTTTCTGGGTGCCTTTTTAAAATTTATGACAAGATTTGCAGTTCTTTTGTAATTTTAAATAATGAAAACAAATTCCACTAAGAAATAAACATCCAAAGAAACTATGAAAAGAATGGACACAAACAAATTTGTTAGAAACAAGTTTTATCTGTCTATATTTCTGAGATGAGGTATTATGTACACTATTTACATTATTCAGACTATTGCCCTCATCTTTGTTGGCATATTTATCACAATGTTTCAGCGTTTGTATGCTCCAGCCTTCTTCAGGTGGTTGGAATATTGAACTGAACCCTTTATTTCACTCACACACAGCACAGTGGATAAAGGCGTTAGTTAGATCCAGTGACAGGGCCCAAAGAGTGTGAGTTCTATACCTGGTTAAGGCGGTGGAGGGAAATTAACAAGTGATAACTGATAAGTGACATTTATTATACATGGCACGTGGAACTAGAACAGTCTACCCCAGTGAGCAAAATAAAGGGTTCAGTTTGACATTCCAACAACCTGAAGAAGGCTGGAGTGTGCAACAGCTGAAAGGTTGTGATAAATATGGCAACAAAGGTGAGGACAATAGTCCGAATAATGTAAATAAGTTCTACTCTGCCATATTCCATTTGTTAGAAAGAAGTTCACTCAGTTTTTTTTGTTTTTTTTTTTTCCTGAGAACTACTAATTTGTAAGACAAACTCCCATGTGAATGCTTCCCTGAACACTATAATCTTAACCTTTTCAAGCCAAGGGTCAATCACTATCTATAATCTTTATCTCATCTTTGCTTCTTTCTGTTTCAACTTAAATTCATAACACACACCACATTCAGTAACCCCCTAATATGTGTGGCATCTGAACCTTGTATTGGGTGAATGTTGATATAAAAAAAACAACCATACAACAATATAATTTTGTCTGCCACTATGTAAAGCATTCATATTCTAACATAATATCAAAAGATGAAACATGGCTGAAAGTTCTAAAACTGAAGGAAAATGAGGGTCAAAATTAAATACTAATTGTGTTGAACTAAAACCACCACCATTTTATAACAAATTCTTAACATTTACTACCCACACAAATCCAACATCTAATACCATCTTGTAGAATGTCTCTTCTAAGAACTGATTATTTCATTCAACAACAATGGCAATTCACCTGCTATTATTGAAGTTTTACATACAATATTATATTCCTATTCCTGTATTTATAATTAGAATATTCTTTTCTATTATGATTTAAGCACCTCTGAGGAGCACTAAAAAATTGCTATTCAGTTGTTTGCACAGTTTCAAATTGACACTTTAAAAACAGATATTTTAAAAGCATATAATAAATATACAAAAAGATATAAAACAAACTTCCCAACTTATGTTGGAATCATGTTCTTTACTCCAACCCCACCATCATGTTATTCAGTTATCAACAATTACAAATGTCAGTGTGATGCTGAATATATTGGAAGAAACAATCAGATAACATCCATCAAGGGCAGTGTGAAAATTTACGGAGACTTTTGAATACTTCTGGTTCTGTTATTGAAGAACACTTAATAAATAATCCAATGTGTGCCTCAACCTTCCCCAGGGATTTCTTTCACAATAATCAGCAAAACTCATTCAAATTACCCTTTAAGAATTCTTGAGACCATTTATATCAAGTCAAAGCAGCCTTCCCTTTGTAAGATTTAGGGATGGCTACTAGGTCTAAAACAATCTGTCTGTAATTTATACTTCTGTTTTCCTGATATTTTTTTCTCTCCTCTTTTCCATTTTTTTTAGTTATTGTGCACATATTTTTTGTCCTTGATTGATGCTGATGAGCAAAGATCAATAACTAGTGAGCCCTTTTTTGTTATTTCTTTCTTTTCATATTTTTTCCCATCCACCACTTTTATGGTGATAATTTTATTTTTATCATTTCTCATCTATCTTTTGTTTGTGTATGTATTTATGCATACTTTTATAAGGACTGTTTTTTCAAAGCATTAATAAAATTTTGTATCCCCACAGTTTATTCAACTTGACGCTTAGTAAAAATCAAACAGACTGCAGATTATGCCATAGCTGGGTCAACCATGTGCAAAATTCAAGATTCATTATGCACATAATCTTTTAAATCTATACATACAACTTGATTAAATTTATCAGTTAAAGGTATATCCACAAATGGACAGAAAAGTGGGCGTTTATTCTTCATGCACACACTGCAAGAGCCACAACTCTCTTCAGAAATCCATTATCACAAAAATCTTTACTTTCCTTAACAAGTATGCATAACTTTTCTTTTGATACATAAGAAATTGTAACTTCATTGTGTTTTTCTTTCTTATTCTTGTGTTAAAGATTTTATAGCAGATGCGTGTCACACCACAGAGTCTCTTAAATCACAGTGGTTATTAAATAAAGTTTCTGAGAAGAAGATGGTAATAACATGATGGAGTACAAACTAAATCCATTGCATCAACCAGAACACATATGCTGTATCATCTACAAAATTTAAAAGAACATCAACTTCCTTCATAAAGATCTTTCACAAAAGAAATGGAGCAAATATCATTTACTATACATGACAAACATAAACTGTTTTGCCTGAAATTAACAGCTGAAAATTTTACTTCCCCACTGACAATAATTTTCACAGTATCTACTAAAATTTTGTTTTAGATGAAAAATATTCAACTAAAGAGTTTCCTTTATCAGTTCCTCTTTTGCAAGCCATGTCCTTTCAAAACATGTGCAATTATGACTTTCCACAACTTCCTACAATTTTTAGCTTTAAACAATGTTGGCTTATGGCCACATGATGCTCAAACACTGGTTCCTGTACAATCACCAAAGTTAAGCAACATTGATTCTGGTCAGTGCTGAGATGGGTGACAGCTTGGGAAAACCAGGTGCCGTAAACATGGATGGGTGGGTGGTGTAATGGATAAAGGTTCAGAATTGTTAATCAGAGAGCCAAGTTCCAATTAGGTCTATTATATTCACTTATGAACAAATAACTTTGGGAGATGTGTGAATCCACCTCTTCTCCTCCTAACTATGGGTTAATTAGTAAGACTTGTATCACTAAACCATTATTATCTCATTAAAAAAAATTCTTAGAAAATAAAAAATTAAAATAAATAAAACTAAAAATATTTTCTAGAAAATGAATCAAGCAATCAGTCATGTAAGAAATATGATTCCTTACGACGCCTCAGTTTCTATTCTGCCATCCATTTACAATAAGCTTGCTAGGTATGTACTCAATGTTTCTCTCTTTTAATATGCCATGTGAGTGTCAAATTCTCCATGCCCTCTTTCTTCATTAAGTGTCTTAGAAATTTCAATTGGATCTTTTTGATTCTAACTACAAGTGTAAATTTTGTTTTTCATTTTCCTTCAAACTTCCTCATTATTCACATGCTCTAACCATGCTCGGTGCATGCTTCTGTCAAACCACATTTCAATGGAAATGCGGTTTGACAGAAGCATGCCTTAAGTCACCTTTTCATCTCCAAGGCAACTGTCCAGCATTCAGTGACATTTAAAAGGACAGATATTACATATTTTTCTTTGTTTCTAATGAACTTTGTTTACTTTTTTGGAAGTTATCTTTCCTTATTCATTCAGATTGTTGTGTCATTTTTTATCACCCCTTATAATAATTCAACAATAATTAATTTTCTGTAGGTTTCTCAAGTCCAGTAAGTATTATTGCTCTTTCCAATATTGACGGGGGTTTCTGTCACTTGTAGCACTTAAGTTTTGTCTTTTTGTTATTTCCACTTTCTACCATTCATTTACTCAGGCTCATCAAGCATGTTACACACTTATTTCCTCTGTCCCTCAATTTGTCCTGTGAGTATCAGATTTTCCAAGCCTCCACTTCATCATTATACGCCCCAGAAATTTCAACTCCTTTTTTTGATGTTAAATATAAATTTCATTTTTGCTTCCATTTTCTCCAAAACCTCATTATTGCTCACAAGTTTGGTCCATGGTATCTTCAGCAACTTTCTATAGAACATTTCTGTTTCTTCAAGTCTCTTCTTCCTCTTTGAGAAGATTGCCCGACACTCGCTGCCATACAAGAGGAGACATACCACATAACAGTTTAATACTTTTTTCTTTGTTTCTAACAAAATTTTTCTGTCTCTTAATACTCTGCTTAGCTTTTGGAATGCATCTTTGGCCATCCAATACATCTTCAGATCTCAGTATTGCACATTCCATCTTCTGTTAGAATATTTCCCAGACATTTAAATTTTTGTACTTGTTTGATTTTAGTATCCCCAATTTGTAATTTACACTTTGGGCTCATCCTTTTGCTGATAACCATGCATTATGTCTTCTTGTAGGTTATATAAAAGTCTTCAAAGGTTAAACAAACATATATTTTCATATTTTACAAACAGAGGATCAAGTTTATCAATAACAATTTTAACACAACTTTTATGAGCAAGTTGTACCATGGATTGAACATGCAAGCAATGATGAGATTTTGCAGAATTTTTTTTTAACACGACTTTTATGGACAAGGGGAAGGATGGTAAAGTAATGGATAGCAGCTCAGATTGAGGAATTGAAGAGCCAAGTTCGAATTCCAGTCAAATCCATTACATTCACTTACGTGCTAATACCCTTGGGAAAGGTATGAAGCCTCTTCTTCTCTCCCCACCTATGGGTAAATTAAATAGCAGGACAGATCAAGTTCTATAGCCTTGTATGGCAACTGGCCTACTGCAGAAAGAAATGGCAACCTATTGTGGGAAAAAAAATCTGCCTCGTCAGTCATGTATTGAAAGATACATAATCACCTAAGTGTGTATCATGCATGACACATAACTGACTTTATGAGCAATGCTCTTTAATTTGATGTCTTCAACCCAATGTCAAGCCTAACCATTCAAAATAAGGTGAAGTAAGGATCTTTTTCTCTTAAAATCTGTAAATAATCGTGACATATTGAAACTAATTTTGCATTCATTATAAGGTTTGATGTTCACTAACATGTGGAGAGTATATTGAAAGCTGACACCATCTTAAGATATATTTCAACAGTGTCAATGTGTATGACACTAAACAATCTTATTTAGACACAACTAGGTCTCTCCTGCTACCACGTCAAAGGTAGGATCTTAATGCTGCCAATAAGGAATAAGAAAACACATAACTGTCTTTATATATTTCAAAACAATGCAAAGGGAGGTAACTATGTATCAACAAGGGGAGGTAAATAGAAAATGAAGAGATATAACCAGAATAACCACAGCTACAGGGATTCTATCTATCAACAAAAGTAGGGAAAGTTTCAATGCGTATTATTGTGCATATCAGTGAATAAAAGGATAATATTTTCAATAAATGGTTTCAATTTCCATCTGAATTTCCATGATAAGGAGTTATCATTATTTAGATTTGGACTAATGTCCTAATTCTTTTTTCTTTGTTGTCATAAAAACATTTTCTATTAAACTTCAAGGAATTTTGAACTAATCCCTTTATTTAATGTAAGCAGGGATTCATGAATTCAGTGGCATAATAATTGTGAGTAATGTAATCCCTGGTTCGAGTAGTGCAGATTTAAACTTAGTGGAAACGGGATTAGCAATCCCCATGGAAGGGTTCAATTCAAAATTTTCTGATGGTCAACCTGATCAACAGACATCTGACAATGACTGGAGAGTACAATGGATGATACGTAATACTAACAAAAAAGATGAGAACATTAGTCAGATTGTAAATCATGTAAATGATTATGACTTCTTACCCTAGAAATTCAGACAGAAATTGATAATCTAATCTTGAGCTATTCATACCTGGCTTATTATGCCACCAATTTCATGAATCACTGGCCTAAGTAGTAGAGATTCAAACTCAGTAGAAGCAGAATGAACAATAACTGAGCAGTGTGAAATAAAATATAAATAAAAGACAACAAAATGTTTATAGACATGGAAAGAAGAAAAAGAACAGGCGGTTCATAGATTAAGAAAAAAGCTCAATTCAAATAGACAGACACTTGAAGGTGGTCAAAAGACTCAACAATCAAAACATTGTGATAATAAAAACAAAAGAGTAAAAGCTGCAGTCAGTGCAGTCAAGCATGACAAGCAGTAGCAACACTCATCAGCAGGCAGATTAGGTTTAAGACTCCAAGTTCTCCACAGAGAACTACCCTATGGGACAATAGATGAGTGAATTAACATGACATAGTTAAATAGTGAGTTAAATCTCTGCGCTGGGCAGTGTGTACTCAGTCTCAGTGGAAACAGGATGAGCAAAAACTAAGCAGTACTAAAAATAAGATTGGTTGGTTGGTTAGATTTTGTTTAACAGCATGTCAACCCTGACAGCCTGAAAATAAAAACTAGATGAGATATCCCTAGACATGGACAGTGGAATAAGAACAGTCTACCCACATAGACTAAATAAATGGTTTAGTTTGGATTTCCCTGATTGACATACACCTGATGAAGGCCATAGGGCACAATGGCCAAATTGTTGTCATAACAGCAACAACAAAATGTAAGATAAACCTTACTAAGACAGACAAAGGATAGGAAGTTGTGGAGGGCAGTGATCAATCATAGAAACAAAAGAATTCTTGATTCTACCTGACATCTTTGAGGGGTAATAATTGTTTGAAATGAAAAAGAAAAGTTAAAATGAATTTTGTCTTTTTTTTTTTTTTGCAAAAGAAATAAACAATGGCATGTTGTGATAACATCAACAAAGATGTTGACACTAGTAATGTAAATAATGATAACTCCTTATCCCAGAAATTCAGACAGAAATAAAAACAAAGATAAGGATATTAGCCTGAATGCAAATAATTTGAATAAAGGTTATCGACTAATATAATCAATATACGGTGGTCCGAAAATCTTGTCACCCCTACCAAAAAGTAATGAGAACAATAGAACAAGTAATACAGTAATATAAAGCACATGTACTGGATTCAGTTCATTCACCTTCATTGACACTGTCACACATCGAGAAGGTCTATAAAACCATCATTTTCATGGCACAAAATGATGCAGTGCCATGTCCTGTGCATTATTTTATGAAGCTGTGCTTTATTGATTGTTGCAGAGGCTCTCTGAACAGTGTCCTTCAACTGATGGCTATTCTGGTATCATTAATGTGAAATTCTGTCCTTGATAACACCACACAGAGCAGTGAAATAGAAAATTATATTATGTAGGGGTGACACGACTTTCGGACCACCCTGTAGTATTTGCAAATTAGTATATACAGTAAATGATATGACAATACAATAACTACTAATAAAATACAAAATGTATCAGTGATTGTTCAAAGGAATAACATAGCCATTTTATATATAAAAAAAAATAAATAAAAAATTTACTTTTGTTTTAAACAATTTTATTTAAATAAGAAATACGGATATGAATTTCTTATAGTATTGTTCTGCTATATAACTGTGGGTGGTAACTTTTTTTTTGTTATGTCTGCAAGAATGTATAGAACAAAGATTTCATCTGCCATTGTTTATTTCTAACTTTTGCAAAAACAAACAAAAGTATTCTTATAATATGATTCATTGTGTCCACTTTTCTTGTTCATTTCAAACAATTATTACTGCTCAAAGATACCAAGCAGAATCAAGAATTCTTTTGTTTCTATGAGCAATCACTGCCCTCTACAACTTCTTATCCTTTGTAGCTCTTAGTAAGGTTTGTCTTTTTACTACCCCTCACACTTTGTTGTCGCTGTTATCACAACATTTCAGCCATTGTCTCTACGACCTTCATCAGGTGTATGTCAATGTATATAGGGGTAGACTGTTCAGGTCCCACTGCCCATATCTAGAGATATCTTATCTAGTTCTTATTTTTAGTACTGCTCTCTGTTCTGCCATCCATTTACACAAGATAGGTTATATTGTGTTGTGAATAGGAAAAGTTGACATACATATAGAAAGTAAGTAGTAGTTTATTCGGGAGAATAATATGGTACATGGTTGAGAACACAGACTAATGTAATAAACAGTTAGTCATTAACTCCTTTCCCTCAATAACAGAGTTCTGTTTAATTAGTCTGAGAACAGTCCATCTTGTGGAGGAGGGGTTCAACTACTCCACAATAATGTTTCTCCTTGTCCCTCTCACCTCCAATATGTCCTATGAGTGTTAAATTCTCCATGCCCATTCTCCTTCATTATACATCCTAGAAATTTTAACTCTCTGAGAATCAAGACAGTGTTTTCATTTGTAGAAAGTGATGGGGTAGAAATAAAACCAAATAATAATTAAAATGAAAACAATGCAAAATACGTCAATGTAGACATGTTTCAGATTAGAATGGTCATTATTCAATCTTAACTGTTCTAAGTTTGGTCTTGATTAAAAATAAATAAATTTAGCCAAAAAAAAACAAAAAAAACAAAAAATTATTCTGATATTCATAAACCTGAAGATTTTGTGCAGTACATGTTATGAAACAAACATTAATGTTCGCATAAAACCTACTTAGCCTACTGCAATGTGATAAAAAAAGATAAATATATTCATACTAGATTGATTGACTGATTGATTTTGTTTTCTATGGATTATTAACCTTTTGCAGGTTATTCTAAAGCCAGAAAATATTTTTGGGAAATAATAAGGATTAACTGATACAAATCCTACTAATTAACCCATAGCTTGAAGGAAAAGAGGTGGATTTATACCTTTTCCCAGTGGTGTTTGTGTGTAAATATAACAAAACTGACTGAAATTCAAAATCTGCTCTCTGATTTCCAATTTCGAGCCATTATCCATCCACACCTCCCTTTCCTAAGTGATCACTTATCTAAGTTACTGACTGGCTCAATGTTGCTTAACTTCATTGAATCAATGTTTCAGCATATTATGGCCATAATTCCTGATGTATATTAGAATACTAACCATCAAAACTGACAGGACTAATTAAGGATGGACTGGCATATCTGCTCAGGTACAGGTTACTTGTACACATTGCCTAAAATCAAACTCTCACGCACTCTGACCACTATAATGTGAGACCAGTGTAATATATGTGCGCATAGTAAAAAAGGTTAGAAAAAAAAATGTACATTGAAATGCTGAAAAGTTATCAGTCCAAACCACTTCCCTACATCTGACCAAACATCCAAAAAGGACTTTTTGGTAAATTCTGTCTCAGGTGAATCTATAAAATCTGTCAAATCTTTTACGTAGCTAGGAAGCAAGATAAATTCTACTGAAAAAAATGTGAAAATTCGCATAGCTAAAGACTGGCCTGCCTCAAATAAAATGAATGTAATCTAGAAATATGATCTATGAGAAACTCTCTAACGAAGATTCTTTCGAGACATGGTAGAAGCGGTATTAATGTATGTGCCCACTGCTTGGTCATTAACAAAAACCCTAGACTCTAAGCTTGATGGAACCTACACTCAGATGCTGAGAGCTATACTTGGAATCTCCCGGAGATAACATCCAACTAAATCACAGCTCTATGGACTCATCCCTGATATTTCTACAATCTTATATGAACACAGAATGAGCTTTGCTGGACACTGCAGGTGAGCAAAACAAGAACTCATGTGTGATCTACCGTTCTTGACACTGAGCAATGGAGAAAAACAAGATGGTCACCCAGCAACCACCTACATTGATCCGCTGTGTTATGATGCAGAATGCCTTCTGAATGACCTTCCAACCTTTATGCAGGACCATGATGGTTGGCGTGATAGACTCATGAATATTCCAAGCTAACTCAACCGGATAAAGCCATGAACATTGTAGCAACCCCCACCTTAACAGATTCTTTTCTGTATTATCTGTGAGTTGCCTTTACTCTTTGGAAAAGTTAGTAGAGTGGTTTCCTGTTGTCTTCTATATAGGTTTTGGAATTCCGTTCTTTTAAACTGCTTGCTACCCAAGACTAGAGAGCCTAAACTACTTTATTTAACCCATAGCTGAGGAGAAGAAATAGAACTAAAAGTCCAACCAGTATTCATTATTGGTGGTAACAATCTTAGCAAAATTAGATATTCAGATGACAGTGTTGATAAAAGACATAGAAAGGAAACCACAGGGTGTTGAGTAAAAAAAAAAAAAGGGGTAAATTCAGAATGATGTGAGACAACCTTTGAAAACTGGTAATGACTGAAAAATTCAGGAAGAATTTCTGGACATTTTGTCATTCTCTACTTCAGATGTTCTTCTGTGAAAAGTACGATAACTTGATGCTCAAAATCAGTGACTTCTTTAGCCATATAAGAATGGCAGAACAAAAGACAAAACTTGTCTGTAAATAACCTTTAGATGACGCATCACAAGACTGAGCAACCATTAATCAATCAGAGTTAAGTAATTACACAAGAGTCGAATGATTATTCAAGGTCAGGAATATTCAAGGTTATTCAAGGTCAATTATTCCTGAAAGATAAAACAGTGATAATGAATTTGCTGCTTTTTTTACTAAGCACCCTGTATAAGAACTCCCATAGAAGGTAGTAAAGGAAAGTGAGAAAGAAGAACATTATTTGCAAGAAGAAATAGTTATCAGCAAAAGGAACAGCCTGACACAAAAATTATAAATTAGAGATACCAAAATCAAGCAAGTACAAAAATGTAAATATCTAGGAAGTGTTTAAACAGAAGTATGAGACTGAAATCTGAAGGCAAGTTGTGGTAGAGAAAGATGCCTTGCAAGACCAAAACAAAGTATTAAGAAACAGGAAGTTTTATTTAAAAAAAAAAAAAAAAATACTGAACTCTTGTGTAATATCAGACCTTCCCTAAGCATATTTATTCGAAGGTGAACACAACAACATCTGCCAGAATAATAAATCTGAAGGTATAGCTCTTGTATCCTTTTTTGATGCATATGGTATTTTTCAATGATCTGATCTTTTCTGAATGTTTTTAAGGGATGGGAAGCACATTTTGTCTTCCTTGCATTTTCAAGCATAATAACCAACAACTCATGATACATTAATGGTGGGAAATGTGTTTGACAAAAATGAGAGACATGATGGACTTTAGTTCAGGGGCCAAGTCTTCTTTTTCTATAACCTTCAGGACATTGGCAATCATGGCTCTCCACAATTTTATCTCCTTTGTAACTCTTAGCAGTATTTGTCTTTTTACTATCTCTGCTTATCCCTGTTCTGCCACCCATTTACTCAAGCTCATTTGCTAGGTTATGCACTGCTTTCTGCTGTCCCTCTTTATGTCCTGTGAGTGTCAAATTTTCCAAGCCCTCTTTACTCATTATATTAGTCTTCCTCTATAGCAGTGAATATTGGACTTCAGTATTACTTCACTGTATAGGTTGAATAAGTCTGGTGAGAAGATATATCCTTGCCTTACACCCCTTTCTATTTTTGTATATTTGCTGATTTCACTGGTTCTCTTTATTCCAAGTGATGACAATTTTTAAATATACGTATTACAATCTCTGTTTGGAAGCCAGTCACAGGAGATAAGAATTAACACTGTACATTATAAATATGCTGTTTTAGATTTAATATGAAAATCCTTGTATTTTAATAAATATTGTAAAATGTTTTTGGTTTTTTTTCTTTTTCAAGGTATAAAATATATTAGAGTCATAACAACTTTGTTTAAAAAGCTTTTATCTTTCACTTTCTTTATTTCTCAGTCATTTAATTTTATTTTTTTGATCTCTTAAGTTTCCTTTCATTCTTCTGCATTTTCAACTTGCCAACATGACAGATGCTATTATCTTACACCTTTAGACAAGCCATCTACTGAAACCCGTGCTAAATAAAAATCTATCATTTCTAAAACGGTGAAGAGAATTTCATTTGCATCATTACATATCCAGTAAGAATTAAATATAAACAAAAAGAAAATGCAGAACAAAATAAAATTTTAATAGTTTCTAAATAGAATGAAATTGTAAAATTACCTTGTAGTGGGTTGGCCAGAAAATCCTGACTCATTTAGGAAATAGAAAGAAAACAATCTTGATCTCTGCTCTTTTGGAATTTCCAAAATGTACTGCATTTTAAGCTTGTCCCAAAAGGTTTCACCATCAATGCTAAACTGTACGGCCAGCAGCTGGACCCCATGTCCAACAAACTAAAGATTATGTATCCTGCTTTGGTCAATCGAGGTCAGAATTTGTTTCAGCAAGACAATACAAGGCCACTCACTGTCTGGTTAACTAAGAAATTCAAACAGATGGACCGTGTTGAGATTCTGCCTACTTTTTTTTCCAGAGATGCTAATGAGTTAGCAGCTATGCTGATGGTACAGGTATTCATAGTTGGCATAAGAATGATTTTAAAAAAAAAAAAATCATTTTTTGCCAAGTATTCCAAGAAGTAAAACTTATAATAAACCTTTCAAAAACAGAAACTATTATCTGGAATTGGAATTATACTCTCAATTGATCATAAAAATTCAGAATGTGGAATTAATAAACACTTCAAAATGCATTGGTGTACTGATTGGTTATAACAAACTTAGTATATAAGATAAGAAAATTGAAGCTAGGATAGAATGTACTAGGGGTAGTATTTTACAACATGACAAAATGCTACAAAACCAAAATATTAATCTAAGAACTTGAGCAATGTTCTTAAATAGTCTTGTCAAATCAAAACTTTCATATGAATGTCACGCATAGCATTCAAGTTGTTCAGAAATATCTAAACTATCATTTATATACAAACATTTTCTCAGATCAATGATTAAAAATGCCTTCTGTTCAAATGAAGGAATCCTCTAGGTGTTAAAGAAACAATACCTCATCAGACTTTTTATGCTACAGAATCACAAAGAGCTATAACAAATAACAAAAACCAATATCAGTTGAAGACTTCCAACAGTAGCAACAACAAAAATGTGTAGCACATGTAACTAGAAAGGAAAATAATGATATAATCATAATGTTGATCTTCCACATTATCTTAAAGCAAAGCTTAGGAAGGAAATGCCCATCATTATCAAAAAGAGCAATAAAAAATCAGTGGACTTGAGGAGTCTATTTTTCCTGAAAAACTGTTTCAAGAAAAAGACTTTATAAATTTCAACTGAAAGTAATGCTGTTTGGTCAATGAATGCTGAAGGTTTCCTGTATGGAAATGGCTGATTGAAGGAATTTTTGGAGACTTTGTGATTATCAGTTCTTCCCAAAATGTGGCTGGTTCTTTACCAAACCTTCACCCACTATAATAAAATTCTAGCCATTCAGTTATAGTTAGTTAATTTGTTTAATGACATATCAACTCCTTCTGGGCCATTTAATGCCAAAATTTAATTTACTTGTGAGCATGGAAGTAATAAAAATATATGTTATTCTGCTTTCACAATTGAATACATGGTAGATGATACTCAGCTTTTGTGCATATACATGTTTGTGTGGATATGATTACTAGAGGTGGTGATGTGTGTGTTTTATGTTGTAGTTATATTTTGGAATACAGTTTAATTTAAGAAATTGTAGGATATTATATGGATGAATGTCATTGTTGGTTGTTCCATTGGTTGGTTGATTTTGTTTAGCAGCGTATCAATCACTATGAATTACTTAATGCTAAAATCTAAATAATTTTAACACAATTTTATGACTTCAACCAAATATTTTTTGAATGCAATTGTATGCCTACAACTACAGATAAAATCTATTGCTGGTCATGTATTGTTGGTATTTTTTATATAAAAATGTATTGCTGGTATTTTTACTATTAAAATGCATTTTTATACTTTCATAGTGTAACCAGGAATTGAACTCATGACTCTTTGGGTCAACTCACTGGATTCAACTAATGCTTTTATCCACTGAGCCATGTGGAATACCTAGCTACAGCAGAGGTGAACAAAAAACTTGGAGAGTTGAGTTAAAAGGGAGATAACTGATACTGAGATATCCAAAAGAGGCATGGCACGTGGAACTAGAACAATCTACCCCAGTGGATGAAATAAAGGGTTCGGTTCAAAATTACAATCATCTGAAGAAAGCCAGAGTGTACAACGGTCAAAATGTCATGAATATGGTGACAAAGACAACAGTCCAAACAATGTAAATAGTGTAAATAAGGACTAAATATCAGTAGTAAATAGAATGTATGGTTGTCAGCAAAAGAGACTAACATGTTAATTACAAATTGGAGATGTCAAAATCAGGGAAGTACAAAAATTTAAATATCTATGAATTGTTTTAACAGAAAATGTGAAACCAAAATCCAAAGGCACATTGGGATAGTGAAAGATGCTTTCCAAAAGCTAAGCAATATATTAAGAAACAGGAAATTTTCATTAGAAACAAAGAAAAGAGTACTGAAATGTCATATATCAGTCGTCTTATATGGCAATATATATTGGACAATCTCCTCACTGAAGTAACAGAAATGTAATTCAACTGAAGAATGCAGAGAATACCTTGAACCAAACATGTGACCAAAACCAAATTTTTAGAGAACATGGAAACAAAAAGGACATTTATACTTAACCTCAGAAAGAGAGAGTTGAAATTTCTAGGGCACATAATTAGGAAAAGAGAGCTTGGAAAATTTGTTACAGGATGGATTTGTGAGGGACAGTGAAGAACAACACATAGCTTGCCTAATGAGCTTGAGTAAATGGATGACAGAACAAGGTTTAGGAGAGATAACAAAACTTAAAAATTTATTAACAAAAGACAGGAAATTGTGGAGATCCACAATCATCAATGTCCTCAAGGGACATGACACAAAAAAAAGAAGTGAAATTCTGTAAAATTGAAGATTTTATCCTATTTAAAGAGAATATTTATTATTTATTTATATTTAAATAAAAAAAATTATATAAATTAACTCCTACAGTAAATACATAGAAATATTTTTTAATTATGTTATTTAGATTATATTAAAAGAAAAACCTACATTTCACAGAAATTCAAATATATCTGTGAGACTATGACTCTCCCTCTCTCTCTCTCAATTATTCTTTTCCTCTCTCTATAACTTTATATTCTTCAATCCTGTGTCACCTTACTCTTTCTTTTTTATTTCATCACTTTTTTCTTTCTTTGTTTTAATGAATAGCACAAAAGGAAATGATATCAATTCTGAGGATTAAAATCACACTTTTATCAAAACACATTTGAGAAGTTTTGCTCAAATTAATTTTGGTCATATATTATATTTAAAGTAAAAATATCAAAACAAGAATAAAAAGTGAACATGAAACAAGATAAAAAGCAATTTATTACCTATCTTGTTATGGTAACTTTGACTGGAATCCATATTACCATAACAATGGAATATCTCATCAGGAGCATGACCAATAAGTTATAAAAAGTGACATTGTGTTTTAAATTAATATTTTAGAACGAATTCGATCATTGGCTGTACGTGTGATTAATTTTGATAGAACAGCAAAGGATGTGATAATTAGTATTAATTAATTGACCTGTGTTTCTCTTTGAATCATTTTACAGATGTCCCTCTTCAAAAGTGCTAAGCTGTGTCAGCAAATATTATTAATCAATATGAAAACTTTTTTAAAATACAAACATGAAAGTGAACCATGAACTGAAAAATCAAAAGTCTCAGCCTTAATGAGAAAGAAATTAGGCAAGCATCCAAGGATATCCCCAAAAAGATTCAAAGACAACTTAGGGAGACTTAACATTTGAGAAGATATTATTTTTGAATTTGTCTTTCTTTTGGGATTTCTTTTTAACTGCACCAAATTTCATTCCGCATCTACAATTACGCTGATAATGAGGCTGACTAACAAACTGATTGAGAAAGTCAATTTATTTACACGGATGAAGAACTCTTGCAGAATCAGTGTTAAACTGTGTTGGAAAAATAATGGGGATGAGTGCATTTCTTGTTTTTAAAATAAATTGAGAGAAAACCAAAAACAAATTGCCCAGATTTGCTTGCTGAGAATTAATTTTAAAAGAAAGGGGGTTTTGGGGAGGTGGTGGGGGAGACTTCCAACTGGCAATGGGCAATTCTTTACTCAAAGAAATCTTGCCTTTGAAATTAAATCAAACCAATTCTAAAACCATTCAAGAATGATATCTTTTACTCACACATAGCCATCCAAAAGGACATCAAATTCAGTATTCTTGCAGATAATATGGTAATCTAAGAACCCCTAAAAACAAATTTTTGAGAAGTATGGACATAGAAAAGCATACTTGTTCATAATGACACATGAAATATAACTGGTTTTAATCTTTTCAGGAATAGATTTAACAGATTAGTTAAATAGTTAAAATGAAACAGTGTTCTTTTATCTTTAGGCCCTGAGGCACAAAATGAACTATTTAAGTTAAGTTCAGTCCAGAGGTTTCATCTCTTCAAGCAATACTTTTCCATCAGGGGAGATGTACAGTCATTACTCCCCCCCCAAAAGAGGAAATTCCAAGAAGAATGGACTATTTTTTGGGCCCTCATCCAATGTACATGTGGGACTACTACTTTAAACATAGCCTTGTGTCAATATTACATTCAAGTGGGTTTCTGGATAAATATATCTTTGCTAATATATTTATTCATCTTTCTTGTCTTTCAAAAATTATGACAAGGCTATAGCAAATTACTGACAACAATGACCCTGGGTGGCAGCGGGGAGTGATCTTCGTTACATTTGTTTTCCAAAGATGTTAGCATTACACTGACAGACAGCAACAGAATGGTTCATTTAATTCTATTCTCCAAGTTACAACTAAGCATATTAACCCACACATAAGTGCTGCCAAATTGGCAAACATATTCTGTTCTTTATCCTTTTGTTTTGCAAAACAGCAGGAAGGTCATGCCAAGATTTAAAGGCAGCTGAATTCCATTTAAAACTTCATGAATTTAAGAACAGTACTAGACTGTGTTGCATTGCAGCTCAGATCATACACAAGGTTCATTGACAGGGTGTAGTTTCTTCCAGTCAAATGCTTGTGGCTTAAAAATTACCCTTTGGTCAGATTGTTACCCACAAGTGAAAAACAAAACAATTTCTAGCAGTAAAACCAGATTTTATTCTTTTGTTGTAACCTACTGCTACAAGCTAACCAAGAGGAGATGGGTGAGAAGGAGGTGCACAGTCTAGTAGCTCTCTTCTCTGTCCATTCTCCAAAGTCCACTCCATCACTTCTGTGTGCCTTTTCATGTGATGGACAGTTTTATAGATAACAATCTCCTTTGTTTTGTCATCTTCATCTAAAAAGTAATTTATCTTCCTTCCGTGACTTTTCTCTCTGTCTGAGCCTCTTGCTCCATACTTCACTTATTAATAACCATCAGTTGAAAGTAAATGTTCCATATTCATTTTTGAAACAGGCCCAGCAGTTTTCAATTTAACAAGACCTCAGCTGACTCATTGCTACAACTGGCAACAAGGTCTCATCAATATGCAGTTGAATTGGTTAGATGTAACCATAAGTTCTATGCTAACAGTTTCTTCTCTTGCACTTCTCATTTGTGGAACTCTCATACAGCTCCATGCTTTCTGGCCAACTTTGATCTTCAATCATTAACTACTGTCTTCCTGGTTACTCTTCTAGTGTTTTCATTCCTTCATAATATTTTCTGTTTTCAAATTCTTTCACAACCTTTGTGTCTTAGTTCCTTTACTGGCTTGCTTGGGTTGAATTTGATTAAAAAATAAAACAAAGAAATAGAACTTCTTTCAGTTTTCTCCATAAGTATCAAGACCCTGGCTTGTCATGAGCTTTATTTTTAAATCATTTCACCTCAAAGTGATAATACCACTAGGAGCTAGGGGTTTCAAAAAGAATGGGAAGACTTTAGTGATGAGAAGTGAGGAAAAGGACAAAACATGAAAATGATGCAGAAGAACAGAAGATGGTGATTGATATTACATTTAAATTTTCAATAGGTGGCAAGGAAGCAAGAAATTGGAAGGGAGTTCCACAAGTGAGAAGTGCAAGAAATATTTGAACAGAACAACTGGTTGCATCTAGCTAGTAAAACAGTGATACCTAATTGCCAATCTAGTATCATGCTTAAACTAATGCAGTCAAGACACTAAGGAGAACAGCTCATCAGAACAATTGCCATAAAATATTTGTAGGAAAGACAGGTGGAAGCCACATTGCATCGATGAGAAAGTGACTGAAGTCAAGATGCCAATTCAGGACCAATTACAGATATTTCTTTTAATTTTGTCAAGAATCTTGAGATATATCATAGGAGCACCATACCGAATATGGCAGCAGCATTCTATACACAAATAAATGGTAGATTTATAAACATGCAAGAAGGATTCTGACAAGAATTGTCTGGCATGACACATTGAACCATCTAGCACTAGACCTAGCAATTGATTCAATATAATCACTCCACTTCATTTCAGTGGAAAACATGAGCCAAAGAAGGTGCAAAGTGTAGCTCTCTTAGAGTTTAGCACCAATCATGTTGATGGCAGGCAGAAGAGTTTATATAAAAGAATGAATAATAAGAGATTCATATATGCAAGATTAATATATATATATATATATATATATATATATATATATATATTATACTGTTATATACTGTACCTCTGCACACTAATGGGTATGTCCCAGTCTTTATAAATACGTTGGACACTATAGTAAGCAGGAGTAATATGCTGTCTAAGTAGTCCACCACTAGTAGTGGTTTACCTACTTCACGCTGCTGACGAGTATTTTATTTTGCTGATATAAAGATTACCATTTCATTTCCAACCTCCGTTTTGGTTATTCCTCATTCAGTAACCTTTTTTAGGTTACAACACTATCTATTTGTGTTAGTAGTTAATCATTTCTCTCTGTATAGTTTAAAGAGCAACAGTTAAATCTATTATAAGATGCCCTGTTAACCTAAGTAAAAGAAAAGTATAATGAAATACTATAATTATATTGAGATCTTTTGACTTGTAAATCATTTTCCACTCATTCACTCTGTTATGTACCCTACCTATGAACACTAATGGGTATGTCCCAATTCTCATAAATATGTTGGACACTAATGTAAATGGGGGTAATATGCTGTCTAAGTAGTCCACCACTAGCAGTGGTTTACCTAATTCACGCCGCTGGCGAGTATTGTATTTTGTTGATGTTATAAAGATTACCATTTCATTTCCAACCTCCGTTTTGGTTATTCCTCATTCAGTAACCTTTCCTAGGTTACAACATATATAAAACTATATCAAGAAAAAATACAAAAATAACTGCCAAATTTAAAATAATACATTTGAGCAAATTTAAACATTTTTGGTATGTTTTTTGCATTATTTCACTCCAAGCAAGGTGATAAAGCCACTAAGATGTAAGGGGTTACTGAGTGTGAAATAATCTGAGAAAGAAACATTATTAAGGACAATAAAAGAACAGGAATTAAGGAAACAGAAGTTGACAATTGATGTTGCATTTAAATTTTTGAAGATCAAATTTGATTGAAATGCAAGAAGCCAGAAGAGAATTCCGCAAGCAAGAAGTGTGAGAAAAGAAACTGTCATCATATAACTTAAAATTTAACTGTAAATGTTGTGATCTGCCAATCTACCCATCCTGGGTAAGACAATAAACTACATCCGACAACAAAGCCTTTGATCAGAAAGTTTTGAGGAGTGTGGAACCACCTCTTATTGCTGGTGTTCCTAGGTCTACCCTGACCCAGGGTGGAAGCACCTGCTATGGTACCATCTATGGGCAAATAGTTAACCCTACCCAAACTTTGCTCAAAGTACTATGAAAGTGTAAAAATAGGTTTTAATACCAGCAATAAATTTTTGAGAAAAAAATATTACCAGCAATACATTTTTGGAAATAATTATTACCAGTAATAAAAATCTTGTCGGCATTAAATAGCCCATTAAGGTTGATGGGCTGTAAAACAAACCAGACCAATCCAGAACTGCACTTATATTTGTAAAATTGATGTAACAAAAAGGGAAAGTCATCATAATTATTACCTTGAAAATATTTACTGAAAAGGCACAAGGAAACTATGCCATGGTAGTGCAAAAGTGAATGATACCAAGACATCAGGTCAGCTTCTACCGATTCCTACCTCACCAAGCTTATTTGCATTTTTGTGAGTCTAAGATGAACTACGACAATTTAAAAGTTTATTTAACATTTTTGGAGCCACCAAGCAAGTAAACAAACTCTCTTTCATTTCAGGAAGACATCCATTTTCTAAAGTTATTTTTCTCATTATGCCAAGTCCACCTGAACGATGACCATGAGAGAAATATTTGACTATTTTTTAATGTTTATATTAATAATAATAATTAATTCAGTAAACTTATTATTTTTTCAGTTGTTTAAATAATTTGACCTTAGATCTAATTAAAGAGATTATTTTAATTTATTAGTTATGTAAAAAAAAAGTTTTGAATCCATTCAACTAATTTGTAGTAATATAAAATGTCAGATGACAACAATGTTTATTATGTGTGCTGTAGTTTTTCTGATTTAGGATTGAATTTTGACAAGGCAAATAAAATACTTTTTATGCAAATACAATGAATCTTATTAAAATTATCAACAAAAAACGTGCAATCTGAGAAAGAAACATTATTAAGGATAATAAAAGAACAGGAATTATGGCAATCTTTAAAATTTGAATTAAAAATAAGTAATACATGAAATATTAAAATAATGTTTTTAAAAATTGTTATGCAAATTAAATGTTACTGTTTATGTTGTAAATGCCATTTGTTTGTACAGACAAACTTCTTATCAATGGACTAATAGGGGAAGGAGTGGTCTGTTAAAGCCGATTGTCCGTTGATGGGAAGGGATTATTTTTGAGTTATAAAACATTGTAGTAACTACCAGTAGTTATGATCATAATGTAAATACTATAAACATCTAAATAAATATATACTTAATATTAATCAAAATAACAAAAATAACAGATTTCTCATGGATACTTTCTCATGCACGCGCTAATGTGTCATACTTTACATCATTGTTTACAATTAAAAGGCCAGTCACCGCCACCATATGCTCACTTTGGGAACTAATATGACTCAGTCCACAAGCCCACAAATTTTGAAATACATTGCATGTCTCAATAATATTTTCAGTTGCACTGTCCACAGACAGAGACATAACTGAGTTGTGCTCAGTCCAAAGATAGAGACACCAGAGAGATGAAATGTAGTTTGTCTGCCTGAGGGCAGATACTACACTCTGATCCCAGCCAAAAGGCTGTGGGTATTTTTAAGGACACCCACGTCACTACCAAATGTGACACAAGGTTGAGTTTTAAAGTCAATAATATACAAAAATTGCCCAAGACCCCTCAACACTTCCCCTTTTGTGGATACCTCAGGTGCCGGGGAAATAAACACAGTCCCCTCCCAAAGGAGAGCTACTGCCTGGTGGGAAGCCCCCTGGGGCTTGGACTTAAACTTATTTGAACCTCTCTGAGGCAAAAGGCCAAAAATCAATAGCAGTAGATGCAGCATTGTTTTTTTTTTTTTTCACTAGTATTTTTCAGTGCCCCAATGTCACAATTGAATATGACAAGATTGAGTTTAATTTGGGTTTACCAGCAATAATGTCAAAAAATTGCTGAAGCCCCCTTGGCATTTCCTTTTTTTTGGGAGAGCTGAGTAATGACCCCAGCCTCCTTCCAAAGGAGAAATATTGCTTAGAGGATGGCCCATTGGGGCTTGAGTTAAGATTATTTTCAACTTCCCAGGCAAAAGTCAGTTTTACTGATTAATGTGGGAGACACAGAAAAAATTTAGCATTACATGAATTTAGAAAAGATGAATTCATCAAAAAGCATATAACAGTGTTATAAAGATCAATAAGTCTGTGAACATTGGATAAAAAAAAATTTTGATAACAAAAAAATATATGATGTTTTTGTTCCTAGTTAAATTAATGGATTTTAATAGTAAGAAATGTATGTTGGACCTGATTGTGCCCATACAAGAGTCAGGAAAAGCTATAATGATTTTATAAATATTGAAAGATTTGAAAACTTTCAAAGTTACTATTTTATTGGCAAAACTTAAAGAAGAAACAAATATTCCAAGTCAAAGGAAATAGTTCTAAGATGTATGAGTGTTTCATTGGCCAATGCCCTCATTAGCAAAAGATAAATTGTTAAGTGAATGGATGACAACTATTTGTTTCTATTTATTTTACTTCCAAATGATTTTGAGCTTAATACCAGCCACCAGAGAACAGAACAGTGTCCCCTCAGAGGATAAAAGAAAAATCAAACCCCATAAATTTCACTGTTCAACAATCAGACAATTTATGCTAACAAATGTTTGTTCTGGGAATATTTTGTTTCTTTTTAGTTTTTTGGTGGCATGTTTTAGTGCTTGGTTTAGACACTGATCAAAAAGATTTTTCAAGCAATTATTTTTTCTTTACTGATTTTTCACTCAATGCAAGGCCTAAGAACCACCCAAGGTAGAAGATTACTGAACAAAGTTGTTGTAGGGATGTAATATTTAGTAACATTTCATCATCATCAAGGAAACTCTATTGGGGCTCAAATTCACTGCAGACATCAAGTGGAACTCTTATACATGATCCATCATTAAATAATGCATGGTTCCTTGTACTGTTCCAAAAAGTACCTGACTCCTCATGCCATGCTCTATCTTTACAAGAACCAAATCAGACCAAAAATGGATAACTGAGCTGGAGTTGCCCAATCTTCACTTTCCAGAGTTCAAAAAGTATCTACATGGCCTTGTGGGTGATGAATTATTTTCCACTCCACTACCCCTTTCTCATAGATGAAATAAATCCAGCCTATCACTACTCTATCGCTAGTTTCATGACAAATATTCTGATGTTGTAGCATATCAGAACATTTGTCATGAAAATAGTTCACCAGTTCAGACCTTCACAGTTACGTCCCAACATAATACATACACTGGGATGAACCATCTCCATTCCTTCCCTTTGTATTCCATTACTAATAAGGAAGCACCATTTGAACAGTTTTCCATTCTTTGTGGAAGAGACTCCTGAGAGGATGCTTCCTCAATCAGTACAATTTTAGCCTCTTGAAGTCTAGGTCAACCGTTATCTTTCCTATATGTACTAATGATATGTCCTTGTTACCTCCTCCTGTTACATTCATACAACCTCATTCAATATCAATCTACCTTGAGTGGCTCTTGGTTCTTGTATTGCAACTTGAAAACAAGGGTTCTCTCTATTTTGCATGATCAGTATAGACACACAATGTTATGTATCATTTTACTTACTATTGGAATCCACAAATACACACAGACACTTTATGCAAACTAATTTTAGTTATAAAGTGTGGCATAAATCCGATGGTTATATTTCTTTATTAGTTTGGTAAGAACTATTTGAAATAATTGGATGAAAAAGATACTGACTTGCAGGCTAACAATTTCCTGAAAGGAAATCAAAGAATTCTTCCACCATCTTCCTACTGAACATCAAAGTGAGTAACTCCCTCCTAAAAATGATAACTACAGATTCCCAATGAGATGGAAATTTGATATCAATTTGGCATAGATAATTGGAATTCCGTAGTTTTCCCAGGAACTATTTGCCAAATTGGAGATACATCTATTGGCTGTATGATACCAAAAGCAGTGATAGCCATCTAGCTTCACTGACCCCGACAAGTCCGTTATGCTATCAATTTGACCAACTATCACTCAGAAAATACAAGTTATTATTTCTTGAATGGCCAAAATAATTCAGCAAATCATCTCTCATGGTCGTGTAACATATATGATAATAATTTTTTTCTAAATTTCATTCCCAGTTGTCATACCCAGTAGACAATCACAAGTCTACTAAAACTTGATAGAGTTCAAAAGCATCTTGAAGCTCTTGTGGGTGATGAATTATTTTCTACTCTCCAATCTCTCTTCCATGAGTGGGATATGTTGAACCTCTCACTACTCTGTCACTACTGTCATGGAACGTGCTCAGGCAAACTACATTCCTTGGTTCCACCAAGTTTAACATTCACAGGTAGGACCCACCATGCCATTTACATTGTAACAAACCACCCACATTCCCTCCACACAAAATCCCTCACTACAATCTTAATATATTCAAGTCTAGAGTTAACTGTGATCTTCCCCTCCTATCTATATAACCCCCACGTTAATGTAACCCTCTACCTTGAGTGGCCCCCAGACCTTGTATGGGGGAACCTTATTGTAAAACAAAAAACTATACTATTCACACCACACATATTCAGCTGAATTGATACTAAGCAACATCTTAGATGGAAAGACATGTGAGTATGTATACAATAGAAAAGCCTTTATAAATTTGACATGGTTTGCTAACATATTGTTGCTTTTTAAGAAATGGTTTTCGGAATGTTGAAGAAAATTTGGAGAAGAATGAGGAAAAATTCTGATGGAGCTACGATAAATTAGTGAAACACATCTAATTTATAAAGGTTTTCCTATTTGTTCCTTATATAATCATTATTGGATTTAATCCAGTTTTTTTTTTTCAATTCATATGCTTAATGTAAGAATTCATTTAAACAAGTCTAAATATAGCAAATTTTAAACAATCAATACCATCACTTGATAAAACACCAGAAGTATTGAAACAAAATGGCTATTTTTGTAGTGATGTTATAACATGCATATGTTATAATTTTGGATAAATATTATTTGCTCTACTCTGTATTGAGCACTCTTTTAAGAATAGTGTTTTAGGTTATCGGAATTTTATTCCTTCTGTACCAACCCTGTATTTGTGTGTGTGTATATATATATATATATATATATATATATATACACACACCAAAATAAAAAAGAAAGAACAGTCAGATTTATAATCCACAGTTCTTCAGCATTTTTTAAAATCAGTGCTTGATACACAGTAGAGGATAATATTATAATAGTATTATTTAAAAATATGTATTCATCGTGACACAGAAATTACTGTTTCGGAACTAAAAACTAAACTTTAAATTTAGATTCAACTGTGATTAAATTAAAGATTTTGTTCCATTATCAAGTGATGTATAATAACTTCCAAAAAAAATGATCTACTTACTTAAGCTAAATAGTATTATATAGTTTAAGTTGGAGGGGGAAAAGGATTACAAAATTTTAGAAGGGTTTTACATTTTTTAACAAATCAGGGTACAATTATAATTTAAGATGGCAAGGTGTAAATATAGGTTAAGAGTTAGGTGTGGGTTTGTAATTTCTACCTGTAGATACTGGTTTCTTTATATGAGAACATGTCATCCTGTCTATCTTTTTTCTTTTTTTTTTTTTATTTAGGGGCATACATAAAATACACTACAATACATTAGCATTTTTATTTATTTTTTATAAAATACATTAGGATTGTCTTAAAGGGGCTTCAAATATGATTAAGTCATATTTTATATATTTATATTTTTCTTTATAAAGATCTAAAATACTATATTTATTATACTTATTAGTATACTAGATACAGTATTGTTAAAATTAAGATTTAAAATTTTGAAATTTAATTTACACATTTTCTTACTTTCTTATTTGTGATCAAATAATAGATATATAATTATGATTTTTTTAATTAATTATGTTTTAAAGTAAACTTTGACAAGGTGTGGCATAGAGGATGTTGCTACAGAAATTGTCCAGTTATGGAATCACTGGAGGAGTCTTCTCAATCAAGTCCTTCCTGAAGAATAGGAACCAACAGATAGTCATCAACAGCTAGTCCTCCAAGTTTTATGAGATTAATGTAGGTATCACCCAAGGCTTGCTTCTTGATCCAACTCTTTTTCTGATTTGCATTAATAATCTGCTTAAGAGATTACTCTAATATTTTGGGAATATCTATGCTGATGATAGAAGAGTATATAGGTGCACTAGAGACTGGCAGCTGATCTCTACTCTGATTTAGTTCTAACAACTCAGTGGTGGAAAAACTGGCTTGTAACATTCAATACCTCCAAAATAAACTACAAACATCCCATCATCACTAAGCAAAGCCTGAATTTTCACCTATTGCAATGAATGGGTTTTGCACTAAAGGAGGCCCTTGCCATGAAATCTTATTAAAATATAAGCTCACCTCAGACCTCAACTCATATATATGATCCATAACTGTATTGACAGGATGCTTGAGAAAGATGAGCCTGGTATAAAAAATTTTTTCTGTATTATTACTTTTTTTACAAGTAGCTGAAATTTCATCAAACTACTGTCAGTTCAACTTTGAAAAGAAATTAAATCCTTTTTTTTTGTCAGAGGGTTCCCAGTAGGTCAGATATAATGTTCCTGGGAGGCCTCTTAAGTAATCTTCATGTAAATATCTTCCAGTTTGGATTGTAAGTTTTGAGGAAGGTTATATATACTTATATAATTCTTGAAAATATATAATTATACAAATGAAAATAAAAATATAATTAAGAAAAAATGAATGTTTAAATTTACAAATCTATATTTTATATATATATATATATATATATATATATATATATATATATATATAGATAGATAGATGAACATAAACAGATACATATGCATGTGTGTGTGTATATACCTAAAGTTGATGCCTCATAATTGCCTTGTAAATGAAAAAGTTTGAGTGACACTGTGCAATAAAAACAACTATATATATATATATATATATATATATATATATATATATATATATATTGGTTTATGCAAAACTAGGTAATCCCTATGGGTAGACCCAAGGAGGATGATATCCAGAGAGCTCAATGTAAATTCAGAGCAAATAAATTTGAATAAAAACAGACCACTTTAAGGTAAATTCAGAGCAAACCTTAAATTATCAATTATGAATTTTGTGCGGTAATTGTAAGTGGCTCTTAAGACCTGCAAGTAATTTGCAAAAGAGGTCGCATATAGAGCAAAAGTGAGGATTGTGGGATAAGATCACTGTTAGATTGGCTGACCTTTTAGATCTTGCTCTCAATTCTTGAAGATGATTCAGACTAGCAGATTACTGCATTCCTATAGCCCTGATCTAACTGGCTGTACATAGGGATCTTGGATATCCTGTCATCAGACATTATCAAGACATGACAAATCCACCACAACTGAGACTGTATAAGGAAAGTCTCGATTCCTCCGATATTACACCTGTTAAATATCGGATGTCCTGTGTTGAAAGCTAACTCCACAGATGGTATGCAGACAGCTCTTATGGAATACATCCAGCTGGCATATATGGTACCCTGTATTGAGTCCACTCATATATAAAATAGGGACTTACTTTTCAATCTGTCGGTGTGTGTGTGCATATATATATATATATATATATATATATATATATATATATATATATACAGAATCATATGTCAAAACCAACAGGAGAGTCCATTATATATATATATATATATATATATATACACACACACACACTGATAAATAACTCCTATTTTATGCATGAGTGGCCAGCCATGAGCCTTGACTTAACACCCTGTGACTTTTCTCTTTGCAGGAACTCTATTATACCAAACCAAAACTTTAGAAGAAGTTGAAGGATGAGTACAAGAACTTATGTCTTCTATACAACACAAATTCCTGGTGAAATCAGTTGTTGTGATTCCTGGGTGGCTCGAGAAGCTGGTAGCAAACTCTGGTGCCCATATCAAAATCATACTTATTATAAAACCCAGGTTGTGTGTGTGTGTGTGTGTGTGTGTGTATCTGTACGTTTATATATTGGATCGGATTTCCTACATTTTTCAACCGATTTCAACAAAACTTCACAGGACTACGTAAAATTACCTTGCGGTGATTCTGACAGCACCAAAAATTGGAAAAACAATTGTTTTTGCATGAAATCAATTTGAAAACACGAATAAGAGGCATCGCTGTCACAAGAATGAATCAAGGACAACTCATATCGAGTTATACTTATTATAAAACCCAGGTTGTTTGTGTGTGTGTGTTCGTTTATATATGGGATCAGATCAAAAAAAACAAAACAAAAAAAAACTAATTAAGACATGCGTGCCCGCCAACCTTAAACAATAATCTTTGTCAATTTTATTTTTCAGTCTTTATGATGGTCGATACTTGATCTATCTCTTACTGTTACATCCCCGGGCAACGCCGGGCTCTACTGCTAGTTTTAAATAAAACTTGATGCTAACACTGTCCTCTCATCTCCATTTCTTGTAAAAATTATAGTTAATAAATAAATTATAAGTATTTTAAAATGGGGAGTTACTTTTCAATCACCTTGTATGTGTGTATGAAAAAATTTCATATACAGAGTATATCTGCAAAAGGTCAATATGAATAAAGACAAGAGGAAAACTTAACTTAGCCGATGTGTTTCATCCTCTGAGGGACTTTATCAAGACAAAAGTGAGGAAAGTAACTTACTTAAAAGGAAAATTCTCAAGAGTGTCGCTATTGAATTTTATCAAAATATAAATCTGTGCCCAAGATTTTTTTCAATATCTCCATTCCTGAAAGAATTACTCTTTTCCTAAACAAAGATACATGACTATAAAAATGTTAAAAAAATTAAAAGAAAATATTTAAATCCATAACCACATGCTATTCAAAATATACAACACATTAATTAATCTCAAAATAAAATATTTTAAATATTAATTTGCATACAAAAATAAAAAATAAAACTTTCATTTATTAGACATTGAATTGTATCAATTCATGTCCTCCATAACTTGCCTGACTTTTCAGTTAACCTAATGAATTTTAGGTATATGTGTATTCATATACCTAAAATTTTGAAAAGCCAGTAACATTTTTGCTCTTGTATATATACTTATTACAAAATAAAATATTAAGTTTTGCCTTAATAAAGTCCCTCAGAGGATGAAACAGCAAAGATAAGTTTACTTTTGTCTATGTTATAGAGGCGACACAGTGGAGTAATGCATGTCGACTTGGATTGAGGAATCAGAGAGCCGAGTTCAAATTCCAGTTGAATCGATTACATTCACTTATGTGCTAATATCCTCGGGAAAGGTATGAATCCTCCTCTTCTAGCAGGACAGACTGGGTTCTATAACCTTGGATGGCAACTGGTCTACTGCAGAAAGAAATGGAAACCTATTGTGGGAAAAAAAATCTGCCTCGTCAGTCATGTATCTTTCGATACATGATTGCCTAAGTGTGTATCACACATGGCACATAACTGATTGACTATATATATATATATATATATATATATATATATATATATATATATATAAATTAAAAGTATTGAGTTATCTGGAAAGTTCATGCAGATTTTACTTTTTTCATATTCCAACACATTAGAACATGTCAAATTTATCAACAGATATAATATGCTTACATTTCCACTTTAGACTATCTCTTGAGAGAGAAAGCTTAAAATTACTTAATTTGTGTCAATTTTGCATCTCTATGAAAATGGAAGATTATAAGGTGCATTTTAGACACTTGATGTTTGTTTTTTAACGTAAAGGCAAAAATGCCTCACAAGCAAAAACAAAAACATGTGCTGTGTACAGTGAAAGTGCTTTAACTGACAGAACTGTACGGATATGGTTTGCTAAATTTAGAGTTGGTGATTGTAGCCTTATTGATGAAGAACACTAAAGCAGACTCCCCCACTACATATGATGACCAAATCAAGACATTGATTGAGAATAAGTAGCATTATACAATGCAGGAATTGGCAGAAACATTAAATTTATCAAAATCCATCATCCATGAGCACTTAGCTTGTGTACTCAAATTGCTATGCTGTTTGGGTATTATATGACCTAAGTGAAAAGAATCTTTTGGATCACATTTCATCAGTGATTTGCTGCATAAACACAATGAAAATGCACCCTTTTTGAAATTGTGATGAGTGATGAGAAATAGATTGTTTATAACAATGTTCAGTGAAAAAGATCCTGGGATAAGTGACATGAGCCAACTTTAGCCAGCTCAAAAACAGGTCTTCATCTTGTTGAGATTGGAAAGGAATCCTGTATTATGAGCTTCTGCCAATTAACCAGTCAGTTGATTCTGAAAAGTACTGCTTGCAACTGAATGAATTAAAGGCAGCAATTCAAGAAAAACACACAGAATTGGTGAACAGGACTGATGTTGTTTTCCATCATGATAAGGCCAGACTTCATGTTTCTTTGGCAACCCAGTAAATATTGTTGCAGCTTAGCTAGGATGTGTTACCCCAACCCACCATATTCACCTGACATTGCTTCTTCGAATTTTCATTTATTCAGATTCTTGCAAAATAATCTCAATGGTAAAAATTTTATTTCTTTGGATGACATAAAAAAAAACACCTTAAAGAGTTCTTTGCTGAGAAACCAACAAAATTCTAGGAAGATGGAATCTTTAAGTTGAAGGCAAAATGGAGAAAGGTTGTGCAACAAAATGGTTCATATTTAGTTGAATAAATATTTAATGTCACAATAATTTTTTTGTTTTATTTTCCCTTAAAAATCGGCCTGAACTTTCCGAACAATTCAATAAAAGCATTCTAAATGTGGGGATGGGAGGTCTGGACATTCTGTGACTGCAACTACTGCCACCATATATAAATATACAGGGCAGGACAAACATAGTGACATAAGACTTTTTTTTTTTTAAAGTATCACGTATTCACATGAAAGTTTATGCCGCCATGTTTTCTTTTTATAATTTTATTTATGAAATATATTTAGCATGCTTGTTCCGATATTTGATAAATGGTCAAAAATATTGAAAAATGAACAAAACAAACCTTAATAAAGAATCTACAATGATCTTTAAAGAAAATTTGTATATATGAAAAATGGTTATCCAAATGCATCCAATATACAGGATGGCCCAAAAGTATTCAATATTTAATAATTCCTTTATTTTTTGTTTTAAATTTGCAATATCATAGCATCATGCACTGCATATATTAGAAATTTTCTTTAAATTTATTAAAATTTCACACCCTTCCATTATTTGTTCTGCCTTATACAAGGTGCGATGGGTAAATTGTCGCCATTTTATATTTCTAATTTTCTGCATGCACATTGTTTTTGATTTTGTCAACTGCACAGTATAGTAGGGTCAGTTGGGCACCATCAGTGAAAAAAAGAGTACCATGATGCAATTCACTCTGCCAGAAATTTGAAAATAGCATGGTTGGCATTCACGTTGGAAGCTCCAATACAAACATTTCAGAGTTCTTGAGTGTTAATCTGAGGACAGTTCAGAGGATTCAGAATGTATTGGATGAGTCAAAATGGTGATAATGAAGGTGTTTAGAGTAATCACTAGTAATGACATTATGTCTCCATTCATCTTCCCACAGAGCATCAGACTGAATACAGATGCCTGCATCAAGTGCCTTGAGGAGGTAGTGCTGCCCTGGTTCAAGAGAGTGGCTGCTGGATGACTGTGTCTGGCAACAGGACACTACACCGTGCCACACAAGCAGGAAAAGCAAACATGGATGTCAACAATTTCTGTGACATCACCCCTTACATCAGGCCACCTAACATCCCAGACTGCAAACCCCTTGATTATTATATGAGACTCTTTGTAACTTTGAACTGAAGGCAAGGATTATAGCAGCATTCACCAACTTAAACAAGGAGACCATCCAAAAGAATTGCAGGAAATTCTGCAGTAGTCTGAAGGCCATGGTTGAAGCTAAAGGCAACTTTATTAAATAAATTTACTCTTTACTATCTCAAGATATTTTTGTTTAATTTTGGTTAATATATGTTAAAATGAGATGTTGGCGTTATTTTCATTTTTGCATAATTTAGACAACATTTTATCCATTGCACAGGGTATGATGCATAAATGGTAACAGTGGTGACAGTCACAGGATGTCCAGAACTTGGGTCATCTTCAAGACTCTTCCTTCCTCTCCTAAGCACAGCTGCCCACTTTTGCACTGTTGATAAAGGTGGATTGTCTTCCCCCAAATTTAGCAACTATATCAGCATGATTGTCTTTGCAGGCTAAACCCTTTTTCTGCAGGTGCTTGATATCACCACAATGTAAAATTTTGTTCATTTTTAAAAGAAGTTACTACTAGTTACTTCTGAAGTCTATTTTGAACAATCAGATATTAGTTTACCTAGAAATAAACAATGCCATTATTATTAAGGGTTGAAATTAATGCATGTAAAATTTCACAGCTCCAACATCACTCCTTCATAGTCAGCCTATGAAATTTCCAGCCCACCCTTGTAAAAGCAGGAAATTTGATATAGCCTAAAACATAAAATATATAAATAATAATGAAAAGGTTCAAGGCTTCAAAAAATGCAAAGTAACTGAAGAAATGGAAATAAAAAAAAACAACAAAGCAATTTATGCTATGTCTCTTCAGAAAATGGCTCTCCACAGTTTCTTACCATTTTTCCAACCATTTACACAACCCTGTTAGATCAGTTATATGCTGCTTTCTTCAATCCCTCTTGCCTTCAATATGTCCCATGAGTTTTAAGTTTTCTAAGCGCTCTTTCCTCTTTATGTGCATTAGAAATTTCAACTATCTCTTTTTGATGTATCCTTTTTGTTACAATTTTCTCTAAAACTTCATTGTTGCTTACATGTTCATTCCATAAGTATTCTCAGCATCCTTCTGTAGAACCACATTTCTGTTGCTTCAAGTATTTACTTCATCTATGAGAAGATTGTAATTCACTGCCATATAGGAGAATTGATATTACATAATATTTACATACTCTTTTCTTTTTCTAATCAGATTTTCCTTTTCTTAATACTTTGCTTATCGTTTGCTATCCCAATGCACCTTCGGATTTCACTGTCACATTTTCTGTCCTCTGTTAAAACACTTCCCAGATATTTCAATTATACTTATATTTGGGTATCTCCAATATGTAATTTGTATGTTGGGCTCTTCTTTTTGCTGACAACTATAAAATCTATCTTCTTGCAATTGATGTTTAGTCCTTTCTTCTTGCTTTCCTTCACTAGCTTCTGCAGCAGTTCCTTTTATGACTGCTATCAACACTGTGTCATCTGCATATCTAATGTTGCTAAGATTGTGTCTGCAAATAATAAATCCTGGTAGGATTTCTAATTCTCACAAAATCACTTCCCTGTATAGGTCAAATAAGTCCAGTGAGAAGACACACCCTTGTTTTACATCCCTTTCTATTTTTGTATATTTACCAAATTCATGTTCTCTCCATCTGTAGGTGGTTTGGTCCCAGTCTAAGTTCTGGATTATTCTCATGTTCTTCCCAAATATATCAAGCTTACCTAACACTTTCAACAGTTCTTTGTGACATACTTTATCAAACGCTAACATATGTGTGTGAAAAAACACTTTTGCTTATGTTTTATTGATTATGCAAAAGCGTTTTTTCATACACATACACTAATATCACAGAAACTAATTCAATTGTGTATGCTGCTGAGAATGTGTTATATAAGTATATAGGTATCCTGCAATAATTTACAAAATATATTTTTACAAACGATTTCAAAATGGCTTTCTTGAATGAAGGGGGGAATATTTCATTTTAAACTGTCTGTAGCAATAAGCATTTAAATTAGTTTTATTTAGCTTTCTAAAGGGCCATATTGTTTTAAAGCATACATTCTATTTATTCACTGGGTTTTCCTCCTCATTTCTCAAGAGAGAAAAAACTATTAAATCAATACAGAACAATGTCAACTTTAGATAGGTTAACAAAAATTCTTTTTAATGTTCTTAAGTAAAAAGAAAACAAAAGTTCATGAAAGATTTTTGTAAAGTGAACCTCTGGCAAACTTAATTAAGATTGTATACTATCATAATATGATCTTGCACAATATTATTGCTAAAAAATGTACCAAAAACCATTAATCATTAAGATTATTCTTGCAAAAATTAATGAAAAAATCATTTTCAACAAAAAGGCCAAACTAAAAATCCCTGCACTTAATTAAGACAACATCTTTTCATCTTGTGCAATACAGAATTCAAAATTAGTTTCAAAAATGGAGATTTTTAGCTTTCTGCTTCATATAACTGAATCAAAAACAAAATGACAGTTTCATATCTAAAATTAAATTGGAACAGAATTTCCCAAAATGGATCAATTACAATAAGAAAAATATCAGAAAGAAAGGAAAAGTAGACATTGAACAAATAGGGGAAAATAAATGAATTAAACTTTTTCAGTTTGATAAAAACTTCACAAGAAAGCACTATTCAAGTATTTAGCATATTGAAATGCTAATGCATATATATATATATATATATATATATATATATATATATATATATATATATATATATATATATATATATATATCTAATGTAATAAAAAAATATATAAATTCTAACATTCACAGCATTAATTCAAGGCTCAATACCAAAATAGAACAATAATTATTTATAATTTTTTTCATATAGACAAAAAAATTTACTCACTACAAAGATGCAACTTTGTTTCGGTGCATTTAGCTGCAGCTAGACTGGTGAGAACCAAAATGGTTAACCAGTCAAGTTGCAAATAAATGCACCGTAACAAATTTGCATCATTGTGGTGAGTAAATTGTTTTTGTCTACATGAAAAAATTATAATAAATAATATATATATATATATATGTGTGTGTGTGTGTGTGTGTATGCATATAAAATCATGATTTGCTATTGTGATACTTTTTTATATTCAAGGTTTCAACTTCAGCCTGTTTTTGAATACACAAAATTTCAGCATTTACTTTTTTCAGAGCAAAACATTATCTTATTCACGCTCGGTTCTATGCCTTCTTCCATTCTTTCTTTCCTTTTCTGATGTCCCAACAATCTTCATTTCACACAACTAAAATAAAAGGTCAAAAATATTCAAATTCAAAAATAACAAATAAGCTCTGTCAGTTTTCATCTGAATTTTTTTAGGATGAGGCGTTATAATTATTTATAGTCAGATTAAATAAAAAGTTCAGTTCAAAACTCCCTGAAGATTACCTGAACCAACAATTACCATTGGAGAGCATAATCATTGAAACATTGTGATAATTTAATAAGTTAAGAACATTAATTTAGTGTAACCATTTCAGAGCTATGCTCAACCTGCTATATCTATTGAGTTAAATCAGCTCCATTCCCTCCAAATTCCATCTGTAAGCAAGAAGTTCCACTCAGAAAGCTTTTTCTAAGAACTGCTACCTGTATGGATGCTTCTTTTAACAATACAACCATAACCTCTCTTAGAAACTATCATTATCTATCTTCTGTGTCCTCATGATCTTCACTTCCTACTTCCTTCTCTCATATTCATATCACAAACCTCATTCAGTAAGAGTGGCTCTTGAGCAAATTAAAAAAAATAATAATAATGTAAATAAGTGTTGTCAGTAATAAAGTTTGCCCCTTTTTAATTCAATATAACAAGCAAAGTAAGACATGGTGGTTTCAGTTTGGGGATTTTTTATGCTACAATTATAACATTGTGCAAGTATGGTCATTAGCAAAAGGGACACTCCAAGACAAGAGCTACAAATTGGAAATGTCAAAATAAAGCAAGTACAGAAATTTAAGTGTTTATAACAAATGATGAAAACTGTGACACAGAAATCCAAAGACACACTAGAATAATGAAAGATGCCTTCCCAAAACTAAGCAAAATATTAAGAAACAGCAAATTCAACTGCTATGTAATATCAATCCTGCTATATAGCAGTAAATGTTGGACAATTTTCCTCAGAGATGTAACTGTAAGTCTGATACTCACAGAACATATTGAAGGCAAAAGAGAAACAGCAAGTAACATACCTTGTGTAAATGAATGGCAAAACATGAACAGAGAGGAACAGTATGGGCTAAAACATTGCTTAGTGCTACAAGAGATAGGGAATCATGGAGAGCCATGGTCACCTATATTCTCAAATTACACACCAAATGAAAGAAGAATAATGTGTTTTTATGATTTAGCAGAATAATATTGTAAACATACAATCAGGACCCTCACTCAGCTTTTCATTGACTGAAAAAAATAAAAATAAAAATAATGCCCCATGTCATGTTTTGGTTCTCATTTACATTGATGTGCAATGGGAAATTGCTGGTATATGCTAACAAGGAAATGAATGAAAGTTGAAATAATGCCATGATGTGAAATGAAAACACAAATCCTGTTTCTATCATATTTAGTTCTTTATTCATGGATCCACTTGGCACAGTCTCTAGGGAGTAGTTAGGTGACACTTGGACAACTTCACATATATTCCAGATCTTCCCTTTGATCAGTTAGAATTCTATTAGTCTCTAACTCTACATCTTGCTCTAACAGGCTTGTTTGTCATCCAACATCCTGCTTGTAATTGACCCACTCTCTTCCCTCTACAGGTAACTCATAACTAACCATTCTAGCTGTAACTACCTATATAAGTCTACAACTCAAACCTCCTGGCCAAGTGATACTTGACCCTAAAAGTTTTTATTTATTTATTTGCTCTATTTCCTGCATTGAATATCTTATTTTTAAGTTTGGTCATAAAACACCAACAATTCAAACTCAGATCAAATAATTTATTGATCCCTTTACTCTGAAGGTAACAGGTCCTGATCACAGTGTATCACAATATCAAATTTCATTCAATTTATTTTTTAACACAGATTTATCACATACCAAACTTAAAACAAAGATACAAAAAAGAAAAGCAAATTAATTTCTTGGCAAGATCACATATAATCCACAAAAAAGACTGATCAACTATATTTTTATGTTCATCACAGTGAAAAGACACAATTATTGATATAATTTATATTTTTGCACAATTATTGATTATAACTTATTTTTTTTGCACAATTATTGATATAATTTATATTTTGCATAATTATTGATTATAATTTATATTTTTGCACAATTATTGATATAATTTATATTTTGCATAATTATTGATTATAATTTATATTTTTGCACAATTATTGATATAATTTATATTTTCAAACTACTATTGATAGCTCTGTAGATATACATTCCTTGCATGATATTGAAGCTTCTAATGCTCTACAGAAACATAGTTGATTCTCCCAGGCTTTCAATTTCATCTGGAAAAACTATGAAGAGAAATAACTCTTGGCAAATGTCTGTGCCACAATTTGCCAATATAACTTGGGTGCCTTGCCATCATCCTTGTAATCCATTGATTGTCCAGTATTTGATAGCTTATTTGTATGGGGCTTGGCTGAAGAATCAATTAATCATAACATCGTATTCGATTGCACACATCAATTTATCCAACAACTGCAATGACTCCAAAACACCGATAATCCACAATCCCACAAAACCAGCAGCTAGCCACACATGTTCACAAATCAAACAAATAACTTGATCACATGACACATGTGGCTCATGCCAACCACACACAATCAATACAAACAAATCAGGTGACAAATAGAACATTCTCAAACCAATCAGCAAAAACGAATTCAAATCAACCAATCAGAATGCATGGATTGACAACAGCCAATCAAACACCAGAAAATAAATGGATTACAAGGTCAATGGAAAGATGCAACAATATTTTGGCAAATTTTAAAGTATACTTTTGACATCAGTTTCTTTGTCTGATGAGGATTCCAGAGAATCAAATACAGTTCTAGAGAGCATTTCCACACAATTATTGAAATAATTTATATTTTCACACAGTTATTATAACCTTAGGAGAACAAAGCAAATCATCACTATTTTTATTAAAACAATTTCATTATAAATTTGATGTTAATTTCATAAAATACATCCATTGGATGCTTTGATACGCATCATCAATGATGTTTCTAGCCAAAGTTCATTAGGGGTTTCATGCCTTTCAATATCATAACACATCTCCATGGATTTAAAAAACTACAATATTTTTATACCTAGTTTTTTAACAAAAAAAATTATCAACAGTAGTTTCTGCTGAATAAATCAGTGTATAATAATAAAAGTTACCAAGCCATTCAGTGTATGATATTAAAATTTGTCACACTAGTTTAGAAGCTATAAACTGTGTTATTGTGTTTTGGGAAGAGATAAATCATGGACAATATCAGATATCATTGAACAATATCAGATACACCATAAACCTGAGGAAAGCTGGAAAACACATCAGTTGAAATGCTGTAATAATAAAAACAGCAAAGTAGATATTATTCAGAAGAATTCATGAACTAATAAAAATACTTCATCTCACAATTTCAAACAATATTTCCTCTTAAACAATATCCCCTATATAGAAATTATCAACCTTTTTAAGAAAACCTCAAAAAAATATTTCTGCATAAATTGCAGCACTAATCTTGATCTCAAACTAAAACAAAAAAAAATGGCTTAAAATAAGTTTTAACGAAGCAAAATATCAAATTTAAAATAGAATAAATAATACAGAAAAAACAAAGAAATAAACAAGAAAGAACTGGAGATAAAATTTTATAAAGAAACACTCATTATTAAAAGGAAAATGAACAAAATATCTGGAGGAAACTTTTTTCTGATTTGCCAGTAATTGTATCAGACAGAGCTGGAAACATGGCTGCAAAAAGAGCAATGGATTCACAGAAATGTCTGAATAAAGATAAGTGGACACAGAGGGATGCTTAAAGTTCAGTACATGTACAAAATATGGCTCAAAAGCCAGTGGATTCACAGAAAATCCAGTTTATATGTGGGTAAATTCAGTCAAATATTAAGAGTTGTTCATCCAAGCATAGAGAAATTCTATTTAATTGTTTTTTGGGGTTTTTTTTAATAAAATTTCATAATATCTTCAGATCAAAACATGATCAGAAATGATTTCTTCATTGTTTACATGGGTTTTTCACTGTTAGTGTTGACTGGCAAAAAAAAGATCTTAACAGAAAAAAATATTAAAAATCATTGCTGGATTTTTATAAATAAAATGAGTAAAGAAACATTTTCTTCATTACAAAAAGAAATGGCCAAACAACATCAGGAATGAGAAAAACTGAAGACAAAAAATTTGAAATAAAAATAAAAAATTTATATCCCTTTTTTTAAATGTATAAGGGAATTTGAAATAAAAATAAAAAATTTATATCCCTTTTTTTTAAATGTATAAGGGAATTTGAAATAAAAATAAAAAACTTATATCCCTTTTTTTAAATGTATAAGGGAATTTGAAATAAAAATAAAAAGTTTATATCTCTTTTTTTAAATGTATAAGGTCTTTCTAAAGAAAATGAAGCACCAAATAAGCAAAGAAAACCTGAATAATTCTAAACATTAGAAAACAAAAATGCATTAGATCCATATCTCTGAGCAAAAACTGTTCTTAATTCTTAGTGAAAATAACAGATCTTTTAAAATAAAAAAATACTCAAAGGTTGGAGAGGAGAATAGGTTTCAGTTTGTTTTATGGTATATCAACACCTCAATGGGTTATTTAATGCCAACAATTTTTATTGCTGGTAATATTTATTTTCCAAAAATGTATTGCTGTAATATTTTTCTTCAAAAAATCTATTGCTGGTAACATTTTTTTCTCAAAATATATAGCTGGTAAATTTTCTCAAAAATGTACTGCTGGTACTGTACTTTTTTTGCAAAAAAGTATTTCTGGTATTAAAATGTATTTTTACACTTTCATAATGTTTTGATACTAGTTCGGGGGTTAACTATTTGCCTATAGCTGGGACCATAACAGGTGCTACCAGCCCAGGTCAGGGTGGACCTGGGAACACCAGCAATTAAGAGGTGGTTTCAAAACTTCATCCCAGGATGTGGACGTTGTTTATTGTCATAACCAGAATAGAGAGAAGAGAATAAATCAACATATAGCAGCTATGTACCCACATGTATAGGTTGATTTCAGAATATGCATACATGTATGAATACATCCTGGTTTGCAAATTCTGACTGTATAAGCAAAACCATTCAATGTTTAAAGAAAGGAATGATTCAACATGAGCTAGCTAGTATATGCAAGAAATGATTTCAGATTATTTCTCCTCTTTTAGTCATAATACACATTTGTTTTATTCCCTTGATCAAGAGGAATGAAAACCAGTCAATTGTCTGATTTTTTTCCTTTTAAATTACTTTTCATAGTCATTGTAGCCCTGATAGCCTCATAATAATGCCTGAAATGTTAGTCAGTGATTTGAGGTATTGAAAGAATTAAGAATTCTAAGTGACAGGATAACAATACTAGGAGAAAAATAACATATATGATTAGTTAACCAGATTGGAACCTGATATAAGGGTTTGGTTTAAAAATATTAACCAGGACCTATAAAATGCTTATTAGAAAGACATCAGTAGGAACTGGACACAAAATAAACCTAGTAAGATCTAATAAATTCAGTACAACTGAATTTTCCCTGCCAGACTTCTCTTCCCCAAGGGAATTGTGGCAACAAGATTAATGTGATTACCAAAATTCTGCAAAAACCCAGCCAAATCAGAGAAATTTTTATTTAGCAAATTATTCGGCCAAATTTACATTGATTCTTACCAAGATTTCTGAACCCAGATGATGGCAATTTTGAATGGATCATATCTGGTCAAAGGTACATTAAAATATAGCCAAATGCATTCATGAATGGTAGTTCTTTGAAGATACTATCCATCAATATTGTTCCCCTGGACAAATATGAGTCCACAGTTGCTTAGTTTGCACAGTCAGTTTTCAAATTCTTACCTGAGAATTGTTCTCTTTTCTCACAGATGAGATGCTGCAAGCTTCTCACTGCTTTATCACTATTTCCATGGAAAGTATTCAGATAACCAACACTCCTTAGTTCCATCAGTCCTAACCTTCATGGCTAATACCTGCTATGCCATGCATATTGCAGTGAGCCACCCTTGTTTCCTTAAGTAGCTTTTTCCCACAATCCACTGCCTTGTGAAAACAAGAATGCTGCCTATTCTTCACAAGCTAAAGCATCTAAACTTGCAGTTAACCCTTTCTCAGTACCTCAAGATCTTAGTAGAAAATCAATGGAGAGAGATTGTAACATTTGGCAGTCTATAGCAGGGATCAGCAATCTTTTGCTGACTATGTGCCAACTTCGGGTTTTAAAATCAGTGTACCAACAGCATACGTATTTTATACAAGTGAAGGTCAATATACTTGTTCTACAATATATTTTATATAGTAATATATACAATAATATGTAAACCACATTAATAGAAATAAAATGTTTCTAAAAGGTTTTTATTATTAATGGGAGTCCAACAAGTGAGCAGTTTTGAAACAGCTAAATATCTTCTTTGCATTATAGTAGTTATTGGTTTGGACTTTGTGATGTCATTTGCATCTGTGTGCCATTGGAAATTGCTTGGCATGCCATGTGTGCCATAGGTGGCTGACCCCTGGTCTATAGTATTAAATTGTTGGTAGTTCAAACATTAGCTTTTATTCTTTCTACCTATAATCTTTTTGACAAAGTTTCCAGATTAAAAAAAGCACCATGGCCTACTGCAATGAAGCAGAAATATCCTTCAATGATCCAATCCTGATGGGTGCGCAATAATAAACCACGACATGATCACATCCAGAAGTCAGCAACAGGTTAAAATACTGAATAGATGGAAACACCCATGCCTGCAAAATGTTACACCTCACTTGGTATTTGGTGACAATGACTATCACAGGTGATATTTCACACTGTGCCTGCAGGTGTATAATCGTACCTTTTTCTTTTTTCATTTTCTGTTCAATTCTATCAAGAATGTTTTAATAGCAACAATAAAAGTTCATTTTTATTTTTAACAAGATGATCATATCTTTTAACCATAGGACTAATTAGCCAATCAAGCTGTTTTTTATCACACACTTTCACCAATTGTGTGATATTATGTGGGGGATTTGTTTAACATTTTTCTAATTATGAAGTTGAACAATACCAGCATAATTTTTTTAGATTAAGAGATAAGAGAGTCGAGCTTCTTTTTTTTTCTTTTTTTATGGACAATGATGTTCACTCTGTACAACTGTTGAGGGCCACTCAAGGTAGAGGTTTACAGAGTAAGAGGCTTATATGGATATGTGTATAAGAAAACGGTTAACCTTAGACTTGAACAGGAGGTTAACATTGTAGTGATCAGAGAAGCAACCTCTTGAGAGAACACTCGTTTTAAAGTTGCAAAGTTTTTTTTTCTTTTTTTACTAATTGATCACCCAATACAAGGACCAAGAACCATTCAAGGTACATGGTTATTGAATGAGGTTGTTGTATGAATGTAAGAGGAGGAGGTAACAAAGACATATCACTAGTACATATAGGAAAGATAACGGTTGACCCTAGACTTCAAGAGGCTAAAATTGTACTGATTGAGGAAGCATCCTCTCAGGAGCCCGTTCCATAAAGAATGGAAAACTGTTCAAATGGTGCTTCCTTATTAGTAATGGAATACAAAGAGAAGGAATGGAGATGGTTCATCCCAGTGTATGTGTTATGTTGGGACGTAACTGTGAAGGTCTGAACTGGTAGAACTAAAGAATGTAGCACATCAGAACATTTGTCCTGAAAATAGCAATAAAGTGCAAGAGACTTGCAATGTCTCATTTTGAGAAAGAAAAATAATTTGTCATCTACAAGGACACTGAGACACTTTTGGCCTCTTTCAAAATTATAAAATGAAAATTGGTTAGCTCCTGCCCATATATGGTAGCAGTAGTTTATTTTCAGCCTGACCTGGCTTTTGTAAAGGTAGAGGATTCAAGAATTTGCTGGCATGGTACAGAGAACAGACCTTTATTCCTGCATCTTTAACGATAGATCCATTTGAGGACTGAGCTGAGTTTAAGTCCCAATAGGTGCTCAAGGTATGGGACATCTCTGAGCGAACTCCCATTCATCATGATTGGTGAAAGTTCTGTGTCCGATCAGCAATGGTAGAAAGCACTGATTCTTATCAAATAAAACATTAAACAAAGGGATATAAGGGGGTGAGTATAGATTAGTATAAATCAATAGATATTGTATAAGATTATTGATAAATATAAAAATATATTTGAAGACTTTTCAAAGAAAAAGTTAAATCAAAACCAATTCAACATGAAAATCATAGTATTCATTGTAGGTTTTTCTTTGTAATACAAACTAAGAATTTAAATCCCAAATTAAGAGTGAATTTTTCTTATCAAACAATTTAACAAGTGAGGAACAGTGATCCATTATCTCAAAAAAGATTTTTATGCAACACAGAAACTTGGGTTTGTTTTGATTTTAACTTTACTTCTTATTATTTTTACAGATCTTTTGTTACAATTTCTTTATTATTTTAACATTTCATGAGGGAATTCATTTTCTTTTTTTTTTATTTCTGGACAATCAGAAAAAGAAAAAAATCTAGTAATCAACATTAAAAAAATAGAACATTTAAAAAGCAAAATATATTATTTAAACCTGTTTTGTTGTTTGTCTCTTTTCTTCTTAAGAATATTTACAATGTGAAAACAAAGGCTGAATGGCCTAATTCAAAAGGAAAGGTTTCATCTGGACACAAACATTTGCTTACATCATACAAAGCAACTGGCTCTCTTTTTGATAACAACCATAGCAAAATTCAAATAAAAAAAATGTGACCTTCTAAGCAAAATGTAGAAAAAAATTTATTTCTTGCTTTTTTTTAATTCTTTAGAATCACTAAAAAATCTTAAAGAGAAACAGCTAAAGATATTGTCAGTGCTTTCAGACATTAAACCTTCTTGGAAAAAAATTGTTTATATGTCAAAATCAGCACAAGTTGCAAGCATTAAATATCTCTTTCCACGTTTCAAACTTGTAAAAATTCTTGGCTGCCAGAAAATCAAGCACTGCAAAACAATTTAGGTGTTTTCGCAGTGATTTGTTTTAGTAAGTGGTTTATAATTTATATCCAAGAAAAACTGAATCTACAGAATTTCAAATTTACAAAAATAAAAAGATGAATGATTAGTCCTAAATGGATGTGACTCAATTACTTGACAGACATATTTCTTTTAAGTATGAAATTTTTCAAAATAAACATTTAAGTTTGTTATATAAACATGCAGCAATTACTTTATCAGCCAAATTTTAGAGGGAAATCAATTGTAGTTCCATTAATTTCACTATATGTGCACTGACATTTTATATATATATATATATATATATATATATATATATATACCACTCATCCCTTCAGCTCCTCAACCTCCAGCATCTTCCTCTTTGGGTTGAGGCACCCACTTAGTCTGAACCAAACTCAGGGGTAGCTGGCCGCACACTCCCTGAGTACCCGTCGATTGTTCGACTGGTCACTGTCCAAGTTCCGCCTGCTGCCCACGTTGTGTTAGTTTTTAGATCCAGTAAGCGGGGTGTTGTCCATACGTTCACAGTCAATTGGGGATGTAGGCACGGCTGTGAGGGTGGGCAGCAGGAAAATTAGAATGTGGCAAACAAGGAAATAATATCTGCAGAAGCCAAACAATAATGGGTAAATATTGATGTCTTTTATATAAGAAAACAACAACAGTAGAAAGAGTTTACAGAAAGGATAGAAAAGCAATTAACATAAGAACAGAGGACGACTCCTCTACCAATTATACCAACAGAGAGAGGTATGTGTGTGATTAACTCAGTCCAAATCAACTTGGGAGGATATGTGACTCATAATTCCAGCCCTACGTGGAAGTGTAGCTTTTCAGTTGGTTGTCGTAAGTGACAAACGTTAAGTTTCAGAGACTTTTCTATGCGACTGCTACAACGACAATGATATTTCTTGAAGTCCTTATCTCTGACTCGCCACTGGATCGACTCACTGCAACGACAGTCTCTCTCTCAACGTCACTCTCGTCTAACGCCCAAGTCTCCCCAACTCAGCAAATCTCGCATTTATATAGCAAACCGAAGGTTATAAGCCAGGTTGTTCATGCGCTTAACACGAGTGTCACCATAAACAAAGTTTAAATTCAGATCTATTTCAAATCTCTTAGTGGATAAAATTAATTAGTACAATGTTCATTTCAATTGTCTTTTCCATGACCAAATTCAGAGGATACAACTTATGTTTAGATCAGATTTCGCTAGCGGTAAACATACACTGATCTTACCTCCCCGGTCCAATTTACTTCAATACATTTTTATCAAAAATATTATTTTCGTCTATTTTTTTTTTTAATGACCCAAATTAAACATCACCTCCTGCCCTTTTGCATTTGTTTATAAACAAGTCCTCGCCAACCCGATTTGAAATTTATTCTTTATCCATCAGCCGTCTCAGGTTTCATATATCATTGTTCTAGATTCTTTCCTATTAATAGCGCTGACACAGTTTGTAACTTTCACGGAAGATCGTGTTTTCCATCTTCAATCAATAAACGTTATATTTAGCGTGTGCATTCATGTGGCCATTCTCCTCTTATATTATATATATATATATATATATATATATATATATATATATATATATATATATATATATATATATTACTTAATACACAATAAATTTCAAAATTGCCTCATATGAGGAATAAGGTTATTTTGACTGACAAAAAAATATAATTTGTCAGTCTTGTTCAACCCTGGTACAGACTGGAATCATGTCAGAAATAGAAATTTAAATGTGAAAGCTAAAAAGATTAAAAAAAAAAACATAAAACTAATACACAATTTATCCATTTCAATGTTTCAGTCAGACGAAAGGCATGAGACAGTGGTCAGGGAAGGATGGAAGGTATTTGTCCTAAAGGAAAGAGATTTTACAAAATTAAACCCAGCTTTATAACATTAAATTGGGATTATATGAAGAATGAAATGTTAAATTAAAACTAAGAGAGGAATAAAAAGGGATTTAAAAACCTTTAAAAATATATAGATAAAGTTATATTTAAAAATATAAAGATACACTTAAAAGTACAAAATCATATTCCAAAAACAAGTTATATTTAAAAATATGGTTTGGTTGGACATATCAACCTCAATAGGTTATTTAATGCCAACAAAAATATTATTGTTGGTAATATTTTTTCAAAAATCTAATCCTGGTAATATTTTTTTCTTCAAAAATCTATTTATGTTAATAATTTTCCCTCAAATATGTATATCTAGTAATATTATTTCCAAAAAAATATATAGCTGGTAATATCTTTTTTCCCCAAAAAATATATAGCTGGTAATAATTTTTTTTTTCACAAAAATGTTTTGCTGGTATTAAAATCTATTTTTACACATTTTGACCCATTTGGAGGGGGGGGTTAACTATTTGCCCATAGCTGGGACCCCAACAGGTGCTACCACACTGGGTTAGGGTGGACCTGGGAACACCAACAATTAAGAGGTGGCTCCATGCTCCTCAAAACCTCCTCATCAGAGGCCTTGCTGTTGGACATAGTTTATTGTCATACCCAGGACGCAGATGTAGTTTATCGTCATACCCAGGACAAATATTTAAAAATAAGATATAATTAAATAAGTTATATTTAAAAATAAGCCATATTTAAATAATTTATGTTTAAAAATAAGTAAAATTATATTTAAAAATAAGTCATATTTAATAAAAATAAATAGGTTATATTTAAAAATAAAAATATTTTTTCAACGGTCGAAATTCCCCATATGAGGTGGTTTGGGATTTTATTGTGTATTAATTTTTGCTCTATAATAATAAATACATAGAGTTCTTTTTGTGGATCAGTTTTAATATTCTATATTACTAGGATCCATTTGGTTTATATATCAATGGATTTATTACCTTTACTATATATATATATATATATATATATATATATATATATGTATGTATGTATGTATGTGTGTGTGTGTATATATATATTTCTTATAGCATATTACATTCGAATATATGTAACCACTACATAAATGCATTCGTGTTTTGATGCATATCAGTACATCTCATCAGGCAGTGATAAATTATGGTTATTACAATTTTTAAATTCATTTATAAACAATCTTTTCATGTGAAAAAGAGAAAAAGAAAATAAGAAAAGCAAGAAAGAAAGAAATATATAAGATATAGTCTCATCTAAAAAGAAATCTTTACTAGCAGTGCAAATTATATTCTGTCAATATTTATTAATGTTTTCTTCTGACAGAGTATTGGTTGAAAAGGATCCTTAAAGAATGCTTTCATCCATTTTCATATATATATATATATATTAATGTATATAATTCTGTATCATGCAACCTTTGAAGACCTAATTTTGAATCTAATTTGACTACAGCAAAGGGATATATAGTTTGGACATTGGCATAGCCAGGGCCAGCAGTATATATGCTAATTTTATATCTCGTGTATGATGTGACCCCCTTAAAATTAGCTTCAAAATTAGGTCTTCAAAAGTCACAAGTATATAATTCTTAGTGGATACCCATGTTTGAAAACATGGCCATCCACTAAAAATAATGTTTGAAGTAATATATATATATAAATTTTTTATATATCAAGAAAAATTCTAAGGGAAAGAATAAAAATAAAGTGGAAAAAGTTTTTCTGTGACACATTTCATCCTTTAGTCCAAAGGACAAAACACTTCAGTAATAACAAATATAATTTTTTTCTTTTTACTCAATTTACCCCAAGCAAGGCGAGTTTGCCACTAGTACGCAAGAAGCTACAGAGAGTGTAAGTAAGAGAAAAGACTTGGTATGGGGGGGGAGGTAAGAAAAGGATAAGACAAATGGTGAAGGATAAAAAGGAGAACTGGGATCAAGGCAACAGAAGATGTTAAGTGACATTACATTTAAATTTTGAAGATTATAGTTATCAGGGAAGCAAGTAAAAGGAAGGGAGTTCCACTGTCAGGAAGTGTGAGAGAAGAAGCTGTTGGAGTAGAAGAGGCAGTTACATTTAGCTGTTTCGACAGTAAAAGGGTGGAACCAAGATGCCAACCGAGTAGCACACTTAAATTTATGCAGTCGAGACACCAGTGAAAATAGCTCGTCAGAGCAGATGTCATGAAAATATTTACAGAAAAAACAGCAGGAAGCCACATTACGTCAGTGAGAAAGTGATTGGAGTCGAGACCTCAAGTCAGGACCGATGAAACAAGATTTTCCTTTCAGACAATCACAGGACAAATAGAATGCAAACAATTAGCAAATATGTAGCAACCTCACCAATATGGCTTTACAAATTTTCACATCATTGTATCTATTGTTACTAAACTATTTAGCTGTTTAATGACTGTTTGTCATTCACATAATCAAACAAAAGATGCTTATATTTGGAGATAATGTGAAGGACAAAAACAAGAAATCTTTTCTCTCTTTTTTTAATCATTTCACCCCAATCAAGGCAATAAGGCCACTAAGATGCAAGAGGTTACTGACAGTAGAAGAAACAGAGAGTAACTATTAACATTAAGGAGAGAAGCCAATAAAAGAACAGGATTCAAGGAGACAGAAGTTGATGATGATTGATATTGTATTTAATTTTTTGAAAATTGTAGTTGAAATGAAAGCTGGAAAAGACTTCCACAAGCAAGAAGTGTGAGAGATGAAACAATTCACATAGAACTTATGGTTATAACTAGCAATTTGAATAGTAAAAGTATGAGACCAACCTGCCAATATAGTAATGCGCTTAAATTTGTGAAGTGAAGGTACTAACAAGGAAAGATCATGAGAACAATTATCATGAAAATATTTATAGAAAAGACACAGGAAAGCATTTAAGTATTTAAACTCAGCTTTCAGATTTCTTATTCCAAGACTCTATCTTTTACAAACCCCCACAAACCTAAAAAGCTAGTATAAATGGAAAAGTGACTGAAACTTAGATGCCAACACAACCCTACTGATTGATTTTTTGGGGGGTAATTTAAAACCAAAACATATTCTTGGATTCTAAGAATATTTTTTTAAGTAAATATTTTATTAACAATTTCTTGAGAATAAATTTTTTTTCCAGATACAAGTTCTACTATTTAACCCATAGTTGGGGGAGAGATGGATTCACAACTTTTACAAGGGTATTTGAATATAAGTGAATGTAATTAACCAGTATTTAAACTCAGCTTTCAGATTTCTTATTCCAAGACTCTATCTTTTACAAACCTCCACAAACCTAAAAAGCTAGTATAAAATTTTACTGATAAAAAAATGCAACCTGTAAAAAAATTGAAATATTTCTTAAAGATTTTCACTATTTTAAAACTAGAGCCACACTGACAATAATTATTTTGCAATATTTAAAGTTTAAAAATTCAATAAATAAATTTTAAAAAAATTAATGTTTAAAGCATTTAAATTCAGAGTGAAGAGAAAAATTCAATGGATTCCTAACCATTTTTTTTTTAATTAAAAAAATAAATTTATTACAAAAGAAATCTTTTAGAAAAAAAAAATTCTGAAAGCCTGAACATATGCAGCATAAAAATAAAAGTAAAATTTGGAATCATATTTTGGGACCAATCAAAAAAATCATTTCAGAACATCAGGTAATTTTCTAACAAAGGCATGTGCGAATCTGTCTTGGATACAACCGATTATGATCAATATGACTTTCTTGAGTTTTCAGATAAAGTAGTTTGATTATTTCTACACATTTTTTACCCCACTTTTCCATCTCAGTTGATTTTGATACATGCTCCATATCAGTCAAATATTGTGTTAAAAACAACAAAGATAAAGATACTACTTCAAAAGATAGAATAGTTATTCTAAATGTGGATATGACAAAGTTAGAACTAGTTAAAGATAGTATCTGAGAATATTCTAAAAATTTGGCATGTAAAATATTTTTGTCTGTTCTATCATAAAAAGAGTGAAGAAAATTATTTTAACAGAAGTTATGGTTATATATTGATTGGTATTGGAAAAATTGGGGTTATATTTTTTCATATTTAAAAAAAAAAAAATAATACAAAATAACAATGAAAGTCTCTCTCGGCAAGTGTTACAAATTCATTTCCAAAGTAAGTAAACAGTTGTCACATCAAAGTTAGAAGTTGTTGTCCCAAAAAAAAAAAAAAAAAAAAAGGGTTCAGTTCAACATTCCAACCACCTGAAGAAGGCCGGAGCGTACAATGGCCGAAACGTTGTAATGTATATGGCGACAAAGATGAGGACAATAGTCTGAGTAATGTAAATAGTGTAAAAAAAAAAAAAAAATATTCAAGACACTCATTCAGCAGCTAAGCAGCTTCAAGGTAAAAAAAAAGGAGGAGCAGGTGCTTGTCACTTTTATGCCAAAAAATAAATACAAAGACAAACAAAAAAAGATTGGACAAAATAGAAAATTTATTATAAAAATTATTTTCTTCTTCCAAATAAAAACAGAAATATTTGCTATCTTTAAACAAACTTTGAAATTAATTATGAAATAGAAGCAGAACCAAATGATTTTTTTTTAATTCTTCATAGATTAAAAGAAAAAAATGCCTAGCTTCTAAACATTTTGGAATAAAACCAAATTCATATTCTCAAATGCCACATGAGATCAACATATAAAATAAAAACAAAGATTAAACAACAAAAACAAAACAGAATCAATCTTTTTTTTAATCTTGGGTTAAATTAAAGATTAATTTGGAAAACAAATTGAAAAACCAACAAAAATAAAAAGCTAAAACAACTACACTACTACAATATTTTCTTATTTTTGCAGCTATGAAGTTTTTAGACAAAATATTCTTAGCAATTGCCAGTCAATTCAAATGGATTGGTGCACACACACACACACACACACACATAAAGATATGTATGTACAACACTTATAATTGTCCAATTAGTTGAATACTGCCAAATTAAGTACCACAAAATCAAAGAATCAGTCATCAAAATGAAGTAAACAAAATTTGCTTTCTTCACTCGATAACTAAAATAAAAACAATAAAGACTAATTTCTTTAGTCGCATGCACTTTCAAAATCTCTAAATGGAAATATTTGCACAGAAGATTTCTACAAACTTTGTTGCTCATTGCATTAAAAAATATAGTTTTAATTTTTCTCTTCTCCCAATCTTCCGTCTGAGGTTTATTTAGAAAAATGCAGGAGACTGGAAACAGGCAAAAATTTGAAATCCAAGTCAATGATTTTGCAGAGCTCAGTGATGTTCAAACATACTATCAATAGCCTGCAAGCATATTATCAACAAAAGTAATCCATATCAGTAGCATAAAAATAGAATATTCAATTTACTTTCTGAATATTTACTATTTTGGTATCTGGTTTGGTTACCAGTCATTTTTATTGTTCATGTTTCTTTATTTTAACTAAACTACTTTTTACTTTACTTCTTTCTTTCTTTTTTTTTTAAATCACAAAAAATTAATTTGCAACATCCATACATTTTGGAAGCAAGGAATCATTAATATCTGAACCTATTGAATAAAAAAAATATATATAGGGTAAAGTGAGGTAAAAAGTAGCACCTTTTTTCAAATTACCATACTGACCATATAATTAAAAACAGTCACAGTTATTTAAGTTGTACATGAATATTAGAGTTAAGTGAACATTATGATGAGGAGCTATTCTGGATGTCATTTCAAATGAAAATTGTAAAATGTTACTTTCTACCCCACCAGTGAATGGGGCAAAATGTAAGATGGTGGGGTAAATTCTAACAACTAAAATTAGGACAATGAAACCACTCTGATATCTGATTTATGCTTCAAATCCAATTTTATTTAACTTTAACAAATATAAAATGATAATTTGAAAATAGTCTAAAAAGTGATAAAACTGCCTGACTATAATACACAATATACAAAATAAGCGAAATTCTACTCACATGTGTCGATTTTGGATATTCTACTCTCCTCATTTGATATTCAAGGAATGGGATGAGAAATGGGTAGTAACACTTAAGAGAAAATAACACAAGAGCACATTGCAGTGTGAAATAATAATTTCACCTGTAAATCCATGTATTACTTTTTACCCCATATTACTTTGTGCCCGCTTTACCCTACTACATTAGATTCCCCAGTTTTATAGCAACAGGGTACAAATAAAGTATCAAAAAGATTTTATGTAGGGAAATATGCAAATTATACAAAAAATTACCTGGCACACAGTATTTATAATATTGGAAAATTTAGGAGAATGAATATTTAAGTTGATGTTCTTTTGGGTACAATGGGTCATAAGAAGTTGAAATACCATATATAAGCAATTTTTCATAGAGACAACAGGAAAGTCTGTAGGGAAAATAATTTTTGTTGTTTAGCATTCATCATGCTTTACTTAAGTCACAACATTTTATAAATGGGGACCTGTTTGTAATATAAATACAGTGCCAAATCAATACCTGATTTCTTAAAGAGTTATCAATACTTTTTACATTTTTATTTACAAATGTCAAGTTGGAACTCTGCTTACATCAATAACAAATGTGTATTAATGTTTTATAGACTACTCAAAGGCCTTTGACAAAATACACCTCAAAGATCTTTTGGAACTGCTCAGCAACCTTGATATAGTTGGGAGAGATATTAGAATAATCAAGACCCTATACTGGCAACAAATAGCATGCATGTGCATAGAGAATGAGTTCAGCAGATATACAAAAATAGAAAAGGGCGTAAGGCAAGGATGTGTCTTCTTACTGGACTTATTCAACATATATAATGAGATAATTCTGAGAGAACTGGAAATCCTACCAGGATTCATCATTCACAGCCACAATCTTAACAACATGAAATATACAAATAACACAGTATTGATAGCAGACACGGAAAAAAAATTACAAAACCTCTTACAGAAGTTAGCAAAGGAGATCAAGAAGAAGGGACTAAGCATAAACTATAAGACAGAATGCATGGTCATCAGTAAAAGGATGAGCCCAAAATGCAATTTACAGGTCAGGGACACTAAGATCAAGCAAGTACAGAAATTTAAATATCTGGGAGGTGTTTTGACAGAGGACAGTGCAACGCTGAAATCTCAAGACATACTGGGATGGCCAAACCAAATTCCAAAAGCTAGACAGAGTATTACGAGTCAGGAGGATTTCTTTGGTAACAAAGAAAAGAGTACTGAACTGCTATGTGACATCTGTCCTCCTTTATGGTACTGAATGTGGACAGTCTCCACAAAGATGAAGAAGAGACTTGAGGCAACACCGGTATGGTTCTAGAGAAGGATGCTAAGGATTTCATGGACCGAACATGTGAGCAACGATGAGGTTTTGGAGAGGATGCAAACAAAGAGGAAGCTTATACTTAACATCAGTTACAGGCAGCTGAAATTTCTGGGACACATAATCAGAAAGGAGGGTCTGGAGAATCTGATACTCACAGGTCAAATAGAGGGAAAGAGAGACAAGGGAAAGCAACAAATGACATACCTAGTGGGCTTAAACAAGTGGATGACAGGACATGGCCTGGAGAAAGTAGCAAAGGGATAAAACTTATTGAGAGCTACAAGGGATAAAGAGAAGTGGAGGACTATGATCACCTACATCCTGAACGGATACAGCACATAAAATGAAAAAGTAGTACATAATTATCAATGGCACAAGTACAGTTTCAAATTTGACATTTGTCGATGAAAACAAAATAATTTTTATCTCATAACAATGAATCACAAAGAATTAATTTTCTGCAACATTCATACATTATGGAATCATTAACATCTACAATTAAACTACTGAATTAGAAAAAAAATTTACTGCACTAGATTTCCCAGTTTTATAGCAACAGGGTACAAATAAAGTACAAATAACTCTTGATGATATTAGAGATCAATTTGATTCTATATTTATATTATGAACAGGACTCTCTTTTCTTAAAATGCTAACGAAAATAAACAATATATTTTTTCATTCCGACAAATGCCATCGCTTGATAAATGTCTAATGAATGCTAATCTACAAAAATTGTTAAAAAAATATTCATCTTTATTTTTTGTGAGCAGACTAGTAAATTTAAGTACTGCATAAACATGGAAGTTATTCACAAACATTTTTCATTAAATTTTATACATAATTGATATTTATTTATAGACAAGATTCAAATTTTTCTTATAATTCTAAACAATGAAAGATTCACTCACTTCTCTATGGTAGTTCATCAGAAACACACATACACAAAAAGCACTACTTGGACACTAAAAATTTAAACAAAATAACTAAAATAGATTTTTCATTGCACTATAAAAAGTGTACAACAAGTGAAGATCAAACAAAATAATTTCAATGGATCTAAAGAAACATTGAAAGTTCAAATTAGTTAAACTAGCAGAAGCAATATCTAAAAGCAACAAAAGATCAGAAATCATCACTTGGGCTAAGAGTTAATGAGAACTCGAGTAATACAAAAATATACTCTTAGAACTATAAAGTAACAGCCGAGATCATTGTCCACACACAAAAGAATGACGTCAAGGAAGACAATAGAAAGAAGAGCTTTACAAAAGAACTTTTTCACAAATATGTGCACATATATATCAAAGACTACAGAAGCATTGACAAAAAAAAAGTTCATTCAAATTGACAATATTTGTTATACAATCAAGACTTTCATATGGAAGTCATTCATGGTGCCAAACCCGTTCAGGAATATCTAGACTGTCAGCTATACACAACTGCTTTTTAAAATCAATGGTTAAAGATGGCTATAAGCGAATGAAGCATAAGACCATCCTTCTTTGAACCTTGTGGATTGGTGCTATAGAATCACAAAGAACTGTACTAACAGAAACCATACCACTTCAGGACTAGCAACAGCTAAAATGAATAGCACATGTTGTCGGTATCTACTTGCATCCAAGCATCGGGATCATCATCCTCTCTCCCTATTCCCTTTCTCTCCCCTGGTGCTGATGGCACAGATGGCTGTGAATGAGAGAGAGTTTGACAAGGCCATTCGCATAAATTTGATTTTGGTGGACAACTCGAAGCAAGTGAAAAGCCCACACATTTGGCAAGAACTACACCCCTCGAGGCTCAAAGGAGATTGAGACAAGTGAAATCTGGCTAAACTTGTTGTATCAACTTGACTGGCACTGCCCTCTTCTGCCAGTTTGGCTGTTGAGATCATGTAGATCTTTGCCTATTCTGCCATTGGCATCTTTGGAGGTTGATTGCGCTCAGTTTGGTCCTTCCTCTTCAACCTTATGACCATGAGTGGCCCTACAAGAGTTGGAACTTCATACAGCACATGTAATCTAAAACTTGGCTATGGTTCTCCTGCTAATATACTTCAAATACACCCACTGAAGACAACACCACAGAATCCATGTCATTCAAATCCTGCCTACACAGCTCATGAAGCCACTGTGTTAATGATAAGTTCTAAAACACTATTTATATTTACCAGCAAAGTAGACTTGGTGTCTATTTAACCAGGATTGGCAAAGTAGCCTATTCATTATTTTTAATACTGCTCAGTTATTTTTAGTCCTGTTTCTACTGAATCTGAATTTGAACAACCTAGACCAGGAATTAAACTTACAATTACTATAAGACCTATTGTTGTTATTGTTGCTGCCAAGTTGCTGCTTTTTCTCACTGTTGCTGCTAAAGTCTTGCTGACAAACTTGACTTTCTCTGCCACCATGTATCTTTCTTTCAGTTAAGTACCATACGTGATACATGCTTGGGTGATTATGTCTCTTTTGATTCAGGACTGACCAAGCCAAAATTTTTCCTGCAGTAGTTTGCAGTCTCTTTCTGCTGTAGACTGGTAGCCAACCAAGGCTATAGGACCTTATCTGTCCAACTATTAAACATATAGCTTTGGGGAGAAAAGATGGATTTATACATTTCCCAAGGGTATTTGTGTGTGCGCGCGAGTGCAACAAACCCAACTTGAATTCAAACTTTATTACTAGCTCCAATATGGTGTTTATATCAATGCTAAGCCTATTGAGAAGGCTGTCACAGACTAGGCTATGTACTGATTCTTTCAAAAATCTTCAAAAATCTTGCTGTCAAACTTGACTTCCCTGCCATCCTCTTTCTTTATTAATGTTTCTCATATGGTATTTAAATCTACTGAGATGGCCGTCATAACCTTTGTGCCAATTCCTTCAAATTTCTGATTCTCCAGTGTTCTACTCTGACTAGTATTTTCACTTACTTCCACAAGAACAAGATTAATCTATCCCCACAGGGTAAATAAATTGTTCAGTTTGAAATTCTTTGTATTTAGTTTTTATTTTGCTTGCCTCCATACCAGTGATTCTCACCCATTGTGCTGCGACACAATAATCTGCCACATGATCCTTTTAAGTATGCTGCAAAATATTGTCACTGCATGCATATATATATGTGTATATAAGTAGTAATGGTACAGCATTAGTATTTGAATAAATGAATAAGTAATAAGCTTTTTTTCAAATAATTGTTTTTGTGTTATTTTAAATACCTTGTTTTAATATTAATTTTTTTAAAAGTATTATTTTTTAAGGGCTCAAAATAAAATATTCAATGGTACCCATCGATACATTTTTGAATTCAATACAAAAGGAATATCCCACATTAGCTAAAAAAGCTTTATCAGTTTTATTGCAATTTTTTCGATTTCTTTTTTATGTGAATTAGGCTTCTCAACTCTAAATAACATCAAAAATAAGAATCAAGAAAGACTATATTCAACTGAATAAGAAGTGAGGATCTGCTTATCACACATTTGACCAAACATTGAAGAAATCAAAAAAAAAAAAACCAGGCACATATTTTTGCTAAATAAGGTGCAAAAATAGTTGAATAAAATCATTGAAATAAAATTCATATTGTGTATGTATTTTAAAAAAATACATGATTTTATTTCATGACATTTAAATGTATACACTTTAAACATTTTGCTACATGTGCCATATTTTCATTTGCTCCTAGGTGTGCTATTGCTTAAAAAGTCTGACAAACATTGCTCTATACAACAGCAAAACAAAATCTTGAAAAATAAACCTAATATTTCTCAAAGGAACATTATCTTTGTGTAGTGTGCATCATGTTATTATAAACCACCAAATGTTGAATATTTCACAGGGATGATGTGAAGTAATACAAAGTAGATGCATTCAAATACCTTCTTAAATTCCACATACAATTGTCCTTTTTACCACTTCTTACAAACCAGACAGAAATCGTTTTTGTATCGAAAACCAAGTGGAAAGAATGAAATTAAATGCTATGCCAGAATTTTTAGAAAACATTATTTCCTATTTGAATTTAATTATTCAAAAATTACCTAGTTTTGAAATTAAATGCTGTTAGCCTCCAAACATAAATATGTAGATTTCAAAATAAAACAAAAACAAAAGAAAAAAAAATCCCATGTTGATGGAAAAGTAAACCATTGTTAAGAAATGCAAAAAAGAATTCAACAAATCCTTTATAACAATTAAAAAAAAATCAATTATTATATACAACTTGTAAATGTTGTACTTGATGATTTTCCTTTTCGAAGATTTTATAGAACAAAAAACAATTTTTGTGCGTTAGACTGGCTTTTATAACTGATGATGCTGTTTCATCTTCTGAAGTGATTTGACAAGGATGATAAAAAAAAATGTTATTCAGGTTTTCTATAATTTTCATTTGCACAAAAATCTGAAAAACAATGTGATTATTTCTTAAATTGTAAAAATAAATTAAACACTGAAATTTAAAAATGTAATGTTGATAACATCGAATAAGAATATGAGAGAAAATTTTTCATATGTAAAATAATTGTTTATTTAGAAATTGATGTTAGCCAGATCTAACAGTATGTCGTTTCAGATCTTTCCTCAAATGTTCGATCTTCTTGCAAAGGTGCAAGTGATCCTGTCTCCTTCTCTCTCAGGTGGGGATTTTATATATTTGTATACCATAAGTTCAGATAGGTTGACTTCCTGTTTTTGTTGGTGCAACCATACTTGGAGGCTCAATTGGTATCTTTGAAACTTTCTTGGTCAATACTCAAGGTACTTAGGTTGTTTGACATTCTGAGGTAACACCAAATATAAAATTTACTTTAGAATCTTAGAATGAACTCAGTACATATTGGGGTCACCAGAGATCAACTCTTCTAACAAATGTTCCAGATGGATATTATAGTCAGTTCAGACTTCTGGTATTTTCTCATGTGAATCACATAATACAGTTTAATTCTTAAATAAGAAGCTTTATCTGACATGTAACATTTAACAGATACTTATGAAGTGAATTTTTTAAACAAATGTTTTTTAAATTACTGTATCTTTTTGGCTCATGAATTTGACAACTAGCTATCCAATTATTGATTTCATACTTTCTAAGACTTAATGAGAAGTTGGTTGGTTGATTTGTTTAATGGCATATCAATTCTTTATGGGTCATTTAATGCTGAGATTTATTTTTCTTGGGAGCTTTGAAGTAATAAAAATATGAAATTTTAAAATGTGTATCTAAAAAAGAATAGTTGATACTCACAGGATTTGGAAATCTACACATTCTAAAAATGAAATTAAAAGCTTTTAATTATTTTTAATATTTAATTTTAGGTATATTCACTAGATAAAAACAAATTTATTTAAAGGAAAAATAACTTATTGATTTTCCTTATTTAGAAGAAATTTATTTGCAAAACTCCAATAATAGTTGACTGTTGTACCAGAAAAGAATTGCCGTTTTTTTTTTTTTTTTTTTTTTTTTGCTTAATAATTTTTGAAGGAATTCGCTTCCTCAGGTCAGAGAAGAAATGAACATCTTCCTGGTTGTAGTTTAAGTTGTCTTCTAATTGAATGTACAATTTCAAGAATATTGATAAAGATTGGTCACTTTGATTTTGAAACAAAGTAATGTGTAAAATTTAGTCTCAACAAAAAAAAAAAAAAAATCATATTTCGCATTTTCAGCTGGCCGAAGCAAAATACTGTTTTCTGTAAAAAAATAATTCAATGAAAATGCACATACAAATGACATATTTAGAAAAATTATTTTATTTTCTTTCTAGCCATATGAATATTTTTAAGATTGGACCATAAATACACAAGAAATTGCAAGTTGCAAATTTATCAATCTCAAATGAAATCAGTCGTTTTTTTCCTTGGCTGGAAGTCCTATAAGGTGTGTTATTATGAAGAGGTTGTTTGCTGAGGAATGAAAACAACAATGATACCAATGGGGTGTAATTAGCTTGGGTTGATTTCCTTGATGTGAGTAGGGCACAACATGATAGAACCAATAGAACCAAAAAAAACCAAAGTATGTTTTGCAGAAGATAGCCAGTGTCATCTTGTCTTTTCTACAAACTATGACCTTAAATATATTTTTCCTTCCAAGTATTTGGTTGGTTTGGTCAGGATGATCAGATTTCTAGCAGTTCTACTATTCATACCATGGGAAGGAAGAACTGTTCTATTTCTGTGTTTTCATTCTAGCCTGATCTTGGGATTTGAGTATCAACTGCTACGCCTGTTTTCTACCAGCTTTAAACATCAACTGCTCTCCCCACCGCCAACTCAAAATCACCAACTACTTCACAACTCAAAATGAATGTTTTATAGACTTCACTCACCCAACTTTAATAGGGAAGTAAAATCAAATCATTAATTTCATGTTTACAAGGCTCTCTTTGCTCACAAGTGCTTCACAAAACCATTTGGCTCAAGGCCTAATTTTGGGGTTTGGAAACTGTTGCAACCTAAGGAAGGTTACTGAATAGAATAATGAATGATAATACTTGAGACACGAACAACACATAAGATTTGCCAGTAGCGCGTACAAGAAATAGTCAACTACTAGAAGCGAGTCAAGTGAATTCCACAATGAATCTTCAAATGCAGACCAACATACAGTATTTACTACTTTATTAATGTGAATGTGGACATACCCATTATTGTCCGTAGGTATGCTACAACAGAAACACACTTCTAAAAGTTTTTTCCTTGAGAAAATTATTTCCTTGAAAGTCAACACAATTTCAGGAGGTTGGTAGAAAGCATCCTTCAGCCAGGTATCATTTCATATACGAATTAAACAACTGTCAAAGGCCACACTTAGAGTTTACCAGTTATACTCAAACTAATTGAATTTCCTCAAGTTAAATTAAGGTTCAATTCTTCCAAGTATCTCAACTTCACTTATCGAATGAACCTAATTAACCTTTCTAATTAATTCTTTTTCCTTACTGCACTTCATTACAATATAAGAGTAGTAGTAGTAGGTATCTATCAATCATGGGAGATTATGGAGTTTACTACATTTGTGTTTCATCAGCATCCACAGAGCCAACCTGTGGTTTATACTACAGCTATGCTGAGCAAACCTTAGTTACTGCTTCTGGGAAAAAGTGCTTAACCTGACATGATCAGTAGTTGAACAAGGTCAGTATGCTCAAATGCTCAGTCACGATGACTTGTAACTTTGTGATAGTACAACCCTCAACACCTTCTGAACAGGTTCATCTACCCAATTTCACTCATAAGGCTTGGGTCAACCTGGGATATGGTTTTCAGATATTTTCCGATGATACTATACTCTAGCATTGTCTCCCCAGGTTGATGTTATTGAATAGTAGTAATAATTGATAAACTTGATCTTCATCAATAAACTGAGTGACAGCACTTCATCAGATAACAGAAAAATTCAACTTCAGTAAACTTAAATAATGCCTAAAGGTTAAATCCACTTTGACAGGAAGTGGGGGCAAACCTACTACTATATTTTCAGAAATTTGTTAGCCAAGAATGGTGAGTTCAATCCTTAGTAGGACCACAATAGTCAGCATAGTTCTAATAAAACTTAGACTAACTCTACACTAACAAACCAGAAATAATCAATATCCACAACATACAAGTTAGGATGCCATCACTCTCATAACAGTAAAGAATCATGACAAACATTCTAATAGGATAGTGGCAATCGGCAGTGAAAGAAAACCAATTCCCGGTTCAGGAAATGTCAAAGAAAAACCATACTAATGCAACATTTAAAATGGACTATAGTTAAAGGAGAACTGCAAAGCTCATATATTATTAGTAAACAGCAGATCAACCAGACATGATTGATGACCATCTTTGCCTGATCACACAGAATCATTTATTATGCCATCAGAGATGAAAGTTTTGTTTCCATTGGAGGAAATCAAAAGGAAAAAAGAGAAAAAAACTAAAGCCCATGGTTGAAACAAAGCATTTCCAAAATGCAATTGGCACATACTTTTGATTCCCACAAGTATTTGCTTCAGCAGAATGGCCACAGTGCTACTGAGAAAGGTCACCAACATGTCAAGTGATGAGGTCACACTCAAAAGTAGTCATCTAATCAGAAAAATATGCAAAATAGAATTCTGTTGAAATACATGTTTTCACACATCCAAAATGGTAAACACATTAAAAAAAAAAAAGAAAAAAAAAAAAAGACGAGAAAGTTTTGGGGATGCAACATTGACCCTTAAACAGCAGAGAAAAAGTTGCAAAAAAAAACCCCCAAAAAACAGGAAAATTCATTTTTTAAAGGGTAGATTTTATGCTTATTTATCTTTAAAAGGAGGCACAGTGGAGTTCGGATTGAGGAATCGGAGAACCAAGTTCGAATTCCCTTACATTCACTTATATAGTAATACTCTTGGGAAAGGTATGAATCCTCTTCTTCTCCCCCCAACTATGGGTAAATAGAGGAACAGACTGGGTTCTATAGCCTTGGATGGCAACTGGTCTACTGCAGAAAGAAATGGCAACCTACTGCGGAAAAAATCTGCCTCGTCAGTCATATATCGAAAGATACATGATCGCCTAAGCATGTATCACATATGGCACATAACTGACTGATCTTTAATCATATTCAAAAACTATAAAATGTGTATATTAAATCTTAGATGATAAAATGAAGAAAAAAATGAGAAATAAAACAAAATTTATGTTCCTGTTTAGGAACATAAATTTTGTTTTACTTCTCGTTTTTCCAGATAGTTCAATGGTAGTATCGTGGAACAAGAAATTAATGAGCTGAGTTCAGTTTCCAGTAAAGTATGTTACATTCACTTTTGCACAAATATGTTTGGAAAACATATGAAGCCATCCTCCAACCAGCTATGGGTTTAATAATGCAGATTAGGCTCACTAGCTGTAGTTGGCAACCAATTCAGGAGAAGGGCAAATCAGATTTTAAAATCATATATAACCCTGGCAATGCTCATACTATACATACATTAAAAAGATTATGGTGTTTACAATTAACTACACCAAAGAGTTTTGAATTCTATAATCTTGATTGAGGTTGAATAAAATTATTTAGCTATCTATTGATTGGTTGATTCATTGATTTTCTATGATTTATCAATCCTTTGCAGGTTATTTAAAGCCAGAAAATATTTTTAGATTGTAAGGATTTTTTTTTTTTTGAGATAATGATTTAGAAATCTTACTAATTATCCCATAGCTGAGGGGAGAAGAAGTGGATCCATACCTTTCCTAAGGGTATTTGCATACAAATGAATATAACAAACACCAACTGGAATTGAAAACCAACTCTTCGATTAACAATTCCAAGCCATTATCCATTAATACCACTTGCACATCCAAGCTTACAGCACCTGGTATTCCCAAGTGGTCACCCATCTAGGTATGGGCCAGGCTCAACATTGCTTAACTTCAGTGATTTTGGTGTCTCAACATGATATGATTGTAAACCTATCTATTTATCTAAACTGTAACCCTGGTGAGATACATACTATTGAAAAGATGGTGGAGTTGTAGACTCTATGATCTTGACTGACATCAACTTGTACTGTAGTGTAGCTTTCTACATTTCATATTTTTTTTAGCAGTACCATACTCATTCAAGCATTCCAAGCACAATGGAATTGTACACTTTTTTGTACTAAATTGTGAATTTTTTTTTTACTATCTTTCTCATCAAGTATGCAGATATAGTATTCTTTGGCTTGTTCTTCCAGCTTTACTTACAGGCAAATACTCCAGGAAATGATGTATCCTTCATGACTCCTAGAGTTACCAATTAGTCATTTAGACTCAATTCATGAATGAATGATGCCCCAATTATTGGTAAACATTTAAATCTGTAATTGAGGATATTTGCTGATATCCAATGAAACATCAATTGATGATCCCCACTATTTAAGGGTTAAAGGACTTCTGTATTAATATAAACCCACACAAAAATATAAACCTTGATACAGAGTGCCCCACACACAAAAAAAAACAAAAAAAAAAACAGGAAATTTTACATATAAAAAAAAATTAACAATATATTTTATTATATGAATGAACTAAAAAAAAAATTAACTACCATATAATTTTTTTTTACCATTTGTTGTTCCAGGATGCTGCAGTTATCAAATTTTCAATGTGAAGCAATTGTTCTCTTTAAGAAAGAACACCCAAATTGGGGATTGAAAAAATGCAAAGAAATTTTGCCAGAGTTCTTTAGTATGTGGTTTTGTTCTGTTTTAAGCGACTAAATTTCTATCCTTTGCTTTTGTTTCAAATAATTGTAACAAAAATTCCAACAATTAAATAAACTGTACCAAATTTTCTGTTTTTTTTTTTTGGGGCACCCTGTATAATAAAAAGCTTTCTCTATGGAAATGGAAATTTTGTTTTTGACAAAAGTATGTGTAGGATTAGAAAAGAGTGGCAGATTTTGCCTATGTGACTTCAATGAGAATCTTTTCTTTTCCAATGTTTTGTTTTATTAAAGTGGATCAGATAGAAATAAAAAATAAATTAAGATTTTTAATTAAAAGGTTTCTTTGCATTATACAGAGAGAGAATGAGAGCTAAGATTTAGCTTTATGCATAAAAACAGTAAAACATTCAGTTATGTGGCACGGATATCCAAGAAGTTGTTAGTGATCAGAAATGTGTTTAGACACAATCAGTTAAAAAAAAAAAAAAAAAAATCAAAATGAAAACAGAAAACTGTCAGAAATATTTGTCAGATCTGTACCAAAGTAATGAATAAAAATAAAAAAAAAAACTTACATCTTTGGAGACAGACATTTTAATTTTTTTTTTTTTTTAATTATAATGAACATGTTAAGTTTAAATATCGATTGAGGTTATTTGCTGCAAGCACAATTATCAGAAGTATTGGCAGCAATTAAATGAGTCCAAATAACAAATGATTAAATTTACCTGCAGAAAAAGACCGATCAGTGATTAGTACATTTTTCATGCTCAACTTAGAGTAACAGCAGTTGTGAAATCTTCATGGTACTTTTGCCATAAATTGTTCAGATTAAATGTTCTGCTTCTTATAAATCTTATCGTCACAGTGTTTGGAATTCTTCATCAATTGAAGCATAGTGATTAAAACAAGATGAGAATGTTACTGATGGAATAATCATATTATAATTCTACATGTTTCTTCCTTTGCATGTTTTGTATGCTCTGTCATTACCACAGATAAATAATGGACCATCCCATTTTAATTGCAAGGAAAGACGGAAGAAAAAGATTTATCAAAGAAGTGTATCAAAGAAAAAAATCACCTAATACAAAAAAGAGTTTGCACCTTGTCCACAGTTTGCCAAAAAAAAAAAAAAAAAATATCCCAGATAATTACTGCCTGACATATGGTAATTTTTTTTTATCCTCTCCAACTATTATGACCAAGCAAAAAGCTTTACCTCCTTAAGAGTAAATGTATTTTCTTGTTCGTGGATGAGTGTATGTATGCTGTGTGTGAATCTATTTCTGACATTGGACTTGCGATTTCTAATTTCTATATAGCTTGTCTTCCCTGCCTTTCAGATTTGTGAAGCTGGATTTGAACTTTTTTTTACCACCCTTGTTGTTTTGGATGTTTGACAGATTCAAAAAGCCGTCTGGTTTCAGTGAGAAAAAGAAAGCATACATAATAAGAATGAAAGTAAGGAAAAAAAAGAAAGAGAAAGAAATAATGCTACAAGTAACATAATATCTGCTTCAGTGAAATAATAAACTTTTTCATTTGTACCCTCATACTTCTTTAATTACCTGCATTCATAATTATGATTGCTATTACAATAGTTTGTTAAATTCGTTAAGCACAAATATTTAATGATGCAATAGCAGAATTTACACAAGTATTTTATCACTGTGGAAATCACAAGAAATATATTCAATCATTAAATTAAACATTCAAACTTATCAGATAATTCAAAACATAGGAAAACCATGAAATATTCATGGGTACTGCTAGTATCTACAAATAACAATATCAATATAACTATTTTACACTTTGTTTCTTTTAAGTCTCTTAAGGTCTAAACAATTTTTATCTTATTTCAGACACACCTCAAACAAATAATATCTACATTTCATAGATACTGTAAGTATCTACAAATAACAATATCAATATAACTATTTTGCACTTCTTTTAAGTCTCTTAAGGTTTAAACAATTTTTGCCTTATTTCAGACACATCCTGAACAAAAAATATGTTCAAATAAACAATACATTTTTTTTAGTTCTTTTTAGTAAAATATCAGATTTTCCAGTTTTAAATATATAATATGAATGATTTTATTTAAGTTTAAATGTGTCTCAGTTTTTAGGTATTTGGTAGTTATTTCACAGATTATTTCATTATTAATATAAACTTTCTTGAGTTCTGGTTGTAACAATTACTTCACAAAATTTTTAAAAATTAAAAAATAGTTTCGATAAAAATTTCATTAAAAGTAGATATGAGTAACAGAAAAATAAGATACTGAAATTTAATGACTTTTGTTTAATTTTAAATTTTTTTTCTTTTATTTTTTTTTTTTATACTTTTGCTGATTTTCCAAAGAAAATAAAATTTTGAAGATCAATAACAGAAGTAGCTTATGTGGGAGAGAGAAAAGAGTCTTTCTCACTCCATGTGTAGTACAGGATCACAGCCCAACCAAATTATGGTTATTACTGTGTTTCCCATAACAAGTAAGCTTTTTTCAGAGTCAGGTTGCCAGTCCCATGCCCAACCAGTTTTAAATTCAGAGGTATCCTTCTCATAACCCAGCTGCCAATAAAGGCTAAAGGTTTTGTTATGAGGATACATTTCTATAATAAGGGATTCCACTGAGTTCTACTTGTTATTACAAAAAAAGTTTTCATTCATGAAGTAGTTGTAAAATAGAGAAATTAGAAATAGAATGTTTGGAAGATTCTAGATCATTCTAGTATATTCGAGAAACATCTAGAAATATGCAAATTAGGTGTTAGCCCCTATAAAAATGGGATTTTGGAAAAGGGTTGTCAGTTGATGAATGGGAATTTCTGCTGTTATCAACTCCGGCTTTTGATTCAAGGACATCCAACTGAAAGAATCTCTATAAAAGTTGCCGATAACAAAAACCAAAAGAGAATTTCATGGAACAAATTTGGTAAATAAATTTTGACTAATTTTCATTGACCAAACTAAAAATTAATATTTATTTACACACCTTTGTGGATTTCCAAATATAGCACTTAGATTACTTCACTAGCCTTAAAGTGATAAAGATATTTGACTCCCTTTCCTTCTCCCTCGTAACACTTCACCAGTAACTCTGTGTTTTCAGTTTTGTAGGCCACAATTGTTTATCTGATATATATTTTATGTTGTGTTTTAGTAAATTAAATATTTGTTTGTGATTTAGCTCTGTGTTGTGGTAAATCATTTTTTTTTTTTTGTTACAATTATGAACACGTAACAGTTTCTATACTATTTCATCCACAACTGGGAGGAAAAGAAACAAATTCATAGCTTTCCCTAGAGTATTTGTGCAAAATGAACACTACAACCTCAACTGGAATTTGAACTTGGCATGTTGATCCCATTTTGCCTGCCAGTAACCACATGACTACACAACTTACAGCACCTAGATCTATTTCTCCTTAATGAAGAAGTGCTAAGTCAACTCATCCAGACAGTAGTGCAACCTCAAAACTGAATTCTCTCATATTCTGCCAGTAAAGCTATAAACCAATTAATTCACAGAGAAATTTGTAATTCTATCAGCTTCTGAATACTTATAAAATATTAATTATTCAACAGTTGTAAATATCAGAATTGCATTTGAGGCTGAAAAGTTCTTGACCCAACCAAGAAAACAAAGTAAAATATTATTGAACATTCAGTCAAGATTTGGAGAAGTGGGTTAAAGCCAGGAACTTTTCAGCATCCCCTCATAATGTAAAAATAGAAAGGTCAGACATCCTCATTTCCATTGTGATTTTGAAAGGCACCTAGCCAAGAGACACAAATATATGGCATAATAATATTCAGAGGTTTTAGAATAAAAGTCAAATTTCCAGTCTTCATGTGGAATTTAATTAAGAATGAATAGTCATGAGACTACATTTGGCAGCAAGGCATCTGATCAGAAGATTGGAGCTTTTGGGATCATGAAACCACTTAATTGCTGTTGTTACCCTAACTCAGAGTGGTAGCACCTGTTAGGGTTTCAACTATGGGAAAAAGTGAATCCCTAAACAAAAATTAACAGTACACTTTTATAGTAAAATTACCAACAATACATTTTATGATCTACAAAATATATATCTAAAAAATATACTTTTACATTAAAAGTATAAAATCATATACAAAATATCTGTAATTGAAAGCATAAAATTACGTAAAAATATTTAGATTTCAGCATTAAAAGACCCATAGAGGTGTTGATATGTTGCTAAACAAAATCAACAAACCAAACAACCAATATGAAAGAATTCTTTCATGACATTAGTTCATATAATATCGTACAATTTCTTAAAGAAATCAAACTGTATTCCAAAATATAGCTTCAACAAAACTACAACATAAAACACACATATCACCACCTCTAATAATCATGTCCACACAAACATGTATATGCACAAAAGCTGAGTATCATCCACCATATATTCAATTGTGTAAACAAAATAACCTAACATTTTTATTACTTCAAAGCTCTGGGGAAAATTAAATTTCAGCATTAAATGACCCATAAGGAGTTGAGGTGCCATTAAACAACAATTAAGAATGAAACAAAACTATTTCATTCTGGTCTGGTGCTTTTGCTATGTATTTAGAGATCCTTGACAAAATCCAAAGAGGAATCTACAATATTAATGGTCCTATTTTCATAATAATTGTTCTGATCAGCTTTCCTCTTTACTATCTTGACTTTAAAAATTTAAGTGCAATACAAGTATCTGACTCTTCCTGCTATACTCTATTTTTACAAGAGCCTGATCAAACCAAAAATGGAGTATTGTTGCCATATCAGTGCTGAAACTGCCCAGTCCTCACTTGCCTGTCTTAATACAGTCTAAAAGTGCCTATGCTGCCTTGTGGGTAAGGAATTATTTTCAACCCTACATCTCCTTTCCCACAGATGAAATATTGTGAGCCTCTTGGTGACCTATCACTATTATTATTACTTATTATTAGAACTTCCCTTCTTGTCTTTTCTTATGCTCTTTCAACACAACACTAACCCTCTACATTGATTGGCTCTTCAGCCTTGTATTGAATTAATATTAGTATATATAAAAAAAATACACAATTCCAGTCATTCAGGACAAGGTGAATGTTGGTTGGTGATCAAGGTTTGATAACCCACTATTGTCTAACTAATGTCTACTCTCAACAAAAATAGCTGAGGGGTACTTAAAGGAGAATCTTACTCCTGTGGTAATGAAACTGGATGATTCTATATTGACAAGATGTTAACGTCTCTCTTTAGCAACCAGTGACATCATTCCCAGCAAAACTGAAATTATCACAAGCCTCAAGCAAGAGACATTTTTTCTATTAACAACTTACATGATTTGCAAATTGTTATCACAGCAATAAAATAAGTGTTAAGCTTGAAGAGGCACTGGAGTCATCTTTGTTGAATCCTAGTATTTCAAGAAATTTAATTTCAGTCAACAACCCAGAGGGTCAAAAGAAATCCCCAGACACATCCTAACACATGAGACAACCCAACTGCTTTGTGATCCAGTTGCAAAAATCCTATAGTTCAATCTCCCCAGTTTACAACTGGTAGCCACAAAGTACTAAGTATATATAGTTATCTATCCACATGGCTAATCAAGTGAAATGGGATATAAGATCAAGTTTAAAGTGGGTTGATAGCCCACACAAACATAGACTGGGAGCAAAAATTGCTCAACATCCTCAGCACTTCCTATTTTGAAAGTAACTCAGGTGCTCCGGCTCCCCCCTGGGGCTCAAGCTAACATTTAAATACCCCCACATCAGCACAGACAAATCCAACCAGTTTATATTTATGATTTCCAATATAGATCACAAGAAAGAAAACAAAATGACTGCTAGATTCCGTTGTTGTTCAAAATTAAAACTTTGTTATGCCGACAACGATGCTTATCTAAAATAGAAAACAGATTGTGATTCCAGATTGCCATTTTGCCTATTTGTTGACAACAGATTGTCATCTTTGCCTATTTGTTGACAACAGATTGTCATCTTGCCCATTGGGTTTATGGCCATAACATTGTGAAGCACCAGTTCTCATGCAGATTGTGATTTCAGATTGCCAATCTTTGCCTATTTGTTATGTCCAGATTGTCATCTTTGCTTATTTATTACCTCCAGATTGTCATCTTGCCCATTGGTGTTTATGACCATATTATGGTGAAACACCAGTTCTCATACAGATTGTAATTCAAGGTTGCCACTCTTTGCCTATTTTTCACCTCCAGATTTTCATCTTACTACTTATTGCCTCCAGATTGTCATCTTGCCCATATCATAGTGAAACATTCACAAAGATTGTACATTCACCAAAGATAATCAACATTAAGCCTGGTCAGTACCAAGATGGGTGACTGCTTGGGAATATCAGGTGCCTTAACCTTGGATATGTGGGTGGCATAATGGATAATGGCTTGAAATTGGAAGTCAGAGAGATGAGTTTCAATTCCATTTGAATTCATTGTCTTCACTTACATGCAAATATCCTTGTGAAAAGTTTGTATCCACTTTTTCCTTCCCCCAAGCTATGAGTTAATTAGTAGGACAATAAATCATTATTACCCACAAAAAAATTCTTACAATCTAAAAATATTTCCTGGCTTAATTAAAATCAGAAAATAATTTTTAGATTGTATGAAGATTGCATAATAAAAAACAAATCATTCAATCATCTTGTGTATTTATTGCCTCCAGATTGTCATCTTGCCTATTTATTGCCTCCAGATTGTCATCTTGCCTATTTATTGCTTACACTAGGACAACTTGTATGAGGCCACTATTTTTTAACATAAAAAATTTGATCTTTATTTGCAATGCTTTTTATATTGTTTCTTCAATGGAAGACAGGGAGCTTCTTTTTTTTCATTTTATCTTATTTGCTGCTGTATTTTTGCTAATTTGTTTTTGTTTATTTACTTGAAACCGAGCAACACTAACAGCTAGCAATAAATAAAATAGAAAAGAATCAATAAAAGAAGATAAAAAAAATTCTTTACCTTATTTCAAATTTTTACTTCTATGAATTTAAATTTTCTTTAATTTTTCCCATAACTTCAATTATTAAGTAACTGATTGTATGTGCAAAACACAAAATGAATTTAAGATTTTTGCCAAGTTCTGACCTTTACAAGGAATCTGTAAAAGCCAAATTTACATGTGCCAAAAAAATTCTCACTTCTTTCGTAGCAATGAACAAACATCAGATTTTCCTTACTATTTTGAGTATATTCCAGTTTTAAAAAAAGTTTTTCAAACTTTTCTCACAACTTTCTTCAGATTTGTGTAAAGATAGAAATATAAAAAAAGGCCTAAATAAATATGAATGTGTACTTTGTATATCAAATTTGTTTAGGATTTTCCGTAATTCATACTTTTTAAAACATTTTGGAAAAGTGTAATGAGCTTATTTTTTTTTAACTGAAAAGAATAACCCCTCCCTCCCTCACTTGAAACCTTTTGAATGTAAAAGAAGCATGCAAAACATAAAACCAATAAACAAAAAGACAAACAAATTCTTTATCTTCAAGACAAATTTTCAGTGAGAAATTCTGTTTTATATCTTATGTTGACAAAGTGGATGAATTATCTGCCATTTTCTTTTTTTTTACTGTCAGTTTCTTTCTTTTATTTTAAAAAAAAAAAAAAGAAAAGAAAAATCTAGAAAAATGGTAAATCTTCAAATGCTTGGCAGAAATCTTTTCAAAGAAAAATATAATTCAGAGTAATGCTTTCCACCTGCCAGCCCTGAAATACCAAAGAGATCTATCCATTTCTGTTAGCCCTATTCTTATTTGTTTGTTATTGTAGTAGTAGATGATGATGATAATAATAATAATAATAATAATGATGATAATTCCATCCAGGTATGGCTCTGATAGCTTTTGATCTTAACTGATTTGAAGTGTTTACCTGAGTTTTTTTTTTACTACCACAGAAAGTAACAGCCCCCACCTGCAGGAATTCTTTTGCCAAGAGAGACAAGAATTGAAAAAAGACATGAGCACCTATGGAATCTGATTTTATTTTTTTTTTTTAGAGTTTACAAAATATTCAAGTTTTTCTTTTTCTTGTCTCCACTTTTATGATTTTATTGCTCAGCCTAGGGTAGTGATTGTCCAGGCCAAGTCAGGGAGGAATGTATGATTCCAATGTCGTATGTCAAACTCTGTCAAATTGTGCATGTATATACATCTACTTGTTTGTATATTAAATGTCCCAAGCACATGAAAGTCACTCCTGCACAACATAGGCACATGCATATATGTTACATATGCGTATGCAAAGTGACACTCAGATGATGTATGACAGACAGAGAATCAGCTCCTCGTTTATAATATAGATGACACTCCATGTCAGATTATGTTTTAATCAAAAAAGGAGAAAGGATTGTCTTTAGTTAAAATGAAAAATGTCATTAATTCAATGTCCAGAATGCAAAACATGGTTAACTTGTTTCACATCTGGCTTATCTTTTTATGCGGAATTGTTTTAATCAAAAAGCATATAATATCCAGAACAGTTTTCTGCCTTCAAGGTCCTCATGGCTTATGATCATATCATGTTGAAACACCAGTTCTTGTATGATCACCAAAGTTCAGCAACATTGAGCCTGGTTAGTACCAAGATGGATGACCACTTGGGAATACCAGGTACTGTAAGCTTGGATAGGCAGCTGTAAAAGAAAATGGCTTACAATTGGAAATCAGATAGGCTGGTTCCAATTCCAGTCAGGTTTGTTATATTCACTTACACACAAATACCCTTCGGAATAGTATGAATCCACCTCTTCTCCTCCATCTGTGGGTTAATTAGTAATATCTGTATAAATCAATATCATCTACAAATGATATTTTCTGGCTTTAAATAACCTACAAAAGATTGATAAGCCATAAAAAAACAAATCAATCAATCAAGGTTCTCATTTGATCATCAAAGTTAGGCACCATCGAGCCCGGTCAGTACTTAGATGGGGAACCACTAGTGAACAGCAGGTACTGTAAGCAACTTCATACAATCTGAAATATTTTTTGGTACTAAATAACTTGCAAAGGGTTGTCAACCCTTTGCAGGCATAAAAAATCAATCCCTCTTCAAAAAGATTTTCATCACCAATCATTTTCAGTGTGTGTGTGTGTGTGTGTGTGTGTGTGGATCGGGTGACAAGCTAACACAATCTGCTTTTTCATTGTTATACCTGTGAACCAAATACTTGTTTCAATCAATTTGCTTATTCATCAATCAGTCCTAACTGATTGGTTTTTCGTCTATCTCATTAATGATCTTTTAGATATAGTAGATTTACTTTGACTTCAAAAGACATTGTTTTTTTCCAGGCTGAAAAAGTGAAAAACAACAAAAAAAAAAAAAATTCTTATCATTAACTTTTGTTTTGTTTTTTTTTTCCCATTAACACAAAAGTTAAATAATAATTAACAAAAGTTAAATAATAATTAACACACACAAATTGAATATAAGTGATTTCTTTGTAATCATTTATACAGGAAGACACTTGTCAGAAACATATACATTTTCTAAACTTGTTTACAGCTGCAAATATTTAATATTTACAAGCCTATAAATACTATATGTGAGCCATTAAGAAAGAAAAAACACCATGTGCCAAAAACAATAGCAACTGATAATAACACTAGGACATAAAAAAAAAACACTGCAATGGCAAAAGGACAGGAATACAAAATAAAGAGAAACAGCAACAAAGAGAGTCAAGCTTGTTAGCAAGGCTCCAAAAACAGCAGAGAAGGCCAAAAGAATATCAAATATAAAGCTCTAATTTGCAGCTTCAGGACTGTCCCATAGGACAATGGCATAAAAGATTAAAGTACTGCTTAGTGAATTTGGTGACATGATAATTGTGAGTTCAATCCCTGGGCTGGGCATTATGGATATACTCAGTGGAAACAGTACCAGCAATATACAAACAATTAAAAAAGATGAGATATCCCTAGACATGGACAATGGGATGAGAAGATTGAATAATGTGTTCATTTTGAAATTCCTTGAAGGTTACATCGATTAACACTTGAAGAAGGCTGGAGAGCTCGAGAGCCAAAAATGAGGATATTAGTCTGACTGTAAATAACTATAAATATTATATCAAGTATTTCCACTTTTTCAAAGAGAGCAAACCAAATGGACTTTCAAATTAATTTTATTAGACATGGAATTTAACACTTCTACAGTGGTAGGCATATTTATACATCTTTACAAAACTTACACTGTCTGCTATCAACATAGGTTGTGTTGAATGGACATGCTTCAATTTCATTTCAGATTAAAACATGGAGGGTGCTCCAAGTATCTATCCTTATATCTATGTCGTTTCATATTTTCAACGACCTTCCCAATGTCACCAGTTCTCAACTAGGTATTTATGCTGATGACATATCTATTTACTCCTGTCTTAGTAGTAAGTCTGACAGATCCAACAAAGTAAAACTGGTAACTGCTCTTGAAAAGGACCTCCAATCAGTGTTTAACTGGAGCAAGGAATGGCTTGTAAATATCTCCAAAACAAAACTGCTTTCATTTAACCACCAGAGAACCTCTTCTGCCTGACATAAGCATGGCTGATTCTAACCTACAGGAGAGGAACACTTTGTACCTTCTTGGGCTCACATTTTCCATTGATATGAAGTAGAGTAATTATATTGAATCAATTGCTAGGTCAACTTCTAGGAAAGTTAGTTCACTGTCTTCCATCTAGTATAATTTTTCTTGTCAGAATCCATTTATAAATCTATCATTTGTCCACATATTGAATATTATTCTATATGTGGTTTGGTGCTCCAACTATATATCTTGACATTCTTGACAAAATTCAAAGAAGGATCTGTAATGTAATCAATCCTGACCAGGCATCTCAACTTCAATCACTTCCCTCTGTCTTTTCTACAAATATTATCATGGCAATTGTTCTGATGAGCTTTCCTCCTTGGTGTCTTGATTATATTAATCTAAGCATACTACTAGATTTCACCTTTTTACTGTTGAACTATCTAGATACAACCATATGTTCGATTCAAATAGTTTTTTTTTTTTTTTTTGCACTTCTCACCAGTGGAACTCCCTCCCAATATCTTGATAATCTTCAAAATTTTAAATGGAATGCCAATCACAATCTTCTGCCTTCCTGAATATTGTTCAGTTATTGTCCTTTTTCCTTACTAAAGTCTTCTCATTCTCTTACACTCCGAGTAATCTTTTGTGTCCTGGACATTATTGTTTTGTTGATTAAATTATATATATATATATATATATATATATATATATATATAATATATATATACTCTCTAAATGATTTTTCATTTATTAATCCAACATATTTTTATAAATTAAACATTATTTTCAGTGGATACCCATAATCTTAATAAAAAAACATGCTGGAACCTGCAGATTTCTTGAATATTCAGGCCGGTAGATGTAATTAAATTAAAATATACTGTTTAATAAATAAACAGACCATCTACTGAAATATGGGTATCCACTAAATTTATATATATTTATATATATTCAAGATACAATGAAATGTTGGTCCTTATGTATTGTTATTATGTGTTTGGATGGCACTTGGCTTAGGCTGTACTCCAGAGTATCCTATTGGAACCAAAATGGACAGCACAATCTGGGAATAATGCCATAGCAATGCAACAGTGTAAGTATTAATTCTTGAATGTGATTTTATTTGGAACAATTTCTTCATTTTTGTTGTGTGTGTTTTATTTTTTTTACTTTTTTTTAATTAGGAGTGAACAAGTGAAGAATTTAGGATGCCATATGTATGAACCAATAGACAGGAGAACAAGCAAAGCTCAAAAAGCAGTTACAAAGCCCTTGCACAGGATAAGGGAGAGAGAAATTCAAGAATATGATTTGAAAGAACCAGATGTGGCATATATGAGAAAGCATGTGTATGCTCCTCCAGGACAAGATGTAACAACATTCCAGAATACAACAGACACCTGAATAAGCCTGAAGTGTACAGGACAGAAACATGAAAAAAAAAAAAGAAAAAAAAAAAAGAGAAACAAGTGAAAACCACCAAACATCTACAACATCGAATGCCCTATTGAAAAGAATTTGTCACAGTACTTACAGGTTGTGAGATGAGACTGCTATCATGTCTTCATAGTAAAGTATATGTGATTATATAATGATGGATTCACCATCGATTTTGATAGACAAGGGTCCAACAGTTCAGTTTAATAAATGGAAGAATTGTGTATTTTGTGATGTGTCAATTTGGCCATTGATCAACAAAACATTTCACAGTCAGCACAAGTGACAGAGTTGTTGGATAAAGGGGCTGATATATTTGATTTGAGTTCAATTTAATGTGTGTGTGTGTGTGTGAAAAGTTGTTTCAAATTTGGTAATACCTCCATAGTAGCTCTTCATTTAATATGATCTGGAGCAGGCATTTCAAAAGAGAAATCTTAATAGCTTTTAATTTGCATTTAATCTTGTCTTTAAAACACAACAAAGGTTTACCTTTTTCGTAACCCAAACATATTTACATATCCTTCAACCACCCAACCAGCATAAATAGGCAATCTAGAAATTATAAGCATAAATAAATGTCAGCAAAAGAGACAGCCCAAAGTATGAGCTACATATTGGGGCTGTCAAAATCAAACAAGTAGAAAAATTTAACTGTCTGGGTAGCATAATAATAGATAACAGGAATCTGAAGGTACATAGATATAGTGAAAGTGTTTCCATTCACAGACTAAGAAAAGTATTAAGAGAGAGGAAAATGTTCTGTGAAAAACAAAGAAAAGGATGTTGAACTTCTATGTAATATCTTCTACATAGCAGTGAGTGCTGAACAGGTGAAGAATAAACTTGAAGCAACAGAGTAATAGTTCTACAAAAAGATGCTAATAATAATGTGGACAGAAAACATAAGTAATGAGGAAATTTTAAGATGTTGATTACATTCTTACTGAGAATGACTGCAAAACACTTGTCCCTCCCCTTTTATAGGCAGAAGTTCACAAATGCATGCTGGGATATTTTCCTTAGCCTATAAAAATAGGCTAGTTTGCTGTTTGACATGACTCAGCCAAGATCTGCCTTGTCTAAAAGACTTACCACCATGTTCCCTTGCCCAAACTTGCTTTTGTGTGATGATGCCAATTCTTACTTTGTGAAATTTTTGCCTTCTTATCTGTTAACTTGCCTTGCAGATATTGTTTGTTTGCTTGATAGATATTATTTCATTTAAGCCCTGTTCCTTTTTCTTTTTATTGCAAACTTGTTAATGATGATCATGACTACTCAATCCACATAAGATAAAAACTACAACAATCAGAAAGATGTCTGGGAGACATAAAGAGAAAATAAGAGCCGAGTTAAAAGGCCCCCTTTTCAAAGGAGGAGCAAACAGTAAATAACGTGATGGGTTTGCAGAAAAAATATTCCTTTACAAGAAAACATTTGGCATTTACTGACCGAGCAGCCACTATTAAATAATAAAGTATAAGGAAGAAGAACAAACATTTGAAGGTAGGGAGCCACAACCTATTGTGTGATCTCTATTAACAGGACTTCATTTATTATTTACTAAGATGTGTTTGTTCACAAGTATATGGCACACAGTGGCACTCTCTACTCATTTGGTCAAAGAGGTTAGACCTCTAATCATTATTCTACAATGAGGTTCCCCCTTTGTTAACAACTGGTAGCTTCAAGTGTTATCATTTATTAAGCTTAACTTTGTCACAAGGCTACAATTATGGAATATCCAGTGAAGATCAAACTCACTACTGGCTAATAATAGTAATGATGATTAAATCCATTTCCCTATAAGGAAACATGTGGCATTCATTGACAGAACAGTTTGTACTAGTGATAGCTGAAATTTATAAACACTTTCTCAGGAAAATAGATTTCTCAAGTTCAGTATTTAATGTATTTTCCAGCACTGACAGGGTAGTGTGAAATGTCAATATCTTGATTATTTCATTATTTACTCTTTGTGTTACATGTGCTATCAATTTTAGCTGTTGTTGCTGTTGAAAGTCTACAAGTGATATACTTTCTGTCATTTGGTACGACATCTGGCAACAAAGCCCCTGATAAGGAGATTGGAGGTTTTGTGGAGCATGGTACCACCTCTTAACTGCTGTTGTTCCAAGGTCCACCTTCATCCGGGGTGGTAGCACCTGTTAGGGTCCCAGCTATGGGCAAATAGTGAACCCCAAAACAAAAATCAAAATTACAATGACAATCGATGCAACTAAAAAAAAAAAAAAAAAAAAAAAAATTTTTTTTAAATACATTTTATAGTAAAATCACTAACAATGATCTACAAACTATATATCTAAAAAACCTAAAAGTATAAAATTATGTACAAAATATTTAGATTTCAACATTAAATAAATCACAGAGTTTGATATGCCACTGAACAAAAGACAATCAATCATTTGGTACAGTTCTTTGTGATTCTATAGCACCAGTCTACAATGTTCAAAGAAGGACGCTTATTGCAAAGACCCACAGGCTTCACTTACTTAAAGCCATTTTGAACCAATGATCTCAGAAATCAGTTGCACACAGCTGACAATTTAGATATTTCTGAATGGGTTTGGTGCCATGCATGATATTCATATGAAAATCTCGATCTGACGAGGCGATTTAAGAACAGGACTTATTTTAACAGGTTAATATTTTGGTTTTGCAGCAATTTACATTAAGGGAATCTTTGTGAATAGCCATAATTATCCAAGTCCTGAAGGCATGCAAAATGATAATTCATGGTGCTAGATGGATCAACAAGTTACACTAAATGAAACAAAAAAACAAAATATAGCACAAGAAGAGATTACAATTACAAAAAGGCTTACAGCCACATCACATTGAAACACAATGATCACCGAAGTTAAGCAACCTTAAGCCTGGTCAGTCCCTAGATGGGTGACCATTTGGGATTACCAGGTGCTGTAAGCTTGGATATGCAAGTAGCATAATATATAGTGGCTTAGAATTCGAACTTGGTTTTCCAATTTTCAAGTCTAGTTGGGTTTGTTATATTCGCTTACATGCAAATACCCTTGGGAAAAGTATGAATCCATCTCTTTTCCCCCAACTATGGGTTAATTAGTAAGACTTACTAAACCATTATTATCTCAAAAAAATGTTTACAATAATGATGTGTACAACAGTCCGAACAAGGTAGTGTAAATAGTTAAAAAAAAAAATATAAAAAAATAATCGACAGATGTTGACACACAGAATTTGACATGTTTATTTTCCTGGTTCTATTAAATATAGTGAGTTTACTTAACTTTTACCAAGTGGTTCTTATTTTTCTTGTATTTTCTAGACTAGTAATTACATATTAATAATTAAAAAAACAAAACACTGTTCACAATACTGTCAGATCTAATTGACTGCCTGTATGTCTATAAACACGAAAAAAATTACACCCTACCATCCAGACAAAAATTCACATTTTGGTTTACTGGAAGATGTAAACTCAAGGCAAAATGATGAAAATACGATTGATTCGTTTCCTTCCTGGGCAAACTAAATATATCATCTGATAAAAGTGTGTCCAATGAGGAGAAAGCATTCCTGGGGCAAATAAAGATGGAAAAAGATCATTAGATAAAAGCATAACAGATGATAAATTATTAATTTTTTTTTTTTTGCCAAAATTAAAGCACCAGCAGGACTAGAGTTTAAAAGTGTATGTATTCTTGTGAGACTTATCAGTTTACAGGGATACAGAAGGCACTTCTCCCTTTGGTGGAGATAAATCATGTGAGTTAATGACAGCTTCTTAGTGACGTCACTTCATACAGTGACCAAAATGACAGCCAAATTAAGTTTCTTTACAGCAGCTAAACCATAAGTTTGCTTTCTTTACCTTGGACTCCCAATGGCCCAGGCATAGGCTAAATCTTCCCCCACCAGTAGATAAAAATCTATGCTGCCATTTGCCTTTGGGAATATATCTTTCCCAGATATAGAAAGAAACACCAGCTTGCAAT
>CAHIKZ030003869.1:1670000-1955000 GCA_903632075.3 Acanthosepion pharaonis | reverse complement strand
AGATATTACTTAACTCTGTAGGTGACTTTTTTCAACAAGCAAAATATTAGTCCTGCTATATCGTTGAATTTGAATTTCTTGGTTGTGTAGTCATATCCTTCTATGGTAACACCTAAAACAATCTAGACTGAAATTGAGAGCGAGGCTACTGCAATTTCAAATATATAGAACTAATATATAAAACACTATATTCTGAGGGGATTTCTTATAAAATGAAAGGTGGAGTTGTCGGAGTTAACTCCTCCTTAGTTCCTTAATCCTTCACCAGGGGTCTCTCTCCCCTTGCTATAAATGCTGGGTGACCTTTTGCCTCGATCTCTCTTTTCCCCTGGAGGTGAGGTAATTCTTTCTCTTCTTTCTTCAGTTCAGCTAATACCAATATGTGAGCTCTCATCAATGCAGCGTTTTTAAATTCTGAACACGCTAAAACAAGACAATACTACGTATGTACGAACACTCACCACAATATACACACATAATATTCACCACACAAACTCAATGTAACTGTCCATGAGCTTGTAACTTGTTAATACATATATTTGTTTATATATAATTATCGGTCTCGTTTGTTTTCTTTGGACTTAATTAAAGTCCAACATTCTCTTGTAGCTGGACAGGCTAGCAGGAAATTGTAACCCACGCACGTTCTTTACATCTTCACCCCATGGTCCTCTACAAAGTACTATTTATAAATAATGCAGAGTGCGAAATGTTAGAGCAACGAAGGATAGAAAGTTGGGGAGACCCATGATTACCCATGTCATGAAGGGACAACACATAGAAGAGAAGGAAATGTAAGAAGCATAAATCTTTAATGACTGCACCAATTCCACAAATATGAAGTGTGAGTAAAGACAGTTGAGAATCTGATGGAATGGTAAAAAAAATATAAGACAATTTGGTAAATCTTTAATATGTTTTACTAATAATCAAGTGCCATTAGAAAAAAGAATTTTAATGCATGAGAACAAAATCTACATAAGCAAGACAAAACATGATTCACACTAAGAACCAGAATGTTCAGGTTTTTACATTAACTGTATCATTATAGGAATTGTTTTTTGGGGTTTTTTTTTTTTTTTGGCTGTTTCTTTTTTAATCTTTGAAGGCATACATATTCTACATTTCAACACAAGTAAAAACAGACAAATCAAAAATAGCTTTCTCATATATTAATCATAGATTTTGATTGATTTCTTTTTTACAGCTTATCAACCCTCTGCAGGTTATTTAAAGCCAGAAAATATTTTTAGATTGTAACAATTTTTTTTTCAGTTGTCACCAGTATATAGCAAAATAGTAGTCAACCTAGCAAATCTGTTTAGCGTTTACTCATCTAAATTTAAAATTAATAGATATTTTATTATTAATTCATTCATTTTCTATGGCTTATCAACCCTTTGCAGGTTATTTAAAGCCAGAAAATATTTTTAGAGTATAAGAGTTTGTTTATTTTTAGATAATAATGATTTAGTGATACAAGTCTAACAGATTAATCTATAGCTTGGGTAAGAACATGTGGATCCATACCAGGGTAAATGAATATAACAAAACTGACAATTAACAATTCTGAGCCATTGTCCATCACACCATCTGCACATCCAAGCTGTTATTTCGAAGCATTTACCCATTTAGATACTGAACAAGCTTGATGTTGCTTAATTTGTGATCGTATGGGAACAGGTGTTTCAAAATAATGCAGCTATAAGCCTATTAGCCATAGAGGACTCATAGACCATGGCATTTTCAATACAATTTTTATCTGAGCAAATTATATTCACTTTTTATTAAAACTGTTTTCCAGATGAAAATTGTGATCTCAAAAGGTTTCAGTGAGATACAAGTGTACTGGATGTATTGTTTAATTCTACGTCCCTCTTACATCCAGGGTGTGGCAGAAATAGCTTCCACATTTTAAAGGTTGAAAAAAAGACTAAGATAATTGCTATTAAAAGATTTATTTCACTGTTGTTTAAACAAAGAGCTACAGTTTTTATTCATTTGTGTTTAAAAACAACAACCTCCAAACAGTGGCCTTTCTTAGCTATATATTGTTGGAGATGATTTCTAAAGTTTTTCATCACCCAAAAGTTTGATCACTTCCAGGACTTTCTTTTAAGTGCTGAATCTGTGGCCCTGAAATTTTCAACCCATAACAGTATTGATTTTCTATCCAGAACTGCATCATGCCAACATGAAATAAGTACGAAAAGCGCTTTGTGATGCAATTATAGATTCACTAGTCTTAAAATACGTTTCAATAGCAAATGCACATTGTGTACTGCTCCAAATCATGATGGTAATTGATGATATATGAAAAAAAAATGAATAGACATTAGCTCTTTTTTTTTTAATATAGTTCACCCAATACAAGTCCCAAGAGCCCCTCAATGTAATCACTTACTGTTATGATGTGTGTGATATGAATGAAGAGGAAGTTAGAAGTAAAGATTATGAGATAGATAACAACTGACTATAGACTTGAAGAGGTTAAGATTGTAGGGTTCCAGGAAGCATCCACACAAGAGCCTGTTCCACAAAGTAGCAAGTTTTGGGAAGAATTTTTTTGGAATAGAATGCTCTTCTTACCAAAGTAATATGAATAGAACACTGTCGACAAAGCAAAGCAAATCTTGGTCATAAAGCTACTAGCAATAAAGAATGGAGCTCATCTGTACATTTACTCCTGCCAATTATATTCTATTATTTTATATATTCACCATTATCAGAAATATTTTAGGTCAGCAAGTATTAAGCATTGAAGCAAGAGAGATAAAGAAGGATTTTAGAATATCTAAAAAGATAGGGAGAGAAAAAAATGATAGACAATATTAAATAAATAGAAAAGGAACCACAACAAAGGCATAACAATCAACAACCATTCCAATCATATTCTGTCGGTTTCAAATTAGAGCCATTATCTAATTTATTCTACTAATTCTGACTGTCTGCCTCTTTCATGTTTAGTGCACCAGAAAAAAAGTGTATCAATAATTTGTGAGAAATTCTAATGTCTGTCTCAGGAAAAATCCATCTCCAACATCTCTTGTCTAAATAACAATGGTTTTAGAATTTTAAAATAAAAAAGAAAATTATAATAAAGATATTTATACTATAGGTCTTAAAGAATCTTTCATCAGATCTCCTTAACTGGTGCTACAGAACTACCAACCAAAGAATTTTACCACATAAAATTAACTACATCACTTCAAAATGTTCAACACCAGCAAGAAATAAAATAGATTACACTCAACTCAAAGAGAAAATAATAACTCAATCAAGAATTTAATTTTCCACACTACTTCAAGCAAAATGCTAGGAAGGAAAATCCCATCAATACTAAAAGAGCAATAACAGTGGACTTGAAAAACCTATTTTACTGAAAAATTCTTTGAAGGGAAAGATTTTATTAATTTCAACTGATCGTGATACTGTCAGCAAATGCTAAAAATTCACTTATAAAGAAATGGCTAATCTCACTATTACTATTACCATATAAAATATAAAAATGTTGTTATAAGCAGGATGGTTTGTTTGATTGGTTCTTTTTTTATGACTTATCAATATTTTACAAGTTATTTAAATGCAGAAAAAAATTTTAGATAGTAATTTTTGTTTTTTTTGGCATGAATAATTATTTACTGATATAAGGACCATTAATTAACCCATAGTTGGAGGGGGCAGAGAATAGACGGATTCATGTCTTTCCCAAGGGTATTTGCCTGTAAGTGAATATGATGAATTTGACTGGAACTGGAATTCAGCTCTGTATTTCCAGTTTGAAGTTGTTATCTATTACACCACCCACAAATTCAAGATTATTGCACCTGGTATTCCCAAGTGGTCACCCATCTAGATACTGACCAGCCTTGACTTTACTTAACTTCAGTGATCATACAAAAACCAGATCTTTCAACATGTCTGTAAGCCAGCAATAGTAACACAAAGATTAAAAAAGAATATTTTATATAAAAATATACATAATTATATGTAATTTCATAATATAAAAAGTTTTTGACTTTAGAATATATTTATATATGTATATATAAATAAAAACAAAGAACAGTAAGATATATAATCTGGTGTTCTTATAGATATCATTATTTTTGCTTGAGGATGAAATGGAACTAATGTCTTTAATTTAATTACAAAATTAAATTCGGAGCTTTCAGCTTCCATTTTTGAAACATGGTTAGAACTGTGTAGCAAAAAAAAAAAAATATTTTAAATCAATTAATTTATAATAAAGAATATATTTATATATATACTTACACAAACATACAGTAGGACCCTAACATCCTCAGACTTACCAATCATTTATCTATGTGAAACTGTGGTATTTAAAACATTTTTTACAAATAAAGAAAAAAGGGGATTGGTTTTTAATAAGAATGTTTTCAGAATATAAAAAAAAAAAAAAATCAATTTAAATTTTTTCAAAGACATTGAAGTATGAACCCCCAGATCCTAACAGGAAATAAATCCTTATTAATTAAAAATGTTTTGTTGAATTCATTTCATTTTTGCAGTGGGTTTGACATAAGTCAAATATATTTCCTAGTAGAAAGACAGTAGTTGTCATCAGTGTATAGCAAAATATCAGTCAAGCTACGTAATCAGTTTAGTGTTTACTCATCTAAATTTAAATTTAATAAATGGATATTTTATCATTGATTGATCAATTCATTTTCTATGGCTTATCAAGCACTTGCAGGTTATTTAAAGCCAGAAAATATTATTAGATTGTAAGATTTCTTTGAGATAATAATGATTTAGTTATATAAGGCTTACTAATTAACCCATAGCTGGGATAAGAACAGATCGAATAATACCTATCCCAAGATAAGTTAATATAACAAACCTAATGGTAATTAGAAGTCAGCTCTCCAATTTACAAATCTCAGCAATTACCCATCATACCACCCACACATCTAAGCTTACAGCACCTAAAATTCTCAAGCAGTAACCCATCTTCTCCAAAAAAAAAAAAAAAAAAAAAAAAGAATTAAAAAAATAATTAAAAATATATATATATATATATATATATATATATATATATATTTATATATATATATATATATATATATATATATATATATATATATATATATTATATATATATATATATATATATATATATATATATATATATACACACCATGAAGTATTGGTAACCAAAAAATCCTTCATGCTACCTTACATCCATTTACTATAAACCAACATTTACTAGTTTACATATTTGATGGGATGCATTTTGTCTTAACAAGCAGAAAATTAATTTAATTGGGACCCTAACACAGAGCCCTAATGATTTGTTCAAAATCAAAATTAGGTGAAGAAACAAAAAAGATCAGTAAGACTTTATCTAATAATGGATGTCCTTTAGATGTGATTAGGTCAGTTATCAGTAAGAAAATATCTGATTTTTCTGAAATTAAACCTAGTATGGTTAATAAATTCCCAATTTATTTTTGTTTGCTTTTGCTGGGTATAGTAAGTGAGAAATCTGCCAAACAAATTACCTCCACAGTAAAGAATTACTATTTCTCTTCTAGTGTGTGCGTTGTGTTTTCTACTGAATCTGTTTTGACATCTACATGAAAGGATGTTCTACACCCCCCCACACCATATTAATAATGTTATTTATCATTTTAAATGTAGTTACAGTACCAACTACATATGTAGAACAACCCAATGTTTAGATACTAGAATACAGCAGCATATACCTAGAAAAATCAGGAATGGAATATTCCAACTAAAGGACATTCTGAACAATACATATGGTTCCTCCATTATGGGGCATCTTATTAAAAAATCCAAATTGTGACGCTAACTTTAGCATTGACTCATTTACCATCTTGAGTCATGCTTGCTTTATATTGCAGGTGAACGTGTTGGAAACAATTTACGTTCAGTCCAAACAGACCTCCCTCTGTAAACAAAGGGAGTGTCTGTTGGGACTTAATATGATTTCAATTTAATTTTTATGTTTTATTTTTATTGCAATATATAATCCCTCAATGCAGCTCTGTTGAGTGAGGGTGAAATTGGTCAGCTGTGTTTGTTTTATTTTTCGCTTTTCTTTTTCATCATGAAAAGTAAAATAAGTCTAACCTTTTTTTTTGCTATAAGACACAGAGACACACACATTATATATATATATGTATGTACTGTTTGGTAGTGAATTAAGTAAATATCCAAACACTGAAGCAATCAAAGTAAATCTGGGAACTTCTCTGCTATTGCTGTCTTCTCTCGCAACAGCTTAATGGCCAGCAAGGAGTGCTGACTCATTGCCCACCTCACTACTCATTACTGCACCACATCATGTAGCTTTCCAACTCTGCATCTCCACCTATCCACCAACATTAGCTCAGATACTGGCTATTCTGTGACTCTTATAGAAACCTATGACTGGAACACCTTAACTTCTGGCCAAGCGGCACTTGATTCCAAAATCTTTTATTATTTACTTCACTTTGAAGCTCTCATTTCTACTCTATACAGACATAAAACCTGCCCCAGATAAAATCATTTAAAATTCACTTCATGAGTGTTTTAAACTATAGTCAGGTTTTATTGTGTTACAATACAGAGAACACTGATGTGTCCACTAGAAACCATAAAGTACTTATTTTAAGCAAATTAAAAATTCTTAAGATGCAGAAAAAAAATTTCATGAAGAATTTATTTTTAAATTTCTAATTAAAAAAGAATTTTTCAATTTATGAAATTTGCTGTTGTCTGAATATTCCAAAATTGTTGGTGCTATTTACATTATTTACATCGATCAGACTGTTGGGCTCATTTTTATTGCTATATTCACAATGTTTCAGCTGTTGTCCACTCTGGCCTTCTTCAGATGATATATGTTGTAATTTCAAACTAAACCCTATATTTAGTCCACATGAGTAGATAGATCTAATTCCACATCTCATACCTTTTTTAGATATTACAGTTTCAGTTTTCCCTTTAACTGAACTCTCCAAGTTTGTTCCCCACCCCCTCTGCTGTGGCCAGGTATTGAACTCACAACTCTGAATCAAGTCACTGTTTTGGATTACTCAACCAACACTTATCCACTAGGACATGTGTCCTTGGGTAAATTCTAACGTATGAAGAATGCTGGAGCATACAATGGCCAAAACATCATGAATATGACAATAAAGATGAGGACAATGGTCTGAATGGTGTAAATAGTTACAATACTTCATCTCACAAATATAGACAGATATTGTTGATGCTGTTTAGTAGTGAATTAAGCAACTATCCAACAACTCAAGCAATCATTAGCCATTCTTAATTTATATTGTAAATAACTATTCTTTTACATTTATGTATTGATCACAATATATATTTAGTTTGTCTTAGAACATTTAGTTTTCTGCATTTGTTAAGAAGATTTACTTGGATTTGCTTGTGCCAGCCATTGTAGGCGTTTCTGGCAATTCTTTCTGCAGCCATTGTTGCAAGATTAGTTAATTATTGGTGCTGGGTCGATGTCAAGATTTTCCAGAGAGAAGTGAATAATCGGTGGCACATTTAAAACATTATTTACCATCAATCATTGTAGCACTGAATAAAAATGCAACTTACATGAAAAAAAATGTATGAAATAACAAAAACTAGGGAAACATAGGAAAGAAAAATATATAAATTATAAACACATAAAAAACACATTCACATAAATACATATAAAAACGCATGCACATAATATACACAGAGCAATTTGAATATTCAGATGCTCTAACTACTAATGATAACGCTGTCAAAATTACATGGCATTTAAATTCTAGGCTGCAAAGGCAAAAGGTCTGATTTTAGAAACATGTCTGACCTCAAAGGGTCTGCAAGTATCTTCTCACAAAAATTGGTTTCACTGAAGTAATTACTCATTGAAGCAGGTGGAAGGATTTGAAGAGAAAACATGTGATTCGAGAAAACAGTGCAAAATTTTCTTCAATTTAACACAGCTAAGATTGGACGTTACCAAATAAAAGGAAACCTTTCATATTACTGCAGAATTGCCAGTGATGAAGAGAACACATTCAATTTTTCTGCTAAAGACAAAGATCTGTCTCGAAAAAGACAATAGCTAGATATTTCAGGATAATGTGGATTAAAAAGAGTTTCTACTCTTTAATTCTAGCCAATCAATTTTATAACAAGAGAGTCAAAATATTTATTTACAGAATTGATGAATTTGTTTTTTGACAGTTTATTAACCTTTTACGTTATTTAAAGCTCTGTACAGATCCCACAAAACATCCACAGTGATGCACAAAAGGTTCATATCATCTGTGATTGTCCTGAGCACTGAGAGCTATGGCATGCCACTGGGACACATTATTAGCCACCATCTACATCTAATTGCTGGACATGGTAGTTGAGTCCTTGATTGAGAGGGTGGCTGAAGAGAAGACAGAAAAATTCCATCAGGATTGATCTTTCCTGTATAGCCTATGTGACATAGAAGTGACTGGCCATGAATTTTTATGTTTCATGTTACTCCCAGCATGTGGTCCCCTAGCTCTCCTTTGAATCCCGTGGGGACATTGTCAGGGTGGAAATCAAGCAACAGCCTCACAATACCTCATCAAAGACCATTATGAATGCCCATCAGGTATGTGAATAATATGATCCAAGTATGTAGTTACATCCAAGACCACACCAAAGCTGTTCCTGAAGTTGAGGGCAGTTTTAGTGAATTATACTTTTTTTTTTCTTTTTAAGTTGAACATGTATACATATGTTTAAATATATTTTCTTTATATTAAAATCTGTTCTCAGTTACTTGATGCATCCAGGAAAAATGGACAGGGGTCTGAAAAGCTTTAGCAACTTTTCAGCACCTCTTGATACTAATTAGCTTACAGTTTAAATCAGTGGTTCCAAAATGTTGCCTTGCATACCAAAACACAACCCTAATGCCCCCAAAATGTATGGAAACAACTCTAACATCAATAATGTGTTGTCAAATTTTTATTGGATTTTCTTAGTGTTAATATTGCATGTTAAATGAGTATTTTAGTATTTCTCATAATAATTGCTATATGAATGGGATATACTGAAGGCAAGATACACTTCAGCTACAATGTGTGTAGTGTATGTTACATTGCAAATGTATCACTGCCACCCTCTGGTTGCCCACTTTTTTTCTCACAACACCAGTGGATCTTTTAACCACTTCAGCAGGACCACCCATTTTGGGAATCATTGGCTTAAATCCTGCTGTCATTGTGTATTTTCCAGGGGTTTTTTTATCAAAAATTCTGAATTCATATATTCTATAGTCTGTTAGTAACTTCAGCAACCAAGCTGCATTAGTGTTGCCAGATGATATATCAAGTTTCTATAATATGAGGTGTATGCTTGAGACTTATGTGAGACAATTTCTTTGTTCTGAATTCCTGTAAATTAACTTGAAAACCAAAGACTATACTAGCTGAAAATTATTGGATCAAAATAAACAATAAAACAATGAAATAGTATGTAGAATAATTGTTAATAATTTGTTGATTAGATAAAAAAGTGATCAATGATGAAAAGCCAGGATTCTTCTGAGTCAGAAGTCTTGATAAGACAGGTAACATTACAGTCATACATTAGAAATGAAAACCCAAGATGAAATCTCGCATACATAAAATTATTGTTTATTTCATTCTGAATATTATTCTTCACTGCCAGCCATTGAATATATGTATTTAGGACCTTCTCTGAATATGAATTTATCCAAAAGTCTTCTTTTGCAACCAGTAACAACAAAACTTGTAAATATCCTAAACAAAGTCTGCTTATTATTTTCCTCCTTGTCAAATCAGTATGGAAATATGTCCAATGCTAACAGGTAGCTTTTGCAGCTAAAAATGAAAAGGTTGGTTGGAGAGAAAAAAAAATCAGTAACATTTACTATAATATATTGTAATCCTTTAATATATATAATATAGTTTGTCTTGTATATAGCATTCATACCAGAAGTCAAGACAGATTTATTTTTCATGGAATTTTAAACTAAGATTTATGAAGACATTTTACTAAAAAATAAATCAATCTTTGTAAAGTTGGAAATACACAAAAACAGAAAACATAGTAAGACAAGGAGGTATTTTCTCAATGGGTTTATTTAATCTATGCAGCAAGTCAACCCAAAGAGGATCACATAACCTGCTAGATAATCTGAACAATTTTGACATGCGAATAACACTTTCTGGATGGCAACATCAGAATGAGAAAAGGCAGAAAAATAAATAACAGAAAGAAAACAGAATATAAATATCCAAAAGAATCAGTACATATGCTAGGCTATGAGGACCTCCTTAGTAGGCCTAGCATAGATATGTATATGATATGGGAGCCATTAATAAAGAAAGAGAAATGATAGCAAGACTCAGCACCCAAAGTAGAAAAGAAAAGTTGCCTCAAAATCAGGCTTTTTTTTGCTCCAAAGCATATGTTTATATATCTGTCATATGGTTTTTCCCACATGTATATATCCTAGGTACAGATGGGTTGTCTATGTATTTACCTGTTGTGGCTAACATCATGTGAGGTGCTGATCTACACTTGGTGTTTAGGAGGATACCTTTCTTTGACATCACACAGTTCAAAGTCAATTATGCATCAGCTGGAGTGAGTCACATGCTACAGACACATTGATGGCAGAAATTACATAAAGAATGAAAATAAAAAGAAATATTTTCTTTGCAGCTCCACAAGTTTCCTGTTATTATATATATATATATATATATATATATATATATATATATATATATAATGATTTCTATAATTTTTCTTTCTAACTACAAATACTTTTCAAAATTTAAAGAAAAAGAAAAAATGTGAAAACTTAGTTTTTGGTCGTCTGCATATTGTAATTCAAAATATACAGCCATATTCTTTTTCTTCCTCTCTTGCTTATGAAAGCAAGCATTTGTTACAGCCTTGATCTTTCAACTCTTGCTAGCCCAACAAATGACTTCACCTCATTTTACACTATATTTTCCTTGTTTACTGAAGAGCGCATACGTGATTATAATGGATTTTACAAAGTATGAATCAAAGTACGGATGAATGCCATAATTATAAAAGCCATGAACAATAAGTCCACGTGTGTTTTCTGCAGTTCACTCATAGAATTGGCTGCACATTGTTGAAAAGGTCAATAAAGAAAAAGCGCATATAAGATGTGTGCAGATGTATGAAGGTTGCACATATTTCTGCATGACATGCTCTTGAAAAGTTATTTTAAATCAAATGAAATTCAGATGTTAATTAGAACTCTTACAGTGAACTGAATTCAGATTTGAATGTTCATTTATGTAGTCAAGAATTTCTTTGGGTGGTGAATTTATTTCTCTCATTTAAAAATTGCCAATTCCCAGATTTTAATATCTTAAAACTTCCTCTAACATTTTCCCCACCACCTATTCAATAAATGAGCTTTGTTGCAATGTAATTGGAAAACTAGTTTCATAAAATGGCAGTTTTAATTGAATTCATATGAGAATCGGCACTTTTCAAAATAAAAATTTAAAAAAAATAAAAAAATAAAAAAATTTAGAGATGCTAAGACGTGTTAAAACTGAAGATGAAAACCTAAAATTTCTGCTATATCTCAGCTAGAACTGCCAGATTCTCACTTTTCAGCCTTGGCAGAGTTCAAAACCATTTATACAGTTTTGTAGAAGATGACATATTTTACACCCTGCAGCCACTTCCCCACAGATGCAATGTCAAAAGCCTATCCCTACTCTATTGTTACTTCTGTGACAAATGTTCAGACAAGTTCCTTCCTCCATCTCAGACCGTTACAACCAATACCAACCTTGCTATATCCACCAGGTTGAATCAACCTCATTCTCTGTATCTTCCATTATTAAGAAGGAAGCTCAATTCAAGAAGCTTCTTCCTAATAATTGCTATTTTATGGAACAGACTCCCATGTGAATGCTTCCCTGAATACTACAATCTTAATCTTTTCAATTAGCTATCTGCCATATCCTCAACATTCCTCACTATCACACAGCTTGTACAGTAACACTCTACTTTGAATGACTCTTGAAACCTTGAATTGGGGGAACATCAGTATAAAAAAAAAAAGAGAAAAAAAATTAATCAACAATAAAAAATATACTAAATAAAGAGAGGTTAATTTTGATACCAAATTCCTATTGACAGTTAAGCAAAAATGACTGGTCACACTGAATGTATTAAGAGAAACTGTTACTTTTTAAAAATTGTGGGAAGAAGAAATAATGAAATGAGTTGACATTGATTCCAATTTCCATGGGAATGACAGCAAAACACTTGCCCCTCCCCAATTTATAGGCAGAAGTACACAAATGCATGCTGGGATTTTTCCTTGCCAATAAAATAGACAGGTTCTCAGTTTCACCTGACTCAGTCCTGATCTGTCTTGAAGTCAGAATGCTACCTTCCCTTGTACAAACTTGCTTTTGTGTGTCAATTCTGATTCTTGTTTTGTGAACTATTTGTTATATTGCTGTTGCTTTGCCTTGCATATATCGTTTGCTTGCTTTATAATATTTTTTGTCCTGTTCTCTTTTCTTTTTCATGTTATTGCTTATTGCAAATTTTGTCAATTCTATTTGTTAGACAGTTCTGTTAGTTATTTTACATTTGACCATGGCTACTCACTCCACAGCTGTTACTGATAAAGAAAATTGACCTGAATTTGTTCCAAAATAATCATAAGATCAAAAATGTGGAGGGAATGGCAAAATTTATTATAGAATGTATCTTTACTTAGCAACTACATGGCAATGACCCAGTAGTTTGCAGACCTCAAACATGGCAGTAAAGCCACTAAAACACAAGTGGTTACTGAGTGTGAAAGAGTCAGAAAAAATAGAAACATTATTAAGGAGAGAAAACAATAGAAGAGTAATCAAAAAGACAGTAGATAACAATTAACACTGCATTTAAATTGGCTGAAAGGCAAGAAGCTGGAAGAGAGTTCCACAAGTGAGAAGTGCAGGAGGAGAAACTTAGCATAGAACTTCTGATTAAATCTTGCCATTTCAACTTTAAAATGATGAGACCTTGCTACCAATCTCGTCAGTAAGTGCTATACGTGATAAATGCACATTTGATCATATCTCTTTCAATTCATATCTGACTAGGCAGAAGATTTTCTTGCAGCAGGTTGCCGCTAATCTAACAATGCACTTAAATTTATACAGCCTAGTTAGCATAGTTCATCAGAACATAACTGTTGGTCATTGGGTAAAACTAGGCTTAAAGTAAGCAATAAAATCAGTATGATGATGAAAAAAAAAAAAAAACAAGGAAAAAATTATTCAATTGATATTCTTTATTCTTCTAGCTCAACTGCAGTCTTACTTTGTATTCATCTCCCCCCCCCACTTCCTCCAAACCCAATGGCAATCGACAATATAGGTACCAGCTTGAAGATTGTGTAGACTTCTTTAATTTCCTCCTAAATTCTTCCTTGAAGCAAAATACAATTTCTATTTTTGTTTCACTCTTGAAGGAAAACAGAAAAAGTCTGCTGAATAAAAACCCCCTACCCCCAATTTTACAATAGTGACTAATAATAGACCAAGACAACCAATAACAACAAAACCAATAAAAATCCTAAACAAAAGTCTGACTATTATGTTCCATTTTGTTAAATCAGCATGATTAGATTCTTCGGAAATATGTCCAATGCTAACAAATAGCTTTTGCAGTTAAAAACGAAAAGATTGGTTGGAGAGAAAAAAGTCAGTAACATTTACTATATTATAATCATTTAATATATATATAATATAGTTTGTCTTGTATATAAGATTCATGCCAGAAGTCAAGAAAGAACAAATTTATTTTTCATGGAAATTTAAACTTGGATTTATGAAAACATTTTATTTAAAGATAAATATAATTATTTTTTTTAAGTCATGTAAAGTTAAAAATACACAGACATAGTAAACTGAGTAAGACAAGGAAATATTTTCTCACTAGGTTTATTTAATGTATGAAGTATAGTAGGTTCAGCTGGTCAGGATCTGTGAGAAAAAGATCATGACGCAATTCACTCCGCCTGAAATTTGGAAATGCCATACTGTACTGCTTGGCATTCGTGTCAGAAGCTCCAATACAAACATTTCAGAGTGTTTGTGAGTCAATCTAAAGACAATGCAGAGGATACAGAAAGAGTTGAATATGGTGATTACGAAGGTACAGAAGCTTGGAAAACACACTCTTATCATTTCAATAAGACCTCGCGAATTTGTTGGTGAGGGCCTCAAACTCAACACAGAGGCCTACATAAAGTGCCTTGAGGAGGTAGTGCTTCCCTGGGTCAAGAAGGTGGCTGCTGGAAGACCCTATGACTGACAACAGGACTGCACCATGCCACACAAGCAAAAGAACCCAGTTATGGCTGTCAGATGATTTCTACAACTACATCATCCCTTATATCTGGCCATCTAACCCCGCAGACTACAAGCCCCTTATTATGTGTGGGGTACAATTGAGTAAGAGACCAATAAAACTCATTGTCTTCCTTCAGATTAACTTAGTGCACAGATTGCACTAAGTTTCAACAGGTGACAGGTCAATCTGCAAGAGAATGTGGTGCATGTGTGCCCAATGTAAGTATTTAATACACATATCCTTATATTGAATATTACTGGTCTGATGCACTTGCTATATATCTCAAGATTCTTGACAAAATTCAAAGAATCTGCAATGTCATGCCCTAGTATCTCAGATTCAGTAACTTTCTCACCTCCATGTATATTTCCCTGTGCTTTTTCTATAAATATTCTCATGGCAATTGATCTAATGAGCTTTCCTCTTTGGTACCCCAACTTCATGAATTTAAGTATAGTTAGGTCTCATCATGTTACTGCTGAAATAGCTAGATGTTAACTGCTGATTCTATGCTAATAATTTCTTCTCTCCGACTTCTTGACTGTGGAACTCTCTTCTGGCTTTCTTGTCAACAATGATCTTCAAAAATTTAAATGTAACATCAATCAGAATTTGCTGTCTTTTTGAGACCTGTTTTTTCATTACCATTCTCCTCACTAACATTTTCTTATTTTCTTTCCCACTCAGTAACCTATCACATCTCAGTGGCTTTATCGCCTTGACTGGGGTAAATTGATTAAAAAAACAAAAAAACAAAAATATATATATATATATATATATATATATATATATATATTGCAATGTCAAAGACAGTATGAATCCCAAAATGCTGATAGTCAGTGGGATACTGAGAGAAAAGGAATTTAAGGCAAGAAGTCTTTGCAATAAAGTGCTCAATAGCAACGATAGAGCATTAATAGAATTAATATAAGTAAAAGTTTGTAACTTAGCTGATTGATGTTACCTTCAGCATCCTGACTCCAGAGTTCCATAGGTGGACCTGTCCGTCCACTTGTCAGTGGGTGATACACACTTACAAAACTCTGGATTTGGGATGCCAAAGGTAAGATCAATCAGCTAAGTGCCAAACATTTATTTATCAGGTCATCCCATAAGTTCTGTCCGAATTTTACCTTTTTTTAAAATGAACGAAATTTAAAGAGTATTTTATAATGTCTAATGGAGCTGAACATTATTTTTATGTTTAGTTGCATTTAAACTGATCAAATTCTATTTCAGAGAACAATAAAATTAAATTTTGTTTGATTAAAACCCTGCTAACATGGAAGTACACAAGAATCATTTGTGGCACATAATGCTTTATGAGTTCAAGAAAGGAAACTCAGCAGCCAAAGCGGCTAGAAACATTCACTCAGTTTATGGAGAGGAATGTGAATGAAAGAACTTGCAGAAGATGGTTTGCAAAATTCAGAGGTGGAGATTTCACCTTGAAGATGAAGATTGAACCGGACGTCCAGTTGAGTTTGATGAAAAGCTTCTTGAAGCAGCCCTTGAAGAAAAACCTGCTTTATCAGTTGAGAAATTGGCAGTGATTCTCAGTTCAAACTATACAACTGTTCATCGTCATCTTCAACAACTTGGAAAAGTTTCTAAACTTGGAAAATGGGTGCCTCATGAATTGTCTGAAAACAACCTCAAATCCCGAGTTGACATCTGCTCTTCTCTCCATTCTCGCCAACTTGTTTCACCTTTTTTGAATAGACTTGTGACTGGTGACAAAAAATGGATCTTTTATCAAAATGTTAAGCGTCATAGACAGTGGCTTGGTAAAGGGGAAGGACCCAGCCACAGCCGAGAAGGCTACTTCATGGGCAAAAGGTTATTCTTTCAATCTGGTGGGATCGCCAAGGAATAATCCACTTTGAATTCTTACCACCTAATGCAACAATTAATGCTCAAATATACTGTCAGCAATTAGAGCATTTAAACCAAGCTTTGAGGAAAAAAGACCTATTCTAGTGAATCGAAAAGAGGTGATGTTTCACCAGGACAATGCGCGACCACACACAGCAAGAATCACATCACAAAAGATCAAAGAACTTGGTTGGGAGAAAATTCCTCATCCACCATATTCTCCCAATCTTGCTCCTTCAGACTACCATTTGTTTCGTAGCTTACAGAATCATTTGGAAGAAACAGCTTTTGTAACACAGGAAGAGGTTAAAACTGACATTTGTGAGTTATTCGAATCAAAGCCAAGAGAATTTTACAGTAATGAAATTAGTAAGCTTGTTAATAGATGGAAGGAAGTCATAGATAATCAGTGAAAATACATTGTTAATTGAATCTGTAATTAAATGTAACATTTGGTCACTTGTTTTCTTTATTCAAAATTCGAACAGAACTTATGGGATGACCTGATATATTGATATTATATATATATATATATATATATATAGAGAGAGAGAGAGAGAGAAAGTGTGTGTGTGTGTGTGTGTGTGTGTGGAGATATAGAAATCAATGTTGCAGATCATCTGATGATTGTTTAAAGCATGAAGGTGACAATCATGATTTCTGTATCCATACTATTTATATCTACAAATACTATCTCTGATAGTGAGCACTCTTCAACCATAAATACACCAATTTTTAAACAATTACATATAACTGACGAAATGTTCTCTGCCTGTCCCAAAATTCTGAAATCAGTAATTGTAGGGAAAAATAAATGATGATGAGGGGGATCAAAAAGTGCAGTGCGACGCTCGCCAGCAGACCAGCTCTTTTTCTTCTTCGGTCGCCTCAAGGAAATGGATTGTGTGGCTCCTTTTCTCGGCCATTACACTGGGCAGTTGTAAAACAGACACCAACTCAGCCGCACCTACTTCTTCCTCTTTGTCTGTCTGTCAATCCGTACATCCAACTTTAACACACAGAGTCTACCGAATGACTTCCCTCTCACTTGGTGCTGCTGGCACCCTGCTTTTTATGCTATTCCAAGACAGCCAAAATTTGCATGTGTGCAAATATCATCTCGTTTTGGAAGAGATAGGTGTGCATAAATTGTGTCTTCAATAGCGGCCATATTTCTTTTTGTCATCACTTTGTAGGCAAGACACGTTTGTGCTCGTTTCGAATTCTGAGGTAAGTCATGTCTTTCATTAAAGTAATTACCAAATATATTGATTTTGAGTAGTTAGTCAGGCCACGAATTTTTCTGCACCCCCTCATATGTAAGTGTGTGTGTGTGTGTGTGTGTGTGTGTGTGTGTGTGTGTGTATATACATATCTGACTTTACAAATGAAGATCTGAAGGGTCTTCTACATTTGTTGCAAGCTCTGAGATGGTTAACAAGGGCTGTAATTGGATGCAGGAGATAGTCCAGCACCAATTGCAAGCCTCAGCCTTCAGGAACTGAATATATATATATATATATATATATATATATATATATATATATATATATATATATATATATATATATATATACACACACACATACATACATACATACATACATACATACATTCAGTCAGTCAGTCAGTTAAGTACTATATGTGACACACACTTGGGCAATCAGGTCTCTTTCAATCTATGGCTGACTAGGTGGATTTTCCCCACAGTAGATTGGACTTTCTTTCTGTGATAGTGTTATACTGAAACACACCTATTCTATTGTTAATAGACTCTCCCACATATAATAAGTAGTAGTAGTAGCACTCACCAGGGAGCTCAGTGAGTTGGTGAGTCAGTCGATGTCGGACATTAAAGTATCAACCACCACAACTAGATTGCTGCGTCATTAACTGTTATTTCAAGTTCCTAACGTTTTGTACGTTGAACCTTTTTTTAGAACCGACTTAGTGAAATACAAGCCTCCACTGGGAAAACTACTCTACAACAGATAGACTGGTCGCCAACCAAGTCTATAGTACCCAGGCTGTCCTTCTATTTAACCCATAGCTGGAGGAAGAACAGATGTATTCATACCTCTTTCAAGGATATATGCATGTAAATGAATGTAACGAACCTGATTGGAATTCAAACTAAGATCTTTGACTTCTCATTCTGAGCCACTATCCATTGCATTATACCACACATCCAAATAATCTTATAGAGGTCCTACCAAGATATACAAACTAATATTCATAAATTTCTTCATCAATCAAGGCAAGTGAAACCAATTCTTTCAATGTTGATTTCTAGTCTACTAGACATACAAATGAAAAATTAACCTGAAGCTATTTTCTCTTTGTCAGTAACATGGTCTGAACAATATAGCACATGGTTCTCAATTTGATACTCCAACAATGAAACGTTCTGTAAGCTCAACATTATTTTGCAGTAATTTTAGTGTCTTCTCATGAAACCTCCTGACTTCACATCATGGATCAAAATTCTTGACATTTAAAAACATTGGATCAACTTTAGTCTATTTTAGACAACATGAAAATAGCTGATGAAAAACCAACAAAGAGCAGAGTTGAAAAAATGTCTAATAAAGAAGCTGAACTAATGCCAAAGTATCTTAAATAAAACTGTTCAAAAGGCAAGTTAATGGGGTAGCCTTTTGAAAAAGCCCAACCCTTGAAGAAAGTTTGTTTGACCACCAATGGTGAATGACCAAGCTATTCTTTTCCAAGACAACATTATTCTTAATGAACTGCATTCAGTTTCCCCTTCAACACTAAAACCATCAATTCAATTTTATCGACTTTCTAGTCGCCATAAGATGTCACTAACAAAACTGATCAGTCATTGGTCAAGAGAAAGACTTTTGAACTTGTTTTTACTTTAGTATCTAAATTAATTCTAAATTAATTAGTATCTAAATTAATTTTAAGAAACAAAAATGACATTGGTAAAGTGTGGAAAAATGAATAGCACTGATGTAGTGAAACTTCAACACATCCATTTTGTTCGCTTAAAGCAGAATTCGGGGTACATGTACCTCTATGGGTACTTTGTGCTACTGCATGAGATTTTTTAATGTTAATTTTTAAAAATATCAATCGCATGTAAGTCCTAAAATAATTATATTAAAATAATTCAATAAAAAATACAAAATGCAAATATAAGTGTGATAAAAAAAACATTTTATGGTGAGGTGCTGAAAAGTTCTGAAGCTGACCAAGCAGTAACTGCAAAGTAATTTCTGATGTTTAGTCATTTGGTCCGATTATGCAAAGTGAAATGGGTAAAGAACTTATCAGCATCCTCCGCATATATTCAATGTTTTTATTTTCAATGTAATTGGGAACTGTGACACATTGTAAAAGCAACAAATGCAATCACTATATAATCAGTTGGATTGATAGATTTTATGACATAATTAGTAAGAGTTAAGTTTGCCTATCACACTCCTCCCTAGTCTTTTGAACAAGCGTAGATGTTTATCCCTTGTTTCCAGTTTAGGATTGGGCTTTTGGTTCCTTTTAAAGTCTACATCAACTCTATATTTCTAACGTCTTTGTCTGAACTCTGAAATTTTATTCATTAATTATTTTATTTTCTCATCAATAGCAGTAAATATGTTCATTCATCATCTGGTTCACACTCCTCTCTGGTATTTCCAACAAGAATAGAAGTTTATCCTTTGCTTTCTGTTTAGGATTGCGTCTTAGTGACATTATTGCCTTGAATAGGGTGGATTCATACCTTTCCCAAGTGAATATAATGCACCAAATAGGAATTGGAACTCAGCTCTCCAATTAACAATTCTGAGCCATAATCCATTTCACCCCCTGCACATCCAAGCTTACAGCACCTGATATCCCAAAGTGGTCACCCATGTGAGCACTGACCAGACTCAACTTAACTTTGTTGACTGTACAGGAACCAGTGTTTCAACATGATGTGGACACAAGCCTCTTTCATTTGTACCCTCTTACTTCTTTAAATAATGACCTGCATTCATACTTATGATCGTTAGTGTAATATTTTGTTAAAGTTATTAAGCTCAAATATTTAATATTGTAGGAGAATTTCCATAGGCATTTTATAGTTGTGGAATTTGCAAAGAGCTTATTAAGTCTTTAACTTCAGAATTAAGACTCATCTGAAAATTCACATAGCAAAATCATAAAATTGTCTTGGGTACCACTAATTAATTTTAATTGGGCAACAAAACTGTTGTAGCATACCTACGGATGATAATGGGCATGTCACCATTCACATAAATACAGTAATAAATACTGTATGTTGGTCTGCAGTTGGAGATTCATTGTGGAATTCAGTTGACTACTTCTTCTACACTGCTGCAAATCTTATATGTGGTGTTCGTGTCCTAGGTATTATCATTCATTACCAACCTTCATGTGATTATTCTATTCAGTAACCTTCCCTAGGTTACAAAAAAAAAAAACAAATAAAAAAATGTTCTCCAAACTCTTATGTGCTGTCTCTTCAGGACATGGACAATCATGGCTCTCCCTTTCTCTTGCAGCTCCTTGTAGCTCTAAGCAACATCTGGCTCTCTCCCATGTTTCTTTGTCCCCACTCTGCTGTACCTTCATACAAACTTGTTAAGTCTCTTACTTGTCATTTCTTTTTTTGTTGTGTAGAAAGACAACTGGCTTTCTCTACACTAATTGTTGAACATGGATTTATCCATCTGCTATGAATAGAACGTCTGTTCATAGGAGCAGTCATTGCAAAGTGGGTCACAAGGCATAGTGTTTGAGTCACACTGACCTACAGTATTCTATATTACACTATTATTATTGTACGAGTGTTATACAAACTTTAAAACACTTTTGCTTTTCATGTCATCAATATGTCCTGTGTGGAAACTTAACAGCTAGATTACATTATAATTTTCTCTTCTAATTACATGTGCTGATGATTTTGAAAGTGTTCAAGTGATGTGGTTTTTGTTATTTGATAAACCTCTTCATTTGTGATTTTGTAGTGCCAGTCTATAAAGTCTGATGAAAGATTATTATCCTTTAGATTTGGAGGAATTCTTTTTTATAAAATTGGTTTCATCCCATGAAAGCACAAACCATTAGGAGCAGAAACATTAATAATGAGTGGGAAGAGAAAAGAGTAATCAGGAGGCCAGCAGACAGTGATTTAGATTGCTTTTTTAAAAGAAAGAGAAAAGCCCACCATAATTATCACTATTTGCCATTCATGGCAATTGATGTAATGGAATAACCTGTCACCCTCATGAGTGACTACACTATAGGAGAGTCAAACTCTCTGCCTCTGAGTAGAGAGGAACCCAGACAAGGCTCAGCTGAAGGGCAGAGTCATTCGGGGAGGTTGACCAACCCAATCCCGTTATGCAGGTTCTATGGGCATTTATTGGCCTAGCCTACGGTCTCAGAGAGCCCAGGTTAAACTCGGCCTTGTGCCACATGCAACCCTCATGGGGAGGGGAGTGGCTAAATATTCTAGCTGGGGTCTGTCAAGTATGACTCAGACTTACACAAGAACTACCAAACTCCCAATAGTAGCACTCACTACTGGATTGACTTGTGATGACCTTGTGCATAACTGTTACCTTTATTCTTATTTTACTGATTTTTACAATAAATCTTTACTTATTTTATTTACCTTGTTTTTCAAGTATATATTCCTATTAGCATAGAATATAACAGCAATACAAACTAACCGAAGCATGGCTGAGAACATAGTATAATGTGACCTCAGGATTGCTCACCAGAAATATGTGCAGGAACTCCTACCCATACCCAACATGACACTACAAATACCCTGATATTAGGTGACTGTTGATCAGAGTAGGCCCTCTAAGCACTTCCAAAGAGTTTGGGCTTCTAATGACCAGTCAGAAGCAGCAGCCAACCTGGTACCCTCATAATGGAAATTTACAGCGACTAGTTAGCCTGATCACCAAAAAGTTAAGATAGTTAAATCATTATAGCCCTGGTAGAATAAAGAAAGAAAGAACCAGTAAGGCATATCCTAAACAGTGAACAAGGGATGAACCTCTACTCCTGTTCAATAGATGTGGAAGGAGTGCAGGCCAGACGATAAGTGTGTCTATCTACTCAAGCCTTAGAAAAGTTTTTAGTACCATTTTTGAAATCAGGAAGCTAAAATGAAACATACATTTTTGCTGGAAATTTTCTACACACCAAATATTTGCTTTGATTTTAATGAAAAATATTTTCTATTTCATTCTTATATGACATCAATCAGTATTCAAAATAACGGGTGTAACTGTCCATCCCACAAAATGTTTAATATATAAAAAAAGTTAAACTAAATGAGTTTCTTTTTTCCAGGTTTTCAGATGTTTAGCCATCTTGACATCATTTTTCATAAGAATCACTGAAAAAACTTTTAAAAAAAACAAAAAAAGGTTAAAATCGATTTGTGTCAGACCCACTGTCTCACAAAATGAGCAATGGTGAGAGGGAAAAGATCATTCAGGCCTTCAGTATAGGTACCAACTTTCATACTCTGGCTTCTAATTTCAATGTCAATTCAAGAACCATCAATACAACAGTGAAAACATTTAAAAAAAGAGAACGGTAGAGAGGAAAACTGGATCAGGAGGTCACAACAGGAAGAAGGATCATGAAGAGGTTAATTAGAAAAAGATTGTAATATAATGGTGTTTGGCCTTGTTAACAAATATTTTAATAATGGCCCCAAAATCAATTGCCTCATAAAAGAATATTTTAATTGTGACCCCAAAATCTTTTTCTTTATAAAAGAATATTTTAATGTAATGGCAACCACCAAATTTTTTTTACATATAGAATAATACTGTAATATAACAGTGAGCACATAAATTTTTCACTAATGACGGCATTCCTTTAAGACAACAAATTGATAACCTTCAACACACAATCAGCATTTATTGACTTTCTAATTTTGTTCAATTTGAAAACATTTAAAATGGCTAATTATTCATTAATTATTTAAATTCTAATCAAATTAACAAAAAACAAAATATTTGACTGTTTCACTGAATGACTGATAATAAAATAAGTTTTAAAGTAACCAGTAAAAAAAAAAAAACATTCAATTTATTCACACTTTAATACATGTTTGAGGATGCAATTTCAAATTAGACAGTTTCACATTTTATAGTTGCCTCTTGTTTATATTCTATATGTTTCTGGAAGTTTATTGTTGAAATCTGTAAATACTCATTTTATATCTGGAAGAACTGGCAAATCAGCATTAAAACTCATTGCTAAAATCACAAGATGAAACTTTTACAGCTAAGATCCACCATGCAGTATATATAGGGTCAAATCCTCCTTGTTCCCTTTGTATTCCATTGGCAAGAGAAAAGTTCCATTGAGACAGCTTCTTCCCAAGAACTGCTAGTTTGTGAAACAAACTCTTGAGAGGATGCTTCCCCAATCACTACAATCTTAACCATTTCAAGTCTCAAGTCAACCATTATCAACTTTCAATAACCTAATTCAGTAACCACTGAGTGGTTCTTGGGCTTTGTATCGAGTAAACAACAGTATAAAAAAAAGTTGAATTATAAAGCAAAATACTGTAATAAATTAGTATACAATTAAACAATCAATTCTTTGCAAAGTTATACAAATTATCTCATTTGTTGGCTATTGTGGCATGTAAGGGCTTCCTTACTTTGCCCAATTCCAGAGTAGCAGCAATGGAAGTAATCAGCAGGGTACAACAGGAAGTCCCAGAAATCATAAAAATACTGACCCTATTCTTTTCCACTATTCCTTTCAGCAGTCACTACCTTCAAGGCCCAGCATAAAGAGCTACTCATCACCCTTGCTGCAGAAGACACATGGCCTGGCAACTTGACGCCAGATTTCTTGTTCCTCATGGGAACAAGCAAAGAAATCTCCCTTTGAGACACCAAAGGACTACTCACAAACTTTTGTAATGTCAACAAATACTTGTTGTCACTTTTGTAATGCTCATTGTAGTAGAGACTTTGTAATTGCAGATACAACTATAGTAATGCCATTGAACAATACTAGTGTCAGATGCCTTCAAATAACACTTGCATTAATAGTACTTGCTCAATAATACTCACTCAAATATTGTGTCTAATGATTTTTTTCTTTTACATTTGGCAGACATTTGGGCGATATTATTTTTCACACATAATTGCCATGATTTAAATAACATGATCCAATAGAGAAATAAATAAATTTTCACCAATAACACTGATTTATTTACTGCTGACTATGATCCATCTTAATGAAACACCCTTATATATGTCTTAATGAAACACTCTTTACAAATGTCTAATGCATACATAAGACATACAAATGTATCTAACGTGTATGTAAGATACATACACACGTAAAAGGCAGAGAAATTGGAAAAAAATAAACCAAAGCCAATCAAGCAACTAAAGAGGAAAAGGCAGCCATCAAAATAAATGATTTAAACTTTAAACTCATTTCAAATGAATTTTTGAAGATCATTAAAATAAATGTGGATGAGGGTGAGAGATAAAAGAGGTTTTCTTTTCTCTATTTTATAAAATACAACAATAGATTTCTTTGTGTTTTTTTCTCCTTGTGATTTCCGTTTTCTATATTACATCATTGTCATTGTTTTTCTTTCCTTTTACATAGAAAAATATTAATAACCATATATAAAGAAAAAATATATATACAAGCTATTTTTGTAAACAGTGACATTTAATGACCCCATAACTCAAGTAGACACAAACTTCTTTGACTTTGTGACTTTAAAGAAAATAATTCCCAACAAGATGACATTATTTTTTTTTAGCTAGGTTTAAAGTGTCATTGTTTGAAATATTTCTCAAATCTTCTTTGAAAAACTAAACAAACACCAGAACTGGCAATTAAGAATTGAAAAAAAAAGAAAATGATAAAAACAGACTTAAAAAAAAAAAAAAAAAAAAAAAATTTTTCTCCATAAATGTCTGGAAATATAAAAGTTAAATTACAAGTATGACATAAGTAAAAACTTTTAAACATTGTTTTCCCTGTTTCAAAAGCCACAAAGGAATTATTCAGAATGATTCCCATGAGCCATAATTTATCAAAAAGAAATTTTTTCTTTCATGGATTTTTTTTTTTTTTGGCTTAATAATCAGACTGACACAAGTTCTCTTTGAGCAAGCAAGAATCTTCACAAAACAGGTAACCAATCAAAATCAGATTTGAGGTGAGTGGGGAGAGAACAGAATCTTTCTCCACCCTACCCCATCTCTTCCTTTTCTTCAGCTGATAAATCAAGGTAAAAAGAAATTAGGATTTGACTGATGACAGTCTCAATAATACAAAATCTGCTTGAATCAATATAAGAAATGTTTATTAAATAATAATAATAATATTATATATATATATATAACACACACACACCAGTAACTCAATAAGTCCACAACTTGACATAATTATTAGCTAAATTTTGATATGAAATTTTCACATTCTAAAATCAATACTGCAATGGCCAGACATCAGAATATTAACTTTAGGAAGTTGGTCAAAGAACTTTGCAACATCCTCTCAAATGTTACACAATCTATGTAATTAATATTCAACTTTAAATCAAGTGCATTGAAAGACATTATGTTGAATAATATTTGTGTAAGATAAAAGCTGATTTTTGTCATTATTAGGCTATGAACTTACAGAGGTACCTGAGTGTATGTATGTCAAACAATAAACTAAAAACTCAAGCCATGTTCTTAGTCTCATCAGATTGAGAGTTTCATATGGATGTCATTCATGGTGCCAAACTGGTTCCGAATTATCTAAATTGTTAGCTTTTTTCAGAGTGATGGTTAAAAATGGCTTCCAATGTGTGAAGTATGTATGTCTGGCGCTAGAAAATCACAAACAAAGAACTACACAAAATAAGAGAAACTATATCACTTGATGACTATCAATGGCAGTATGAACTAAAAATAGCACATGTAAGTAGAAGAGAAAACAATCAAAATGTTGACATTCTCAATGACTTCAAACAAAAGGTTAGTAAGAAAAACTCCATTTAATTAATAGTGATAATGGACTGGACTTGAGAAACTGATTTTCCCAAAAAATTGTTTTAAGCAAAAGATTTTATAAATTTCAACTGAAAGCAGTTCTGTCTGCTTAGTCAATGAATGTTAAATGTTTCCTAATAAGGAAACAGTTAATATTACAATTACTAAGTAATTAAAAATAATCTGTAATGTTATCAGTCCTGACCTGGTATTTCGACTTCAGTCACTTTTCTACCTTCCTTGTGCCTTTTCTATAAATATGTTCATGGTAATGGTACAGACGAGAGATCAGCTGATAGGTTCTGGTCATTTACATTTTTGGTAGTTCTCCGATAAGCCATGATATTATCTGCATATATATTTACTGGTGATCTGAGAATGATCTTAGGCAGATTGTTAATACAGAGCAGAAAAAGAGCAGGAGTGAAGAGAGAGACAGCATTGACCTCATGGCCATAAGAGGACTGGCTATTAACAACAACCTTAATGGAACTTATCCAAGAGAAAGGACATGATAGTAAAGATTACCAAAAATGCCACAGTTGAGTTTGTGCAGCAGCCTCTATACTACATTGTTGACAAAAAACTTTCAAATATCGAAAGTGATTGCTCTTTTGATGGATTTATTATCAAATGCTTAAGTTCTATAAATAATGACAGTTAACATATCAGCAGTGGACACAGAGCAAAATCCATACTGCTTGGAATTCAGGAGGTTGTTACTGTTGAGGTGATTGACAATCTTCTTGATGACACCTCAAAATGTTTGCTGATGGCACTGATAATGGTTGATATTGAAATAGAGGTGACTGTTCAACCCACAATCTTGTAAATTGAGCATACAGCTGATACCATCCATAGACCTGGGAAAGATTTCTCCTTAAGGCAGTGGTTCAACAATTTTGCCAAGATTAGGGATAGCTCTGATCTAAGGTTCTTGCTAACTCATCTTTACATAAAAAAAAGTATGGCTCACACAGAAAGAACTGGAAATTGTGCCTGATCACTTGTGACCTCCAGTTCATTACTCTTCCCACTGAACAAATATGTATATTTATCTTCAATTTTACCTCCAATGGCTAAAGAGGTGAAGAAAAGAAAAAAAAAAATTCTCTTCTAGCACAAAAGTCATTATGGTTTATAAGGTTACGTTAAGCAGAAGATAGAGGAATTGATTAAAACAAAGCAATCACCTTCTGAATGACATCCAAGATAAATGACTGTTTAAATAAAGGAAACCACATTTAGGTCGACAGATCAATCTCAGTCTCTTTTAGTTTGTGTATATTTTTCATTTGCTTATTCTCTATCTCCCCAATTCATTTCCTGTCAACCTTAAAAAGAAATACAAATTCATTTCATAAACACTTATCCAAAAACTCCAAGAGTCTTGTGTTTAGAGAAATGAAGGAAAATGCAAATAAAGAAAAAAATGACTTACAGCCAACATAATGACATTGCACGTGCATTGAATATAAAGAAATCCAGAGGAAAAATAAAGATGGCCACTCGTAAGGCAAATGTTTAAGAATGTTACATTATTGCAAACATGAAATTTTTTCTGGTAACATGCAAATTTCTGACCGTCAAAAAGAATACAAATACTGATGAGGGAAGGGAAAATGGTTTTAGATCCTACAATTGTTGCATAGGTGAGTGTGGGTTTTCTGCAGTGGACAAATGATAAGAGGATGAGAGATAGAGAAGAGAACAAGAAGACAAAAGAGATTTATAGTTGCCAAAACAAACATCAAAGAGCCAATAAGAAAAACAGTGAAGTTGATTTCTCTCACAAATGAATACAAACTACAAGTCTTATTTTTTTTCCAAATCAAGAAAATTCCAGCCAATAATTTTAACTCTAGCTTTTTTTGTTTTCAAATAAAAGCAGCACATACCACTGAAACTATATTATTTATTCTATTAGCATACATACAAATGTTAATTCCCCCACTCAAGTTTGACTACTAGCTGCTTCTGTCTTCAAGACTTTTTCATACACAGAATTTGAAAATCATCTTACAAGAAGGAACAAAGTAAAAACAACCAAATGATTTATACATAACCCTTAGGAAGGTCAAAGAAGAGACCAGATAAAACAAGTATAAAGATACTAGTCAAAAACTAAAAAAATAACAATATCTTATCTCGAAATCTCTGACAAATTTATACAATTTTCAGACTTACAGCACATAATAATGCACTTTCATTTCTCTTGGCAATCCTAACCAGGTTAACAGGGTTTGTTAATATCTTCATTGTTATTTTGCTAGCAGTTTTAGCGATAAACTATTCAATAAAACTATTATTGGATAAATGGCAATGTAATCAGCATAATGTAGTAGTTGTGTAAACAATGTATGTGTTATTTGAATAATTATTATCAAAGAGATATTCTCAAAGTGGACAAAGGAATTCTTAGACAATAGCAATATTTTATCCCAAACTTTCATATCAATATACATAATTTTCAGGCTTTACAGCACATAATAATGCTCTCATTTCTACCCTCTTGACAATCGCAATCAAACTAACAAGGTCTGCTAAAATATTCATTGCTGTTTTATAATCGGTTTTGGCAATAACAACAACATATAAAAGAGAATGTTTCAGATACTGATTCAACTTTGCTTGTCTTTCTTTCCATTATATGGCTGAGTCCAAACAATAATTGTAGGTTATTTTTTATAACAAATTTTATTCTCCAATAAGCAACTCAGTTGCCAAGATTTCTGAAATATTAATACATTCTGAAATCTTAAAGTTACATTCTTCTCCTTTTCTTTAACACACAGATCTTCCTGAAAAGGGAAATAACTTAGTGGCATCTCATATCACAGTAATTTGCAACATCATCTTGCAATGACTAAACTATTTGGATACAAAAGCTACAGCTCTTATTCCAATCATATTCCTACAAGCTTTGTTTCTATTTATGCCCCAACCCTCCTGTTGAAGATCTAGTAGTCATAAAAGAATACAATGTTTGATGTTCTTCACTGGCCCAATCTTCAAAGTTCTAGTTCTCTCATGATTTATGGTACTACTTGTCTTGATTGTAATTAAAATTAATAAGTGTTTCAGTAAGTTTTTTTCTTTCACTCTTTACTTTTTTTTTTCTGACCTTGGTGGAACTAAGGTTTTTATCCAAAATCAACATGACTTCTTCATTCTCAAAGATTAGATAAATGGTTAACAGTCATATGGTTTTAAGTTTTGATAAAAATCATGTCAGAAAAGAGTTTGCCAGCCTTGTAACAATGTTGTTTGTTTTGTTGAAGTTTGGAAAATTGTGGGATATCACATGGATTAATATCATAAAATGGTTCTTTCATGTTGATTGATGTATTGTTGGTAATTTTACTATAAATAGACATCGTTCGTAATTTATTTATATAAAAATTAGCCTAGAAGTCACTCTCTGGATGGACTTCAGCCTCTTACCTTCTGTGTCCTATGTGTGTAAAAGTTATAAGAATTTAGAAATAACAGAATTATTTTATTCTTATTTGACACCTTAATTTGGCATAATCTTTCTTCATATACACAACTGATCTCCGTAGTTTGTTTACATTTATTCTTTGTGCAATACTTATTTTCTTTTAAAATCACTATTCTTTATGATTACTTCACAAAGTCACTTTTAAAAGACATTAGGGAACCCAAACTACATAATATTTCGAATATGTCAGAGTATGCGTGCTAGAAAAAGAAAAACATGAGCAACATACCACACCCTGCTTAAGTTTAATTAGACAATATCAATTGCATTTGTCATGAAAGACAAAATTAAAGTTAAACCTTTAATAAAGAACTGTTTTTTTTAAACCTTTCACTCTGATATTGAAATTTTACTTTACATGATTTATTTAATTTTTAATTGTGTAATTTGTTGAGATTGATAGACGCATGTATACTGCACTTTATTTATATAAATGTATTGCTGGTATTTTTACTATAAAAAATATTATTTTTATGCTCTCATAGGGTTTTATTTTCTTTAGGTAGGGGGCATCACTATTTGGCCGTAACTGGAACCCTAACAGGTGCTACCACCCTGAGTGAGAGCAGACAGGGGAACAACAGCAGCAATTAAGAGGTGGTTCCACACTCCTCAAAACCACCAATCTCCTGATCAGAGAACATGTTGCCAGATGTAGTTTATCATCAGACCCAGAACTACCTGCCTTTTGAACAGGAGTAGAAGTTTATCCCTTCTTTCTTGGTTAGGATTGTGTTTCCAGTCCCTTCTAAAGTTTTTTCCTTCTCTTTCACACCCAGTTGCCCCTTGCATCTTAGTGACATTACCACCTTGCTTGGGGTGAATTAAAAAAATGTGTGGCTAATGTAAGAATTTAATGTTTTCTTTACTGATATTGGAGACACAATTGTAGTTAACTTGTCAAATCTTGGTATATTTCATGCAGATATTGATCATGACATCACAACTAAACTATAACTATTAACTTGAGACAAATATCACTAAATAATACTAAAATCCTATAGAGCACTCACTGCAAGGAAAGACTTCAAAGACTTGAAATATAAAAGAAACAATATGCATTAAGTCTCTTTCACCACAGGAGACAGTATTTTAAAATGAGTACAAAATAATTTAAAATGCATATAAAATATTTCATGCATTCTTTCCCTGTACAGAAGAGCTCTATGAAGCCATTTTACACATGTAGCCACTTGTACAATATGTGTATATTTGAATTGTAGCACTGCAGGATCTACAAACAAAATCTTGTCTACCACATTGACAACATCCAGTTCTTGATAAGGACTGAGATGAATAAAAGTACTTGAACAAAAACATGAACAGTTTATCCGCATTTTTGACTTGCATGTACAACTTCAAAAATTGGAAAAATACAGTAACAAAATTAAACAAACCAACCTTGTTAGTTGAAGAAAAAAAAAAAAAAAAAAAAAATTATATATATATATATATATATATATATATATATATACAAAGAAATAATCATGCATAGAATCAATCAGCAATATTAATACTATTATTGGCAACATCCATTGCTCGTAGTGTATAGTGTATGCATTAAAATACTGTTAATCCATCTTTCAGTCTACAAACAATTATTTCTATAGATATATAAACACAATAAAAATAGATAATAAATTGATTTATCTTGCTTCTAAACTGAGGGTTAAACTTGGGTATATTGAGTCTGAAGATGAATTTAAGCAGCATATCTTCATTCAAAAATGTTTCATTGAATAATAGACATATTGTGTCTACTTATTTTTATACTGATCCTTTCCAGTTCTTGAATCAGTTTCTTGATGTTAAGATGAAATTCATCAAGGAAGGTGCCATAGTTTTTTCTAACCAAAGTACTTTCAATCTTTTCCCAGATCATCTTTAGGGGTAACTTACAAAGACAAACTTATTGTAACTGCGATAAAATTTCATCTTGATGTAGGCCTCTGTGTTGAGTTTTCAGGCCTTGTTGGAAGGTGAATGGAGGCATAACGTCGCCATCACTAGTGATCACTCTAAAAACCTTTGAAATCACCATTAGACTGATCCAACTCTTTCTGAATCTTCTGCACTGTCCTCAGATTGACACCCAAACACTGAAATGTTTGTATTAGAGCTTCTGGCACAAATGCCAAGCAATACAGTATGCCGTTTCCAAATTTCTGGTGTGGTGAATTGCATCTCATTGCTCCTTTTCTCACAGACAGTACCCAACTGACCTTACTATACTGTACAGTTAACAAAATGAAAAACAAACAGCATGGAGGCATGAAATTAAAAATATAAAATGGCGACAATTTACCCATCGCGCCCTGTATATATATATATATATATATATATATATATATTTTCATTGAGTATTGTGGTAGTATTAAGTTTATGTAATTTAACAGAGAGGGTAGCGAGGAGTGGTGTGAGAGACATGGTCGAGTTTAGAGAGGATTTATTTTTATATTTCTTTCAATCATACTTAGTATTGGGGGAGGAGGGACCACACCTTGACCTATTTAAACAGTTAACGGAAGTGATATATTGAAATGGGAGGGGAGAAGAGAGAAAAAGAAAAAGAAAAAAAAAGAAGGGGAAGTAAAGAGAAAGAAGCTGTCATATATATTGATTTTCCATGAGTAGCTTAGATGTGGGACAAGGCCAAATGTATGAGACACCCAGTGAGGATCAAACTCACTATTCAGTTGTAATTGTTCTAGCGAGACAAGCTTGCTAACCATTAAACCAACTTGGGGTGCTCAGAAGCTGTAATATATGTATATATATATATATATATATATATATATATATATATATACACACACACACACACACACACACACACACACACCAAGTTGAAATATCTGATGAGATCATTCTCATTAATAATTGAGGTTATATAGATTACAAAAGGTATATGAAGTGAGATTACTTTCATCAGAAAATTGCAGGAAGAATTTTTCATTTTACTTTGTTTAAATAACAGAATCCAATATTCAGATTATGATGTTGCTAAGATTCCTCAATTTTACAGACATTTTTTGTGCATAAAACTGAAAAGAAATGGTAAAATGCCTGAACTTCATTCAAGAGTTGATTTGAACACTGTTTCACTTGGTGCATTCCTTGACCTTTGTCAGGTGTGTAATTCAATCAGAATAAAGGTTTTTTCCTGCTTTTGATAATTCTGAATCCAGGTGCCATAGATTATCACAGTATTGAAAAAAAATAAAATAAAAAGAAAGGTTTAGACTAGGTTAAATATATATATATATATATATATATATATATATATATATATATATATATATATATATTTTTGTAGGTACAAAATTTAATGATTGAAATAAAAGTATAAAACTTAATATCACGAGACATATTAAAAATGGGCTAAAGCCACCGGTTTCGCTCCTGCTCTTCAGGCTTCAACGGGAGATTTAAAATTAACACAGAAAAATGTACAATAAAAGGAAGTTGTGAAAAAAAAATTAGCAAAAGGAACTAGAGACAAATGACAGCGAGTCCCAATAAACACTCACATTGTTTACACAAAGAAGGCTTACGGGACCCGATGTAAAGTGCCTCCAGAATCTTTAGATGAAATAGGGAGTGAGACTGGGACAACACGGTGAACCAGTCAACACTAAATTTGGCTGCACAATCTCTGTTCTTTAATATGGCGGAACTATAGGTGTTCAGGACGAGTCCATTCAAAGGCAAGGTGTGATTTCTAATTTTTGTAGAAACATGTTGTTTTATTCACATGTGTAAGCTTTGAGTTGTTCTCCCTATGTAGTCGGCTCTGCAACTACAAACGTATTTATAAATAATTGAATTATATATATATATATATATATATATATATATATATATATATATATATATATATATATCTCAGCATAATTGTTAAACTTCTTAGTAATATACATGAGAAAGCAATTTTTCAAATGTTAGGTTCCTATGTAAATTTTCATTTCTCCACTTAGTGCACCAATAAATGAAGCCTTTTGTCAGATTCATGTAAGATGCTTCCTTTGTAGTCTCCAGTGAGATTCTTCTTCTAATATTTATTTGGGAAGAAGTGGTTGAGGTCTATTAGGTTGAGTCATAAATAATTTCCGTTTTTACTATAAAAATTCTGGATTATTCTGACATCATTTCCAAATACGTCTAGTTTTCACAGCAGTTCAAATAGAACCTTGTGCCATACCTTTGTTATTTGTACTAAGTCGGTCCTAAAATAGGTTCGACGTACAAAACGTTAGGAACTTGATATAATAGGTATAACGCAGAGAAATCTAGTTGTGGTCGCTGATACTTTAATATCCGACTAACGGTCGTCCAACATCGACTGACTGAACAACTCACTGAGCGACTTAGCGACTGACTCGTTACTCTTACTACTCCTACTTATTATAGGTGGGAGAGTCTTAACTAGAATAGGTGTGTTCCACTATAACACATTGTGAGTGTACTTTCAAAGCAAAACAGAATCTTGCTTGATTGTGAAGCTCTTTGTAGCCAAATGGTCAAAGCATACATGATCTTACAATGGGTTCACCCACAAAGAGGGACACAGGTTTGAATCCTGCTGGATGGCACATTTTCTTTATTATGTTTTCTCAATACACAGGCTGGCAGATGAAAGAAATACTGTTTAAAATAAATAGAGAGTTTACTCAGATACATGGATCCACTAAAAATAATGTTTGAAGTAATATATATGTATTTATTAGTTGCTTACTGTGCTGACTGACTACAATTTTTATATTAAAAATGCTACTCTAATTAAAAGAGAAAATAAATCACTGAGGCAAAAATGTTTAGAAAGTGCTTTAATTGCTACTTCATCCACAGTAAATTTGCATTCCAGTTCTAACAAAGTTTTACCATTCTTAGAGTTTCTATTACTCTGCAATGTGGAATGTTTAATAACAATAGTGATGGAAAGATAAACAAAAAAAAAACAAATCTATATAAAACTGACTAGATTATTTACCCAAAACACATTTTAAAACTTTTAAATTCTCAGCATACCCACCCTCTTCCTTCATGCACAAGTAGTTGCATCAACATAAACTTAGTCTGGTAAAGTTTTAAAGGACAAAAGGCATCACAAAAAACTTTTTCCACTTTGTCATTCTTTCCCCTAAAATTGTTCTCTCTCTCCCTCTATATATATATATATATATATATATATATATATATATATATAAAATAATAATAATAGCTGGCCACTTATATTTGAGGATACCCATCTACTAGGGCAGCTAGCCAATACCTATTGCAGATGCACACTCAGGCACATTCGCGTTTTGCTCAACACCCACAAAGCCCACCTGTGGTTTATACTGCAACTATGTTGAGCAGGCCTTAGTTAAAGTTTCTGGGGGAGAACATGTTATCTAGCGTGATCAACAATTTGAACACAGCCAGCACACTCAAGCCCTTGGCCACAATGACTTGTGGCTTTGTGCTAGCACAGCTATCAACAGCCCCCAAAGGTTCTGTCTACTCAATTTCACTCACAAGGCTTGGATCAACCCAAGGCATAGTTTTCAGTCACTTTCCAAAGGTGCCACATGCTGGGATTGGCCTTGATCCAGTCCGATAGCACATCAGGAGATCACCTTCCTGTCAAATCGACCATGGTGGGATTTGAATCCAGGAGATATACAGTGGGGGGAAATAAATATACGTACACTTGAAAAAATTGTATTTTTATAAATGTAAAAGCCTTAACTAAAACAAATTTGATACATTTTATGTGTAAAGATACATTTTATTAAAAAATAGCAATAAACTTATTCTAACAGAAATTAATGCATTTTTTTTCATTTTAACTGATGAAAAAAGTATTCGTACAAAATAAAAAAAAAACATTAACTTAATGTAATACTTTGTGGAATATCCTTTATTGAGTTCAACAGCTACCAGTCTATTCCTGTACATCTCAACTAATGATTTGCACACATTGAGTGGTATTTTGTCCCATTCTTCTTGGCATATTGTCTTCAAATTTTTGATATTTGTTGGTGCTCTTTTCCCAATTTGAATTTTCAAATATCACCATAAATTCTCAATTGGGTTCAAGTCTGGGGACTGACTTGGCCATTGCAAGACATCAACGTTACTTTCAGCTAACCATTTCCTTGTAGATCTAGTGGTATGCTTAGGATCATTATCCAGTTAGAAAACCCAATCAGGAGGTAGACGAAGTCTCTCAACAGAACGCATTAAATTGTCTTGCAGGATTTTCTGGTAGCTTTCAGCATTCATCTTGCCATCTATTATTGATAACGTTTCGCAGAAAAACTGCCCCAGATCATGATACCCACCACCAAACTTTTACAGTTGGCAACATGTTCTTTAGTAGTAAGTAGGCTTCCGTCCTTCCTCCACATGATTTCGATAATTATGACCAAACAACTCTATTTTAGTTTCATCTGTCCATAGTGCTTTTTCCCAAAACGAATATTCTTTATCCTTATGCTCTCTAACAAATTTTAGCCTAGCATCTCTGTGTCGTTTCAAGAGGAGTGGAGTCTTCCTTGGGCTGCGTGATTTCAGACTGTTTTTGTGTAGTTCATTACTTATTGTACACTTGGTTACTTTAATCCCTAATGCACGCAGATGTTCCTGCAGCTCTTCTCGGATAACCTGTGGATTTTGTTGGATCTGGTGTCCTAATATCCTTGCTGATCTTAGAGAAATCTTCAGAGCACCTGTTCGTCTCTGGTTTTCGATGCTGTTATGAGTTTTAAACCTTGCAATGAACGAAGCAATTGTAGTAAAATTAATTGATTAATTTATTCTAATAATTGATTTGTACGAATACTTTTTTCACCAGTTAGAATTTAAAAAATGCATTAATTTCTGTTAGAATAAGGATTAATTAAGTTTATTATTATTTTCTAATAGTATGTGTCTTTATACATAAAATGTGCTGATATTTGTTTTATTTAAGGCTTTTTTTACATTTATAGAAATACAATTTTTCAAGTATACAAATATTTATTTCCCCCTCTGTGTGTATATTGTATATATATATATATATATATATATATATATATATAGAGAGAGAGAGAGAGAGAGAGAGAGAGAGACACTAAGGTCATATGCAAATCAGCCTGATGCTTAGTCACACGAGTTTTTTGTGCCCTGTTAGCAAATATTAGAATGAATATATTACACAAATAGAGAGCATACAAAAAGAAAATTTCAAATCTTGTAATAAAATCCAAATTCTAAACAAAAATAAAATAGTTTAGACTCTTTTAGACAATCAGTAGAAATCAAATAACTTACTTTTAATTCATGCCAGAATATTTTCTTCATGAGTTTTTTTTTCTGTTAACAGCATGTCAAATAACTTAAAAGCAAGCTATATCTCTTTCATTTACAATTTTAACTCACTTCAAAATTGATTTTTTTTTCATAAAAAAAACAACTGCATTCCACTTGCTTTTTCCAGTTCCAATTTTGCAAGAATATCAATCATTTATTCTATTTAATGTTTATTTTTCTGGTGAGTCTGTTAACAAATAAATTAAGTTACTTCCCATGGTTTCTATGTACTTGAAATACACCGAAATCAAGGGAAGCAACTTGAATTTTTAATTTTTAAGTTAGCTCCTTTGATGTGTCTTAAGCCAACACTACTTTGGTGGCGTTGCTTAAGCATTCAGCAGAAGGCACGAAACCAATACCACTATGTCGGTGGTGGTGACCAAATTTGGTAGACCATCAACAAACGATTTCGAAACAAAGTTTTGCACTGTAAAGAATACCCAAGTGCTGATAATAGGAAAGATCATTTTTCACTCATTGACTAAGGATAAAATTACAAAAATACTTTGTTCAGTAACCCTCTACTTTGAACAACTTTTTGGGTTTTATATTGGTGAACTATTATTTAAAAATAAAAAAAATTAAAAAAGCACCTATAAGTAAATGAATAAAAAGTGTTATATAATTTCTTTCAAAGTTTTCAATGAAAAATAAATGTTTGATAATTATAAAGAGGTTGCTGGAAAATGTTCTCAGCCTGGTCAACTAGCCCTTCCACACAAAAAGTGGGTCAGGCCAAGTAGTTTCAACACTGCCCCTTCTAAAAATATGGGCAAACAACCAAACTTTGAAAAGTAGATTGGACTAACGATTTTTTTCAGCACTTCCCACATATGTTTTTACGAGATATGGTGCTGGAAAATTCTCAGTAGATTTCACTTTTAAAAATCTGACTGAATGACAAACCAAATATTTTGGAAACTCTTCTGGTTAGGCCCAAAATTTTTCAATACTCTACTTATATGAGTTGAAATTTTAACAAAAAATTTATTTTATATTTTTTATAACTTGATTTGAAAAATTTCCAAGCTTTAAGTAAATCTTCAGGTGACAAGAAAGGCCTAATTTAAACAAACAACACTGAAAACCAAAAATGTCTTACCATAATTTTGGTAACTATAACTTTTTTTTTTTTTAAAAAAAAAAAAATTTAAAACTGATGTCTAAAAAAATATTTAAATAAAAAAAATGATATTATGACTATTCTGCTTATAACAAGAGCCATCTTCAAAATATAGTGGCTACCATTTTTTGGAAAGATAGGTTACATTCTTCCCAAAATTAGATCTTCTGATTCGCACTACACTAATTTTCATCACTAGCTGGATGTGAACACTCTGAATGCCAAAAACTCAACTAAAACTCGTCAGCTGCACAAGGCTCTGCACATATCTTCCATTTATCCAAACACTCAAAGGAAAAAAAAAAAAAAGCAATACCATCCATAATTTCTACCCAATGACACCCACTCCCACCTAAAGAAACAAAATGAAAACTGGAGCTGATTTGAGCCTCAAAAAGGACATAAATCCCTATTAAAGGGACATTTGGCAGTTGGATGACATCTTGAACAAAGTTCACATGCTTGTCAAAAGTGACCTCCCATTTCCAAAGACATCCAACTCAACCATTTACAAATATCAAACGCTGTTGGCCAAGTAATCACAACTTATCCTCCACCACCTTCAATATGCTTCACCATATACCTTTATGTTTACAGCTCCACTTATTATACGAGAGACACCTACCCTGATTTTTCATTTATTGCATTTTATGTTAATACAATTGTTTATATTACTTTATTTTTCATCGTTTCTTCTTCATTCTGCCACTATCCAATTAGTAACATGAAAAGACACATTAATATTACAACAGATATAAATCTTCTTGAATATGTTTTCTGGAATTTTTCCCAATTTATACAGCTTTAAAATCTGATTTAGAGCCAAGAAAAAGAACAGTTTTAAAGAATTCTTTTTTTTTTTTCCATTTATTATCACACTGTTATAATAATTCTTAACATGGTTCTGGGTAAAATATTACTCAAAACAAGAAAAGATATAAAATTTCTAATGGTTAAAAAGATTTGAATGCCATTGCATTGCAATCAAAATATCATGGGAAATTAGCTCAAAAACAGTTAAACCCACACCAATATACTTTTTGAAAAAAATTATTTGCTGAAAATGAAAATGGACATGTTTTTGTTTTTTTTTAAATTATTATAAAGATTGTACTAACCAAGACATTAGTCATAATAAAAATCATTGTAATTAGTCATGTTTTGATCACATTTTATTCATATATGGAGTGTGGCTAATAAAGTTTTATTGAGAGAGAAAATTAAAAGTCACTTAAAATTTTGGAATGCATCTATACAAAATGGCCAGGTTAATAATCGTCAATAATGCCAACTAAGACATTCTACATATATTTTCTTTATATAATAACACCAACAAAAATGTTCGCTAAAAACATCAAACATGCATTAGTCACCACAAAAAACACTACAAATACATGAAAAGCAGACTGTGTGAATAGATGACCATTAATTGGGTTAATAAATAAATTCAGAAGATCATTTTCAGCATTATGTTTTAAACAATAGCATATAGTTAAAAGTCTTTAACCATGAACAACTGCATTTTCATGCAAAATATGCAAAACCTCTGGCCCATCTTATAGTCGCCAGGCAGATTCTCAAAAATGAATAAAATTGAAAAAAACAAATTGCCTAAAACATCATTAGTGGCATGAATTCTTAAAAAAGAAAAAAATAAATAAATAAAAAAACAAAGGTAGTCAATAGATTTTATTTGACCTCTGTACGTGCGACCTTTAATATAACTTCTGCACAAACCCTATTCTACCATTCATTTGCTCAAGCTCATCAAATATGTTATGCACTGGTTTCCTCTGTCCCTCAATCTTTGTGATATAATGGCCATTCTAACTGAAGGCACAAGGCATATGAGGGATGGATTAAAATCAAATTAGCAAATCAGACAATGGAAAGCAAGAAGACAATTATTTCTAAAAATAGAGATTTTCTCTATATATAAAATATCAAATGACCTCTGGTGTAATTGGTTAGGTTTTATCTATATATTTACCACCACTTCTTTTCTAACAAAGGACAAACAATTCCATATTCTAGTTTACCACAGTCTATGTTTGCATTAAATCAATGGTTGAACAAGCAGATGGATAGGGCTACGCATGATGGACATGCTCCAGAAGGTATCACTCAAAATTATAATAGTCTGTTGCAGTTTTATAACTGGATTCTACATGTCTCATTCCATATGTGCCACAGAGGAAGATCATGAAATCAACTGTGTGGGTCACATCCTGTCAAGTTGAAGTCCACCTTAAACAAATTCACACCATTGGCACTTTTTTATTTTGATTTTCTTTTACCTGCAACCAACTTTTGCAAAGTCAAACAGCGATAGAGAATGGATGACAGGATCAAGTCTTGGAGAAACTAGAAGCTTCTAGTCCTGAAGCTGCACATTGGTGGCAAATTTAGTCATCAACATCATCATCATAAAAGAAGTGATCAACAAAGAAGAATTTAATTTAATTCTTGGATACGATATAAAGCCATCAGCAATGTTAAAGGAAAACAATCTCAAGAAACATCAAGTCTACTGTTAAGGAATTCTACAATAATTAGTATACCACAAGAAAATATCAGAACATAAAGGGCATCTATTTTGTGCTCATATGCATATTTCTACATTATTGAAAGATTTCAATTAAAACTTACCTGATGGGCATAAGCAAGGTTTTTACCAAATTCAAATGCACATTCCTGGATGTGTCTGTTGTGTCCTGCAAGAATTGCAGCTGCTTGACAACTGTGAGCAAGAAGGCTACCAAAAGATAAGTATGTGTATTGACACCAATCACTAAACGTGACAGTTTCTTTCAGCTGGGGATGTCCATCAACATCCAAGAAGTCTGTGAATTCTGATTCCATCATCTCTTTAATGGAAATGGATATCATGTCAACAACCTGCAGGAAAAAAAAAATCAATTAAATTTTGGTAAAATTTTAACTAAACTGAAAGGGTAAGGCTTACAGCCATATTACATTGAAACAGCCGTTCCTGTACAATAACCAAAGTTAAGCAATGTCAAGCCTGGTCAGTACCTAGGTGGGTGACTACTTGGAAATACTGGGTGATGTAAGCTTGGGTAGACAGGTGGTGTAATGGATAATGGCTCAAAATTGCAAATCAGAAAGCCGAGTTCCAATTCCAGTTGGGCTCGTTATATTCACTTATATGCAAATACCCTTCAGAAAAGTATGAATCCACCTATTCTCTGACCAGCTATGGGTTAATTTTCATGGCAATTGTTCTGATAAGCCTTCCTCCTTGGTACCTCAACTGCATGAATTTAAGCATAATACTAGATTGGCAACTAGGTCTCACCATTTTACTGTTGAACTAGCTACATGTAACCATAAATTTTATTCTAATAGTTTCTTTTTTTTACCTATGGAAATCTCTTACAGTTTCTCACTTCCCTGTCACCTACAATCTTCAAAAGTTTTAATGTCTTTCTGAATTCTGTTCTTTTATTGTCCTCACTAGTCTTCTCATTCTCTTTCACTCCAAGTAACTCCTTGCATCTTAGTGACATTATTGCCTTGCTTGGGGTGAAATGACTAAAAAAAAAAAAATAAAAAAGTCCTTCCAGATAGGTAAGCCATGAAAGTTACTATTAATGGCAAGTCCTCTGAGACCCAGGAGATTAATGCAGGCATCCCTATAGACTTGCTTCTTGGTCCTACCCTCTTTCTGTTTTACATTGATGATTTACCTAAGAGCATACTTTGGTCTTTAGCAAATATTGCAGATGATACAACCAGTATATCAGTGCACCTCCAAAAATCTAGATGACCATAGCTTGTCAGTTGATCTTTCCTCTGACCCTAGCTCTAACAGCTCAATAGGGGGAATAACTGACTGATCACATTCAATAGATTAAAAAATAAAAAAAAAACCCTGATAATGTTCCATCATCACTGAGCAGACCAACCCTGAATTCTTTTTACTATCACAATGTGTTGTAAGGGAAAATATTTCCCTACAAGTTTGGACTTGGCCGTAAGATGAAAGACATAAAAATACACCTACATCAAGAGGAGTAGCAATAGCGTTTGCTGAAAACAGTTTGTCATTCACAGCTAAACATTTTCTTCCCTAGTTTCTATTCTACATTATGTCCCCCTGTACCAAAAGGTAATAAACTTGTTAAATCAATTCCAGTTTTCTACTGTTTTTGATAACTCAATTACAACAAAAATAGATTTTCTCTCAAGGAAACCTCTCATCCCAGACCAAGTGGAACATATATATACAATCCATCACTGAAGATGCTTTAAAAATGTTCAGATCACTGTATCATTCCAGTAAATATCAAACTCCTCCTGATATGCTCTACCTTTACAAGAGCCAGATCAGAGCAAAAATGTAGTATTGCTGCCCTGTTTTCACTTTCCAGTCTTGATAAAAGTTCAAAAGTGTCTACACAGGTGATGAATTGTTTCCCAACTTACAACCCATTTACCATAAACAAATTGTTGCAAGCCTCTCGCTACTCTAGCGCTATTTCCATGGCAAATAGCCTGACAAGCTATATTCCTTAGTTTCACCAACTCTATCCCTCACAGCTTTAAGATTCACCATGCCACATATGCTGAAGTGAACCATCCTTATTCCCTTTATATTCCATTAGTAAAAAAGAAGTTCCACTCAAACAGTTTCTTCTCATGAACTTCTACTTTGGAGAACAAACTCCCAAGAAGATTTTTTTTTTTTACCACTACAGTTATCTTTCCAATATATTGTTATAAACCTCATACTGCTCATACAATAACCTCCTTCAGTAAATTTCTACCTTGATTGCCTCTTGAACCTTGTATAGAGTGAACATTAGTAAAAAGAAAAAAAAACTACTACAAATGCTATTGATGAGTGGAAGCAAACTGGTCACATGTGGTTATTTTCACTTCATCAGATTGTGATCTCTGATAATGTCTATCATATACAACAACTGGAAGAATGTATATTATAAGACATTTTTAATGTGGATTGGTACTCCTGTTGATTTTACTTTCCAAAAGGAACCTACCCAAGGTTTATTCCATGTTTTACTGCAACTTCTTAGTCATTCTTGTAAAAAAGCTTGTGACTAAGATATACAAAATCAGTCAATTTTTGTACCATTTATTTGGATGTTAAATTGTGGCTGTTCTCTGTATATCATCTTTAAAACTGTCTTTTTGGTGCTATTCGTCAGGGTCATATCTTCTGCATGTGAGATATTTGACATTATTTGATTCCCAAAAGAGAAATTGCTATCACTACACTCCTTTTATGTTTTGAACATTAAAGCTCATAATGCAACCCAAAAATAGTGTCACCTTGTTTAACAGCCTTTTTTATTGAAATGAAACTGCTAACATCAAGATCAATTTTTATAGCAGCCCAAGAACCATCATATGCAAATTGTAGAAGATTTAAGTAATTTTTGTTGATAGGAATCGTATTGAGTATTGACCCAATTTCATACAGCTTACTGATGTCAAATCTTTGGAGTAAAGATTAATCTGGAATAACTAATAATCTGGAATTCAAAAGTGTTTTAGTTTTCTATTTACAGTCAATATTCAATTATTTAATTAGTTCAGTAATGGTAATATTAGCCGTATCCTTCTAAGGAAACATTTGGCATTCATTAACCAAGCAGCCAGTGCTACTTTCAGTTGAAATTTATAAAATATCTTAAAAAATTTTCAGGTAAATACTTTCTCAAATTCAGTAGCATTTATCCATCTTTCGAGTATTAATGAGCCTTCTTAACCTTTTATTTAAAGTAGTGGGGAACATCAACATCTTATGTCATAAGTTTCCCTTTGAGTTACATGTGATATCCATTTTAATTGTGCAGTTGAAAAAGTCCTTAAGTGATATGGTTTCTGCTATTTGGTAAAGTTCTTTGTGATTCTGTAACATCAGTCCACAAGGTTAAAAAAGGATGTAATTTGGAATGATCAGTGCCAATCTCTTCACATCTGTGCTTGAGTATGCAATGGATATATATGTCTATATTTCTGAGATGTGGTATTATGTACACTATTTAGATTATTCAGACTATTGTCCTCATCTTTGTTGCCATATTTATCAACATTTCAGCCATTGTATGCTCCAGCCTTCTTCAGGTGGTTGGAATGTCGAACTGGACCTTTTATTTCACTCACTGGGGTAGACTGTTCTAGTTCCACATGCCATGTCTAATGGATGTCAGTTATCTCCTGTTAATTCCCCTCTCCAAGTTCTCCACCGCCTTAACCAGGTATTGAAGTCACACTCTTTGGGTCCTGTCACTGGATCTAACTAACACCTTTATCCAGTTGTCCTGTCACAAGATCTAACTAACACCTTTATCCATGTAAACGTTGTGATAAATATAGCAACAAGGATGACGACAATAGTCCAAATAGTGCAATGGATATAGTTTAGGAAAAGATTAAATAGACTGGAGCTCTCATTTTCTCCTTAAGCAATGGTAAATGTACCTGAAAAAGAGAAACTCAACAAAGCCATAACTATTTGACTTTCAATTCCAAGTGAAAGAATAATAAAAAAAAAATTAAAATTATAATTATCACTCAAACATGGAAATTTTGAAAGACTTTAAAAAAAAAAAAATTAAAAGGCAGAAAAAGGAATGCTAGAAAGGAAGAGAGGTAGAAAAGACAAAGATGTTGAGAGAGAGCATAGGAGAGATAGAAATAGAAAGATAAGAGATGAGAGAGAAAGAGAAATAGAGAGAAAGAGAAAGAGAGAGAAATAGAGAGAAAGAGAGAGAAATAGAGAGAAAGAGAGTGAAAGAGAAAGAGAAAAGAGAGAGAAATACAGAGAAAGAAATAGAGAGAAATAGAGAGAAATAGAGAGAGAAATAGATAAAGAGAAAGAGATATATATATATATATATATATATATATATATATAGAGATATAGAGAGAGAGAGATATAGAGAGAGAGAGAAAGAGAGAGAGATATAGAGAGAGAGATATAGAGAGAGAGATATAGAGAGAGAGAAAGAAAAATCTCTCCCCAAAAGAAAGTTTGCAAAATAACTGATTCTCTTACTTTTGTATTTCTCAGCTCTGCCAATGCTGTACATGCATTGGCTAAGAGGAAATCACCAATCAATATGGCTATTTTATTCCCAAAATGAAGTTCATCTCTTTCTGTTTTGTCAATATCCTTCATGCGGCTCAGATTAATGACACCTTTGTGGATGAGCTTAGCTGTGTGGATCATCTCGGTAATTTCAGCCAAAGTGCGTTGACTATGAAATAAAAATAAATGAAAGACATGAAGAAGTCATTTCATGAAAAACAAAAGACAACATTCTAAGGCAAGAATGAATAGAAAATTCATTTGTTCATATTCTTAGACTTTTTCAGAAGTGTATAGAGTATAATCACGTGGCAATAAATTTCAAAGTAAACAAGAAAAACAAAAATTACCCACATCTCTTTTTACAAACTACTCCCCCCCAACATCAAGAAAAATTAGAACAGCTTGTCTTGATAGTACTGAACCATAGAAATTAATATGCCACAGTTTGTGTGAGTGTGTGTCTACATTTTCATATCACAGTCAAATGGAAAGTCTCAAAAATTGCTCCTGCAGGAAAAAAGAGTTGCCTCCACTTAGTTTATATAAGAACAAATAGAGAGCTTAATTGATTGATGCTTGACACTGACCAAGTGGCTTACAGCCATATCACATTGAAACACCAGTTCCCATATGATCAACAAAGTTAAGCTATGTTGAACTTAGTCAGTACCTAGATGGGTGACTGCTTGGAAATACCAGTTGTAAATTTGTGTGTGCAGATGGTGCCATGTCTAATTGCTTGGAACTCTTAATCAAAGAGCTGAATTCCAATTACAGTTGGGTTCTTTATATTTACTAATGCACAAATACCCTTTGGAAAGGTATGAATCCACCTCTTCTCCCTCCAGCTATGGGTTAATTAGTAAAACTTGTGTCTCTAAACCAATATTATTTCCAAAAATAAAATAAAATTGTGTACAAAATATTTAGATTTCAGCATTAAATAACCCATAGAGGTGTTGATGTGCCGCAAAATAAAAACCAACCAAGTATGTATTTTAAGTGACATTTACCACATAAATAAGCTTATAATGTAGCTGTCTTACAAACTAATGAAAACATAAGACTAAATCTCTTAACCATAACATTATTGTCAGGTACCATCAGCAAATGGGTGTGTGGCTTTGAGACTTTTTTCCAAACATGGATTCTACATTCTCTCAAATATGTAAGAAACTATCCTTCTCTCTCAGGTGAGTGCTAATTTATCTACTATCATCCAGTTTATCCCATGTGTGTGCATTCTAGGTGCAGCTTGGTCAACCACATGTTGACAGGCTCTTACATCTAATAAAAGGTACAGATCTGCACCTGACAGACCCACTGATACACCTGTCTTCTCTGGGTGCAAAGTCTATTTTGGTAACATCTGGAATGCATTGCATACAACAGGGTGGTCCGAAAGTCTTGTCACCACCTACATAATACAATTTTCTGCTTCAATGCTCTGTGAGGTATTATCAAGAAGAGAGTTTCACATGAACAACACTAAAATACCCATCAGTTGAAGGACACCATTCAGAGAGCCTTTACAACAATCAACAAAGCACAGCTTCGTAAAATATCACACAGAAAATGGCAACCTTCTCAATGTATGACAGTGTCAATGAAAGTGAATAAACTGATTCCAGTACATGTGCTTTATATTACCGTATTACTTGTTCTTCTATTGTTCTCATTACTTATTTTTGGAAGGGGTGACAAGACTTTCAGACCACCCTGTACAACATTTTTTTATCTTCTACCAAACCAGGTGTTATTATGGGAAATTACCACAACATGCTAGCCACAGAATGCAGTGAGAGCCTGGAATCTTATTTACCTGGGGGAGATGCCAGCAATCATGGTGTCAGTGGTGCTTGAATTTTTTGCTGGTCCAGCAGCTTTGGCAATGAGCAGAACAATCAAACCACGTGTTTGCAGATTGTGTTTGCTGTCATAAAGCAATCCCCTGCATTATGAAAAGGAAAAGAAAAAAAAATTTACATCAGTTATTATTGATTTAAAAATAAAACTTAAAAATCTCCTGTCTTCAATTTACTTATTTTGATACTTATTGTAGACATATATAACTAACTGGAGTATAAATTATTCTTTCTCCTTCAAACAATGCAACTGTCAAAAGGAACTGAAATGGTTATTATTTAACAGAAAGGGAAAGAAAATGATTTAATTCAAAACAAAAAGACAAATCAACCATAGTAATCAAGGTAATCCCAAACACTTCACCACGGAGGCAATTTTAAAGATGTTAGCAGAACAACTTAAAAAAAAATATGTGGGATTATTTCTGGTCTGTGCAAAATCAATTTAGTTAATAATAGCATGGAAAAATGGTACAAGTTGAAAAATAGGAAAAAATAAGTTTATTTAAATATATACTACTAGTAGTAGAGCCCGGGAATGTAACAGTAAGAGATAGATCAAGTATCGACCATCATAAAGACTGAAAAATAAAATTGATGAAGATTATTGTTTAAGGTTGATGGACACGCATGTCTTAGTTTTTTTTTTTTTTTTACGAATTGGTCAAACTCAAACAAAAACATTGTTTTCAATCGTTATGAGTCTACCGATTGAATAGAACTTTATTGTGAATTAAATAACTGACTCCAACAAGACTTGTGTGTGGAGAGAGAGAATTTATTTAGCGACCTTCCAACACCACGTGGTGGTAACCAACTGTCCCTAACCCTGTGTTTCCGCCTCAATCGTACCTCACTCATGGAGAAGGTACAAGGGAAACAACTTCACGTTGATTAACAATTCTTCCCCTTTTTTTCTTTTCTTTCTTCTTTCAGATGAACATCTGAAAAAGATTAAAAATTTTGAATTTATTAAACAGATGATTCCTTGGGCTCTGATATAAAGCCAAGGATTTTTAAATGATGGTACTCCTTTCTTTGTCAAGGAGTCTGCAACTTGTTCATCAGTTGGTATCCAAGAGAACTCTGCAATTTCCTTTCTGTCCAACATTTCTCTCAAAATGGCCATCTCAATCTGAAGTCTCTTATCCAAAATCTGTGTTGATGAATGTACTGAGTCATAGAGACAAGAATTGTCAGTTTTGCATATGATCTTAATGTTCTCAGTTTCATCTTTTAGTTGCAGTAATTCCAATAATAGTTTTCTGTAAAACAGGCAGGCTTTTGACATATCAACCATGGCTAGAGTTTCAGCAGCCAGTGTACTTTTGACCACCCTTCTAATGCGTTTGGATTGCCATGCAATGGGCATGTATTTATTATTTCCTACCAAAAAGAGTATATAGCCTCCTTGTGACCCTCCATCTGTCAAATTAGCAAAAGAAGCATCACTATATGCAACAATTTTTAAATGCTTAAGGTTTCCTAAGTCAGGGATGTCTATCTGTGATTTTTCCTTTTTTGCTTTCTTAACTACTCTATTGGCTTGTTTTATACATTCTACATTTTGTTGTTTTAGAATGGAGCTTAATGCACTAACATCATAATTTAGATCAGGTCTGGTTTGGGTGGCCAGCCAGTTAAGTTGACCAATAACTTGCCTGATTTCAGTAATTTCTGTTGTGGAAATTGTGTCTTTAAGGTTCCTGCCTGCTTCTACCAAATATATTTTAATTTCTTTTACATACTCATTTTGTCCAAGTTTGATATTCTCATTATTCTTTTTATATCTAATCCTATGTATTGGAACTCAGCAGTTTCTTCGGTTTTAACTGCAAATACATGACAAAGCCTGTCTATAACTCTGCTTTGAACCTGCAAAGCAAAAATCATCAACATGAGCAGCAATTATACCTTGCAGTTTGTTTCCAAAATGCCATGTAAATATTGCTTGATCATATTTTGAAGCTATTGCTCCTGACTTCATTAATTCTTCCTTGAATGTTAAGTACCAGGACCTAGAAGCATCAGTCAAGCCATACACACATTTTGAGAGTTTCCAGATATGGCCCTGAGGTACATTGGCTTCTTTAGGAGGATCCAGATAAACCAGTTGATCCAACTGCTTGCTCTGCAAGAATGCGGTCTTTATGTCCATTGATTTACACATCCACTGGTTAGCTGCCATTATTGCCAGTGCTATGCGTAAACCTTCTTTAGAGCATGTGGGAGAATCATTCCTTGTGTTGTTAGTGTCTCTATCCTGGAAGCCTCTTGCCACAAGTCTGGCTTTATAGGTTTGCTTGCCATTGGAATTTTTATTTGTGTAAATCCATCTTGTGAAAATTTTTGGTTGACCTTGGTCAGGTACTTGGGTGTACACTTTATTTTCAACCCAGCTTTTGAGCTCTTTCTTTCTTGCCTCTTCCAGTTCCAGGTCATCATTAGGGGGAAATCATTATATTTTCCCCGTCACAAAAAAATTCATCAAATGTGTTCATGTTCAGTTTCCTCAACCTCACTTGTTTGCCACTCTGATACCCCATGCTCAAAGTCCAGCCAAAAAGGTTCATCCTGTTCCATAACCACATTCATCAAATGCTTGTTTTGCCTGTTGCTTTACCTGCCCTACTTATGACATTTAATTTTTTTATTCTGGATCTGTGTCATTGGCAAGCTTGCATTTAATAGTTTGTCCTGGTTTAGGAAGCTCAATTTTCTTTGGAGTAAAGTCCTGCTTATGTGGTCTATCTCTTGTTTCTACAGTCTGATGTTGCTTCGACATTGTTGTTTGTGGTTCCCAAATCTTCATTCATATCAAACTCTTCAGAAATTGGTACTTCTGGAGATTCTTCAGAGCCTTTTCTCTGAGGCACTAGGTTCCTTGATGCTGTCCTTGGAAGAGATTCAATATGTCTCCGGGTAGGGTGTTAAGCGAGATGGATGTACCCTTACATATGTGCCACCATGTTTGACAAGCACCTGCTTATGTTCCCCACCCTATAACAGTTCCTGGACCAAGCCATCTATCACACAGGTTTTCTTTTATAAAGGATGGCATCACCATTTTTTTTTAAAATAGGCTTGTACTATACCTGTTCTAACTTGGTGACGAAGTGCACGTCTTAGTTTCTCCGAGGACTCACATGCTATGAATTGTTTCCTGGCAGCATGCATAGCATTTAGGTTATCTGCAACAACTTCACTGGTGGAAACACCTTCTAATGCAGGAAGTTTGTCATTTAGAAAGGCAGGTAGGTTGGGATTTTTTAACCAAAAACAAGTTGATTTATAAAGGACTGTATCCGTGAACACTGTGAAGTGTGTTTTTTTGGCACTTATGGCACATGCAAGTGCTACCTCAAAACTACAGTTGGTATCTTCTATGGTTTTTTCTTTACCATTTCTCCCAATATCCTATTGTGTCTTTCATTTAACCCATTGCTCCAAGGACTTTCAGCAGCAGTGGTACGTACCACAATGTTTAAATTTTGTGCCATATCTCTAAATGACTGGTTATTAAACTCTCTGCCATTGTCAGTGAGGATAAATCCCGGGGTTCCAAAATATGCAACCCAGTGCTTGAAGATGGCATTAATGATGTCAGAACTTTCCTTACTAGGAATCCTGACTCCAACACTGTATCTTGTACCATGGTCAATTAGGTGTAGTACCTTGTTGCCGTTAATTTCTTTGATGTCCATGGCAATGCTCTCATTGAAATAGGTTCCTAATGAGAATCCAACAATGGGTCTAGGTTCAGCCCTTTTGTACCTCATGCAAATTTCTCATGAATTAGGAAGTTCTTGTAAAATTTTAATAAATTCAGAATCTCTCATTCCAGCATTTCTCACTAAATCACATAGCTTTTTGCTGCTGGGGTGACTGAATTGTCTATGCAACTTTGTGGCAATTTTAATTTTCTCTAGTCTATTTTTACTAGCAATTTCTTTAATAAATAAAATTTGCTTGAACTTACCTTGGCCTGGTAGAGGTCTGCTAATAGGGATGTGGTAGTGACCAGACAAAGTACACTGCATTGGGACTTGTCTCCCCAGCATGGTGACAGTATTGTTCTCAAAATTGAGGCATGTTCTGGCTCTCTTCATGTAATTTTTGCTTAACAGAAGTGGTATGTCAGAGTCCACAACATCAGTTACGATACTAACTTCAACACCGGCAATGACACACGGTAGAGTGACTGTGTAGATGGATTTGAGTTTGTTTCCATCACCAAACTTATATGTTCTCACTCCGTCTCGAATTTTTATATATTTTTTTTTGTTTTTCTGGTATGGTTTCAAGAAAACACTCGTACCATTTCTTTCCACAAACAGTCCCAGAGGCACCAGAATCCAAGACGGCCGAGCCTAGTGTTTCACCCAAAAACATGTTAGCGCCATCTTCCCCTTTTTGCTGACTCATCAGCATGAGGTTGGAGACGAGTATGTTTTCATTGTCTTCCTTTTTATGCGAAGTATCTTCTGTGTATGGACATTCGCAAGCCCAATGGAATTTGCATCCACATGTGAAACATTAGGGTGGCATTTCCTTCAGGTCCTAGTGGGTTTAGATTTTTATCAGTGGAGCGTGTTGAATTTCTGTTACACCCCTCCTGCCATTACCTTGCCAACCAGAAAAGCGAGTAGTAGTTCTATTTGAACGATTGTAAAATGTCCCACTAGATTGCTCCTCCTGATTATCCATGCTGAAGGCAACATCCATTTCATTTTTCACCACGACTGGAGGAGTGGTGGGTGATGAAGCGTCGCAATATTGTCAATGCAGAATCTTCTTCAATTGTTTAGACATTTTGTTAAGACTAAGTTCCTTAACCGTGGCTTTCACCAGCCATTCATTCTCTGGGGTGAGATTTGCACTTTTTAATGCCCTATACGCGAGAACCGGTTCGGGCAGCGATATTTTGTTCCTTTAATTTTGCAATGTTACGATCGAAGCAGATAAGAAAATCATCAATTGAATCAGTGCTCTGTCGTGTGTATCACTCAAAGGATTCATACGCTGTAAAAGCCGCTTGGTTTGCATCTTCCAAGAAAAGTGTGTCCAGTTTTTGGTATAACTTTTCCATGCCATCATCGGCATTTAGGGTGGCAATGTCCAATTCTAGTACAGCTTCCCTGGCCTTTCCTTCCAAGGATAGAAGTACCACTGGGGCACGTCTATGTATCTCTAAGCTGGTGGCAAGTTCCCACACTTGCATTTCTTTTTTCCAAGTATTGTACTTGTCCGTGTTTAAGGCAGGTGGGGAAATAAACTTCGAAGCCATTTTTTACGATCTAAATGCTCTGCTACCAATGTGAATTAAATAACTGACTCCAACAAGACTTGTGTGTGGAGAGAGAGAATTTATTTAGCGACCTTCCAACACCAACTGTCCCTAACCCTGTGTTTCCACCTCAATCGTACCTTACTCATGGAGAAGGTACAAGGGGAACAACATCACATTGATTAACATTTATTATAAACAATTGTCTCGTCAATGGAATTTTTAAAGCATTCTGAATGCAAAAATAAAGAAAAAAGTGTGCAAGACAATAAGAAACACTACCTGCCAAAAAAAAAAGTGAAGTTTTTTTTAAATCAGTTGAAAAATGTAGGAAATCCGATCCCATATATAAACGAACACACACACACACACAAACAACCTGGGTTTCATAAGTATAACTCGATATGAGTTGTCCCTCTTCCATTCTCGCGATGCCTCTTAATTGTGTTTTTAAATTGATTTTGTGCAAAAACAATTGTGTTTTTCCAATTTGTGGCGCTGTCAGAACCACCGCAAGGTAATTTTAACAGTCCTGTGAAGTTTTGTTGAAATCGGTTGAAAAATGTAGGAAATCTGATCCAATATATAAACGTACAGACACACACACACAAACACAATCTGGGTTTTATAATAAGTATGATTAGCCAAAAAGTTGGTTTTGAATGAAGAATTTTATATATATATATATATATATATATATATATATATATATATATATATATATATATATCTTTATTTCGTTATTTTTTAATATTAACAAAAAAAAAAAAAAAGAGAAAAAGTAGAATCTTCTATTTTCTTTTATTACTTGATATGACTTCTATGATGGGGTTGTGATAGAGCCTCTGAGATCAATAGTGTGTACTTGAGGATTCCTGGACAACTGAATCAGAAGTAAATAAACAGACAGCTGTCCTCTGATTTATAATTAAACTGCTATTTGTGTTTAATTTATGTTGTTTCAAGTTTGTCCGTTTTTCACTTGCGTCATTTTTACTGTTCACTGCAAGAAATAATACCCAAACTACTTCTTGTACAATGCCAAATGCAAAGCCTATAAAATCCACAGAAGAAAAATACAAAACTCCACAAATAATAATCCCAACAACAATTAACAAAAGCAGGTACATAAATCCTACCTACCAACTTCATAAAAAAGCCACCATCAAAAATAAATTATCCAACCTTAAACTAAAATTCATCAACACCACCTGTAAAACAATAGGAGATATGGTTAGCATCAAACAAGATAGCAAAAACAGGACAGATGCAGAAATATAAAGGATAGATTGAACAAAATCCCCAATGATGTTCATCAACAAAACCTCCAGAAATCCAAAGAAAAGACTATATGAGTATCACAGAGATATGCTTCATAACACTTTAGAAACACTGATAGTTCACCAGAATAAAATTGAGCACAATTTCAACTTAATAAATGCCATTCTGATCAGAATTCACTTTGATACAGCAAGAGGAAGAGGCCAAGTAAAGGAAAGAGAGAAGAACTCTGTGTGTGTGTGTGTGTGTGTGTGTGTGTGTGTGTGTGTGTGTGTGATTTCTTGGACATTCAGACGGGTAAATGTTAATACGGTTTATTATAAACAAGCCATTTCCTTAAATAATTATATCCTAGAAAAATAACACATATATATATATATATATATATATATATACACACGTGTGGGGGGATAGCCATTGAAAATATATTTCAATTGAGCACTGTTGAGTGATAAGCTTATTCTATAGACAACAGCCACCTGTGTTAATGCAAAGCTCTTCAGTAAAATGAATTGGAGCACTCCGGCTGATTGGCATTTGTTTTCATTTGTAAAAACAATACGCTAGATTTAGTTTTTTCTCTCTGTCGAATAAAGATAGCTCAGTGGTAGAAACTCTGATTGATTGGTTGGGTTTTGATCCAGGCTTGAAGTATTCGGATGTCCAGTCACACTGAGGAGCTGTGATACAGTGAAACAGTACTGTCTGTGAATGACACACATATATTTATATATATATATATATATTTAAGCAGCATATTTTCATTCAAACAGGAGTGGTTAAATAATTTAAACATATCATGTCAATTAGTTTTCAGTGTGATCCTTTCGAGTTCATGGATTATTTTTTTAGTAGCCATAGAAAATTGATTAAGAAAAATACTAAAGTTTTCTTTCAAATAGTTTTTATTTTCCCCAACTACTTTCAATCTCATCTGAGACCATCTTCAGAGGGTTAAGTTGTCTGAGTATGTATATGTACTTTTGTAAATTCAAAACATTTCAACTGTTCAGTAAAAACAGTAAAAATGAATGAATTTTCAGTAGTTATTCGTTAACAAAAGAATTACAAACTGAATTGGTTATTTTTTTTTTTTTTTTAGAAAACTTTGTGGAAATATTTTTTTGGGAGGGTGGGGGTATTTCATGTGTACTTTTAAATTTGGGTGTGTGCATGAGATTTTTTTGTTACATAAAGAAAAATCCCTAAATATATCATTTCAGTAAAAGATTTATACAGTAGCAGTAGAGCCCGGCGTTGCCCGGGGATGTAACAGTAAGAGATAGATCAAGTATCGACCATCATAAAGACTGAAAAATAAAATTGACAAAGATTATTGTTTAAGGTTGATGGACATGCATGTCTTAATTAGTTTTTGTTCTTTTTTTACGAATTGATCAAACCCAAACTCAAACAAAAACATTGTTTTCAATCGTTATGAGTCTACAGATTGAATAGAATTTTATTATAAACAATAGTCTTGTAAATGGAATTTTTAAAGCATATTATAAACAATTGTCTTGTAAATGGAATTTTTAAAGCATTCTGAATGTAAAAATAAAGAAAAAAGTGTGCAAGACAATAAGAAACACTACCTGCCAAAGAAAAAAAAAAAAAAAAAATTTTTTTGTTGAAATCGGTTGAAAAATGTAGGAAATCCAATCCCATATATAAACACACACACACACAACACAAACAACCTGGGTTTTATAATAAGTATAACTCGATATGAGTTGTCCCCCTTTCATTAATGCCTCTTAATCGTGTGTTCAAATTGATTTTGTGCAAAAACAATTGTGTTTTTCCAATTTTTGGCACTGTCAGAACCACCGCAAGGTAATTTTACATAGTCCTGTGAAGTTTTGTTGAAATCGGTTGAAAAATGTAGGAAATCCGATCCAATATATAAACGTACAGACACACACACACACACACAATCTGCGTTTTATAATAAGTAAGATCAAGTGTGAACATGCAGAAAATTCATCATTGCCAAAATAAACTAAAAAAATAAATTTTTCCAAGAGTTGGTGCTTGTATAATATAATAAAACGTTATTTTCTTTTAGATTGGGCAGAAAAATACCTACACTTAATCGTATTTTTAAAATAATTACTTGTAATTTTTCAGTGCAATTTGGAATTTCATCACGTTGTTGTTTGTAAGAAGATTTTTTTTTGCTTTTTTTTAATTAAATAAAGACATATTTGAAGAATCAAAAAATATAAAGTTTAATTTAAAGTTTGTTTGTTTTTATTTTAGCAACTGTTAGATTATTTTTTGTATAGATGCTCAAAGGAAATAATTCTGCATTATCACCTATAACTACTTTTCACTATCAGAAAAGTAATGAGATATAATTCAATATCTCTTGGCTTAAAGCCATGTCTGAAACACCAGTTCCTGTACAATCACCAAAGTTAAGCAACATCGAGCTTGATCAGTACCTAGATGGGTGATCATTTGGGAATATCAGGATTTGTAAGCTTGAATGTGCAGGTGGTATAATGGATATTGATTTGGAATTGTTAATCACAGAGCCAAGCTGCAATTCTCATTGAGTTTGTTATATTCACTTATGTGCAAATTACCCTTTGGAAAGGTACGAATCCACCTCTTCCCCACAGCTAAATAGTAAGATTTTGTATCAATAAACCATTAAACTATATAAAAAAAATTCTTACAATCTAAAAATATTTTCTGGCTGGAAAGGGTTAATAAACTGTAAAAAACGAATCAATCCATCAGTAACTCCAGAACTCTAATTCGGAATAATTACTCCGCCAACCACACAAAAAAATACATTGAGTGAAATTAGATATTTTATGACATCAAACACATAAGAAAAAAATAAAAAGTAAAAGCAATGTATTAAACTCAAAAGTATCATAAAAAATACTACTACTGTGTAGTTCTCATTACTAAGTTTCATAAAATCGTATAGAATAATTAAAAACATATATTCTTAAAAACTACTGGTTTTACTTTTAAAAGTTTAAAGGTAATTTATTTTTATACATAAGTACCCATTTCTTGATTATTATACTGCTGATGTTCCGTATTTCTTTTTAATTTTTTCGCGCGCTTTTTAAGAAAGGGATTGAAATAGATATTTCTATTTGTTGACTTCTGACCTCACAGGTTACCATACGTAAATAAACATTTTCATTATGTTTTTTTTTTTAATTAAGTAATCCTTACGTTCACAACAGAATCCAGTTTAATCCTGATTTTATTTTACTCAGTAAAATTTACTGACTTCAAAACACATCTCTAGAAGAAATATTGAATTTTTAAGAGATTTTTAAAGTATTGTTTACATTTTCATCTATAATGGCAGCTCGAGAAGTGACGAGCAATGTTTTTAGAATGCCTTTAAAAAAAAAATATTTATATACGGAGTTTTTTTTTTTATTCGGATTAGCTATTCTTTCAAATAAAACCTAAATTTAAGCTCAAAGAGACTGTTAAATTATTTCTAAAATCCGTTTTTTGTAGCAGTACCTCGAAAACGCAAATTACTGTTTGGCTTTCTTAAAAAAAAATAACTTTTTTTTTATTTTCCATTAAAGAATTTTCTCTAAAATTACTAAATTTGATCAACTTTTCGTAAACAAAATCAGTAGAATTATATGAATTGAGTTACATAACTGAAAAAAAAATGTATTTGTACACACTCATGGATTTAAATTAATTAAACTAAAAAGGTTCAGTTTGAAATTCCCTGAACAAGCACCTGAAGAAGCCTGTAGGGCATAATGGCCGAAACGTTGTGATAAGAAGTTAAACAAAAAAGGATAGTAATCTGCATGTAAATAAGAAAATTATAATTATCACTCAAACTTACATCTTTAAAGAAATAATCGAAACAAAAGGTTACAAACCCAAGATACCCATGATTGAAAAACAAAATATTTTTTTTTTACATTTTTTAAAATAAATAAATTAATTTTTATTTTAATCTAAAAAAAAAAAAAAAGTTTAATACAAATAAAGCTCGGATCTTTTCTATTAATTCACCCCAAAATAAAAAGAATTTATATTTACTAAAAATTCACATAAAATTCCCCCAGAGCAAAGCCCTCCCAGTGCTCTCCGGTTAGGTTGACCTTTGCGATCGCCCCAAATGTGGGTGACTCGGGTGGGCTAAGGTGGTTGCGTCCGCGCTATAAAAAAACCCAAAAATAGTTTGTTTTTTTTTTTTTCTTTTCTTTCTTTTTTTAAATTGTAAAAATTTCCTTGTAAGTACCTCGAATTTAACTTAGGAAATGTGAATAACTCCCAGATTTTTTTTCATTGAGGGTTGATGTTGTTGCGAGACAAGCTAAACAAACTTTGATTTATTTTAATTTAAAAATATACAGTTTCAAAAAAGTACAAAAAACTTAATAATAGTAATCAAAACTTTGACTCAAATCATAATACCTTGGAGTGAATTCAATTAATTTAATTTACGACAAATAACTTTACCACATTATTTGGGGTGAATTAACAGAAAAGATCATAAAGCTCTTACGTAAAAAAAAAATTCATTACCTTGCTGTCTTTAATAAAGGGTGATTTGTACCGACCAATTTACGCATTTGCAGAGCAACATTTGATAATTCATCGCTTAAAAGACAACGAAGGCTCATAAATGAAGTTGGATAGCCGACAACTTTCTCGGCATTTGACATGGCTTTCTTCCAGTTATTGTTTGATTTCAAAGGCCACATCGAATAAGTCCGTTTCTGCCAAGAATGACGGCGACATTTGATCGAAGATATAGAAAATAAATCTCTGTAGAATAATGATGTTATCCGAAGTAAAGGCGATGGTTTGCCGAGATGAATCAACATTTTCTTCTTTTTTTTTTTTTTTAAATCTGATTTCTTGTGTTATCGTTGACCAGAAAAAGCACGTGTTTTTAACAAGGTCAAGGGTAAACCATGTCACGGCTTATAACGAAGAAAATGCAAATGACAACCTGAATTTTTAAATTTCAAAAGTTTTTTGTTTTTTTGTGTGTGTGTGTTTTTTTTTTTTTTGGTCGTTTTGTGTTTGTTTTTTTATAAGTAGTTTTTTTTTTTTTAATTAAGTTTAGATATTTTATGTTTAATTTAAATCGAAACAAAGATATTGAAATAACGTGCATTTATGTGGAAATTCATATATAAAATAATAGATACTATATTCTTACGAACGAATTATTAAAAAATAAATGCTGGTTATATAATGATTCACGTGCAAAACAAGTACCGGTGTTAAAAAAAAGAAAATTCGGTGAATAGCCAGAATAGTTCACAATTATTACATATTCCATTAAAAATACAAGCGATGGATTTACATTTAGAAAAATAATGGAAGTTCAGTAAAGAAGCATTTTTAACAGGTTTTCATTTTAATTTGTAAAGATACATTAGAATAAGTTATATTTCTTTCTTTTGTTAAGTATAAAAGACATTTCTAAAACTTATTATTACTGTGTTATTATTTTTCACCTACAATAACACATAGTACAACGAAGAAGTATTTATGATGTAATTTCCACAAGGTTATGAGTTCATATTACTGGGTATTCTACAAATATATTTTTTTTTAATTATTGTCTTTCGGATATTTTACTTTTTTTATTTTATTAACGACCGAGCAGCTGGCATGTTGATTAAAACATCCAAGGGAAGTAACTACAAATGTCATTTAAGAGTTACCTCGCTTAATATTCATAACTTGTGATAATAAACTTACACCTAATGGTAAGGAAACATTCATTGACTGAGCAGCCAGTACTGCTGTCGACTGAAATTTATAAAATCTTTCCCTTAAAACAATTTTTCAGGAAAATAGGTTTGTCAAGTCCAATAGTTGTTATTAGTGTTATTGTTCTTTCCAGTAGAAGTTTCCTTCCGAACATTTTTTTTATTTTTTAAGTAATATTGAATGTCAATATGTTGATTATGTTGTTATTTTCTCTTCAAGTTACACGTGCTAATCATTTTAGTTGTTGGTAGTTCTCCAGTTAGGCAGTTTCTTCTGTTTGGTATAGTGGCGTGGGGTCTCGGGGTTAAAATGAACAGTTGATTTGCCCACGAGAAGAAGATTAATGATAATTATAACAAGGAAATACACGGTAATTTTAACAAAATAAGAAGATAAAGAACTTATTTACGACTTGAAGTTGTGTCAGTAACTTCAGAAAAATAAATCAGAATTTTTTAATGTTCGTAATTTTAACGAATTGTCATGAAGAGAAAATGTTCACATAACAGATTTAAAAATGATCCGAAATAAAAAAAAAAAAAAAAACAATGTTAAGAGAGTTCGTTGTTCACAGAAGGAATATATGATTGCATACATTCAAAAGTAGACGAAGAGTGAAATAATATATACTTAGCTTTCTTGGATTGTTGAAGGAAAATCCTTTGAGGTGCAATGTGCTTGGTTATAATCCGATAGTACAATTGGTGAATAATTTTACACTAGCGAAAACTTCAACACTGGACGCGTGAATAGAAACCAAACCTTTCACATGACTTCAGACAATCTTCTCTTGTTAATTCATTTTCTTCATTTTACATATAAAAAAGATTTCGCATAGGCTGGCTATTTTCTTTTCTATCTTTTTCTTGATTCAACGACTAATTTTTGTGAAGATTTTCATTGGTTCTAAAACAATTTCACACAGGCTCGCAAATTTATTTCCGTCTTTTACCCAGCTTGTCGGATTCTATGTGAAATCAAGGTTTTCATTGGTCCAAAGAATTTCACATAGGATCGCGAATTTCTTCGTCTTTTTCCTCAGATCACCCGAATTTGAAGTGAGTGGATAAAATGATTTATTATTATTTCGTACTCACTACAAGTTCTTTGCATCTTAGCGTCAGTCCACAATGTTCAAAGAAGGATGATCTTTGCCAAGATCCAAAAGCTTCACTCACTCAAAGCCATTTTTGAAACACTGGTCTAAGAAAGCGGTTATATACAGCTGACAGTTTAGATGCTTCTGAATAGGTTTGTCACTATGCCTGATATTCACATGAAATTCTTCATCTAACGAGGCTATTTAAGAACATGGCTTAGGTTTTCAGGTTATTGTTTTGGCTTTGTAGCAATTTGCAGTGTTGGGTAAAAACTTCCTCGAGCAAAGCCTATTCTATGTTCAATTTGTTATTTTCTCTACTAAATTTGTTATAACTGATCTATAGTGTTTAATATTGACTAAATCCACATTTTGGGATTTTTATGATAGATTCAGAGTAGGGTTTTCTTCAAATTAATTTTTTCATTTTCATTGTTTCTTTCTTCACGGCGTTTTGCCCGTCCACCCACTCTGAAGAAAATTAAATAGAAATAATTAAATTGTAGCGGATCTAGGAAGGCTGGGTGAATATTTAAACCTTCACTTTTTCGCGGGAAAACGGCATAGCGTAATGAAAAATGCCACAAACTTAACGAAAATCAAGTTTTATCGTCAAAATGCTTATGTTATTATTAAGATGAAAGACCAAAGTATTTTTAATTATTTTTTGAAATTTTTTAATATTTTCTAACACGTTCGAAATTTTGGTTAAAGTCTTCTTTTGTTTACGTCATCGTGGTGCTGTTAAAATAACATTGTTTTTTTTTGCGCTTTTTTTCCGTTGAAAATACATTGATTTGGAAATTCTTGTAAAAATCAAGTAATTGTCCGATTTTAATGAAATTTTCAGGACTTATTCACAAATGAATGAAATTATTTTTGAAATATTTCTTTCTAGAAAATTTTGGTAAAAAATATTTTTTTTTTAAATATGTTACACCCCACTTACTTATTGTCCTGAAATTTCGTTCAAAACCTTATTTCCTGACAATTTTTTTTTTGTTTAAAAGTAAGAGTCATTAGAGATGGTAAATCACCTACTTTTTTTTTTCAAATTTGCGCTAACTAAAAATCTGCTCTGAATTGAAAAATAATCAATCCAATAAATCTATGATATTACTTAATTAGAAAAGCTTTTAATTGCTTTTGTAAATAAGTAATATTAAGGTCATTATTGCCTGAAGAAATAAATTTTTTCTGATGAATAATTAAATTTTACAAGAATTTTTTCATTTGTTTTACATTTTAATTATAATAATTTATAATAGTTTAAAAATCGTGCAAAATTCTGTATTAGGCTATTTCCTTGTGATAATTAGTAATTAAGTAGAAACAAAATTTACGAGTTCAAAATTGCAAAGTTTAATAAACTTAGTGGTGCTAATTTTTTTTCAAATAATTTTTTATGTTGTATTTTTTTACTTAATACGTTCCGTATTTCCATGTACAGTAGACTGAAATTGCCATTATTATAAAAAGAGTTTTGTCCCTTTCAGTAAAACTAAAAAAAAAGCGTTCACTCAGATTTCTAATAATTTTCATTTATGGTCATCCGTAGTAGCTGTCATCACTCGTCAATCAACACGTAGATCAAGTATTGGATAAAAATAACAGTACCAATCGTTAATAATTGGTTGTATATTACTTTTTTATGCTAGAAGTAAGTAATATTTCTTTTAAATCAGATTAATTTAACATTAAATTTTCTAATTTTACTAAAATAACGTGTGGGAATCACTTTGACTTACATGTGCCAAACCTCCGTTTTCTTTATTGTTATTGGGTAATAAATACATGATACTTATAGGACAATTTAACCATCGCAAGTAATTCAAAATTTTCTCTAAAATCACGGATTGGTCCATTTCCTGACCAATCGCGTATTTTAGTATCTCTTCTATATTTTGGCGCCAAGCTATCCGGAGCCTATCCATAGTTATATAAAGACACTCGCTGTTTGCTAACAGTCAGTAGCAGTTCAATTCTTGGAAAATAAGGCACGGCGCTATACTGACATTTTAATTCTTAATTATCACTCAATCGAGTAATCATACTAATTCATATTGATATCACTCATGAACATTACATTTTTCTACACTGATTAAACACTGTGGAACTATTCTTTATTTAGCTAAGACTTCAATTGAACTTTGTAGTTAAATTACATTCAATTTTGTACTCAACATTTATTAGCTAAATTTACCCTTTTTATTACGGAAAAAGGTGAACAACTTTCTTTATACTTATTGTGGAAATTTGTATACCATTGTTAATACAATATATTATTAATGTTCGCTGAGCTTGATTATTTTTCTCTCGTGTTTGTTGTGGATTATTCACGTGGGGTGTTGTTCTACAAGAACACAGCCTTCCTTCTTTATTATATTCACGGTGACCCTAGCCAACAATACTTACAGCACCACTACAAACGTGTCAGAAACTTTTTTAAATATTTTTAAAATCGATAAATTTATGTTTGTTTACAAATTTCTTAAAATTAAGAAAATGGCGGGAATTAAGAAAATTTAAAATTCCAAAATTAAATTTGACATTCCGATGTATATAGTTTCTATCTGAAATTGTTTCCTTAATGGAAATAATAAATTTAATGATTAAACTTTCAATTAAAGCTAAAATGAAATCTTCAAGCATGTTTTTTCATTTTTAAAAATTTATTTTAAAGTTAGGTATCGGAAATTTTTCCGAAAAAAGTGGAGGTCCCTATGCAAATAAAATATGCAATATCCACAAACATAAATTATAAAAAAATGGCCAAATTCTAACGATATTCAATCACAACAAAAAAAAATACATGTTTGAAACAACAAATTAAATTTTATATACACAATTTCATGTTTGTAATGATGTGTGCAAAAGTATATTTAAGAGAAAAAGTTCTTTGCTGTTTGGAAAATGTTCAATGTCGAAAAAATTGTTTACCTTTGATTAAAAAAAAAAAAGGTTGAATTTAACTTAGACAAAAGTTTTTTCTATGAAAGACATTGAGTAAAAAAGTTTGTTGTGTTAATTTAAAGAAAGTTTGAATATCGTCTTAACCAGATAATCCCGGTGTGAGAAATTTGTCCAGATTATATTGTGGTAATTATCATCACCATCATAAATACAAATCATGCGACGAGCATTCATTGGTTAATCTCCTCAAAACTAGCTCGCTGATTGGTCAATCCCGACCAATCAGATATCCTGCACGCGAGGAATGAAATTTCCCGCTCACTAAGGTTTGAGCCAGTCACGTGATACACTACCTTATATAAACAAAACACTTGTAAGCGCGCGCTTTCTCCATTCATCTTTTTCCTTGCTACCAAGATGTAATCTTCAAGAGTTCCCGTCTTGACCGTGCGGTTAAACGTTAAAAAACATTACCAAATCACGCAAGTACAAACTCTGAACTCTTACCAACTTTACCAATTCACATTTCCTAACATGCAACAGGAACTTTATTCTTCTAAACTACAGTTTAATAATTACTTCAACTTTATGAGCTCTGGTACAAATATTTCCAAATCTAAGAGACATAACTCATTCAAACCTTCAGCTTATATGCATGTACACCAAAACACTAATAAATTCAATTGTTATGTTTTGAACCATTACGTTCTGTCTTGTATTTTATACTATGTGCTGTTTTACGTCAAATATAAATTGCATTGTGACCGCTACATGTTTGGTAACCTCCAGTGTCTTTGCTTGTCCTTTCCCACGTCATTCCCAGTCAAAGATAAATAATTGTGGTAATGCGCGCTACAATATGAGCTGTCAGTACTTTTAGTAATTTTTGTTGTCTTGTTTGAAAATTATGCTTAGCCTACAACTAACATAATTCACACAAGAACTGTGTTGCGATGCACGCTGAACATAACTGAAAATAATTTTATTGATTCAAAATGCCTATTAGTAGACATTTCCATATTTACTCTCACTTTTTGTTGGAATATAAGAATTTCTGATTATAAACAAAATGAAACGGAAAAGGGTTACCAGCTGTAATGACATTCGACTGAATGACTTACCATTTTCAAAATAAATGAATTCAACACAAACTTTTATAGGTTGTTATACAGGGTATTCCAATACCTTGGACCAATTTTAAATGTGAATTAAGTTTAAGCGTCTAATGATTTTTTTCTTTTTCTTTTAGATTTAACAACTTAAGTCTTTGGCAATTTCAACCGTAAGAAGATTAACAATCAAACAACAAATCATTAGACGCTTAAACTTAATTCCCATTCAAAATCGGTCCAAGTTATTGAAACACCCTATATAACATAACTCAGAAAAAAAGGAAAGGTCCTTTGATTCAAGTGTGGGCTAAGAAATATCCCAGTGGCTGAAGAAGGAAAAAGAGGGAGAGGTTTGAATCCTTTCCTTTTACATTGCTTTTACACTGCCACATGGTAGGCATTTAGAGAAGTCTGGTAAGGTTTGTGGAATGCTTAAAAAAAAAAAATAACACTGTAACGGGATCGCTCGGAAGAAAGATTTATTCTCTCATTTATGGTGGTTTAATTAAATATCTCTGGAAAATAGCATGTGAACAATACTTGGAAAAGGCCAGGTGAATACATATGAAAAAAAAATACATTTCGATTAAATATCAACCAAATTTACGTCCGGTGCTGCGGTGTAGTTAAGTAATTAAAAATAATGACTCCAATTGGATTAAAGAGTCAGGACTTATTACCACGTGTTACACGTTACAGTGGAAAGAGTAGATGAAGAACTGGGAGTAGGAAGTATGGTATCCTCTGAAGCGCGCCAAAATCAAACTCAGCTTGGAGGTAGGGAAGATGGCGACCATGTTGAAGACCTATTTTTCATAAAAATATATGGAAATAGTTTTATGTCGTAAAATGTATATACAACAGCGTAAGTACCGTTAATATCCAGCGGTCAAATAACTACAAAAATGCGTATAGCTGAAATTTGTCACTACCACGACGAAAAGCAGCCTATAAAAAGAGTGTGTCTGAAAAAAAAAAAAAAAAAAAATTGGGGTATAAACATTATGAAAGTGTAAAACTAGGTTTTAATACCAGCAATACATTTTGGAAAATATATATATAAATTACCAGCATTAAAAATCTTGTCGGCATTAAATAACCCATTGAGGTTGATATGCCGTAAAACAAATCCAAATCTTTTTTATTTTATTATTGTTTGGAATTCAGACGTTCAAATTTTTAATATAAAAAAACGGGACGACCAAATTTCTTGCATACTCAAGTTTTCCATGGTGACAACATTTATCTATTGTTATTTTATCAAATCAACTATAAAACCAATCATTTTCACTGTCTCCCGGTTTAAATATTGACTTCATTTATAAAATGATTTGACTTTCTTGATTTATAATTCTTTAAATTTATACAATGGTTTATATCGTATTTTACAAGTACTCAGGTGGACTTCAAAAAGTTCCTGTACTATCACCAAAGTTAAGAAACATCAAGCCTGGTCAGTACTTGGATGGTGTAATGGATAATAGCTTGGAATTGTTAATCGGAGAGCAGAGTTCCAATTCCAACTGTGTTTGTTATATTCATTTATGCGAAAATACAATTGAGAAAGGTTTGACTCCCCTTGCTCTCCCCACAGCTGTAAGTTAATTAAGTCTTGTATCACTAAACCATTATTACCAAAAAAAAAAAAAAAAAAAAAAAAAAAAAAAATCTTACATAACTTCTTTAAATAAGCTGCAAAGGGTTGATAACCCTTACGGATCAATCGATTTTGCTGCTCCAGTGTAACCCGGATATAAGAGACCCTGATATAAGAGAAACCCGGCTATAAGAGAGATTTTCTATGGTCCCAAATTAGAGCTTGTGTTAATGTATATAAAATAGACCAAACCCGGATATAAGAGAAACCCAGATATAAGAGACTTCGTCTCCGGTCCCGACAACTCTCTTATATCCGGGTTACACTGTAATAAAAATTATTTTTTCTGCATAAATTTCGGCTCTTGGTAGTTTGGAGAAGGGTTGAAGGTAATAAAATAATTTACTGAAACCTGAACCTTGCCAGCCTGGTGCAAAGCTCCTCCACCAAGGAGTGGAGGGGGTCAATTTAAGGTAAAAGAAAAGGAAAGAAAAAGAGAAGTGTTTTTTTATTTGTTTTGTTTTTTTTCTTCCTCTCTCCTACAATAAATTACTTTGATAAACGTGATTTTTTAAAAAGTGGATACTCAAGGCGGTTGAAATCTGAAGTCCGTGTGTTGAACGCCAAAATTTTTCAGGTAGATTTTAGCCAACCTTTGGCTGAAAAAATTCCTGCAATACGATCATCGTTATAAGTAGTAGACGCGACCACCGAGAAGTAGGAGACGGATGCTAGAAGACTGGATGACGCAGTTCCTTCCAAAAACATCTGAATTCTGAAAAGCCACTCTTCAAGAAAGTCGTGACAACCAAATTGTCGTTTTCATGACAGAATCAAGTCTTATTCCCCCCCCGCCTGATTATTGTAAGAAAATGAAACAATATACAAAAACTAACGTTTATTAAATAATTGGCAAAAGCGTAGCTAGAGATTCAAACCTGAACTTAACCAAAGATTTACCAATATAATCCAAGTGATATTCAAACGGTGGCTGGCTGCTCGTATCCGAGTATGCCTGTCTACTAGGGTGGCTAGCCAATCCCTGTTGCAGATACCGGCTCAGGCACATTTGTGTGTGTTCAACACCCACAGTGGTTTATACTGCAACTATGCAGAGCAGACCTTAGTTACAGTTTCTGGGAGAGAGATCTCATAATCTGGCATGATCTACAATTTCAACAAGGCCAGTACACTGAAAACCCTCGGTCACGATGACTTGTGACTCTGTGCTAACATAACTATCAACGACTCCCAAATAGTCCCATCTACTCACTTTTACTCACAAGGCTTGGTATGATTTTTAGGCATTTTCCAAAGTTGCATGCTGCGATGGCCTCTCCAGGTCAATAACATAAAAAAAAAAAAAAAAAAAAAAAAAATCACCATTAATCAACCATGATGGGATTCAAACACAGGTATCATGGTCAGCTCATCATAGTTACAGAACGTTCTAATTATTCAATCATGCTGACCTCCAATCCAAAGCAAGATGGATATAGTGTGAAAGAAGAAGGAAGTAGAAAAAGATAGAAGAATGTAAATTTACCTTCTTTACTGCCAACAGGCCCTTGTGGAAAGAGAGAATAAAAGAAACATAAGATAGTGGGAGGATAATTTAGTGTGTGAAAGTGGGAGGTAAGTTACATGATGGGAAAATGGATTGAAAAATGAAAGGGTATGATAAAAGAAGTTCTGGTCCATGAGTGTACATCACGCTCTTCAAATGTGTCAGTAGTGTCAAATCAGTCACAGTTCATCAAAACAGCCAATTCATCAAAAATTCATACTTTGCTGTTTTTTTTTTTTTTTTAAATTGAGTTCATCCCATGCAAGGCACAAACACACAAGGGATTACTGAGAGTGGAAGAATTAAATAACAGAAACATTACTAAGGAACAAGAACAAAAATAGAGTAATCAAGAAGACAGTAGATAGAAATTGACATTGCATTTGAATTTTTGAAGATTAAAGTTGGCTGGAAAGCATAGGGCTGGAAGGGAGTTCCACAAGCAAGAAGCGTGAGAAAAGCAACTGTTAGCATAGAACTTATGGTGACATCTAGCAAACTCAACTGTAAATTGATGAGATCTCATCACTAGTCTAGTATTGCACTTAAATTCAAAAAGCTTAGGTATCATAGTGAAGAGCTCATCCGAACAATTACCATGAAAGTATTTATAGATCTGTTGTAAAATAAGGCAAGGATGTGTCAAAGTTGGGGGAAACACTTAACTGATTGTTTACTTAAAAATTACAAGGTAACAGGTGGAGATGGAAGAAAACAAAATAAAACTGAGCCATGACTAGCACAAAAAAAAAAGGAATTTTCAACAATATATGCATTTTTATGTATTTATCATTATTTTTTAACTTTTATAAAAAACGACATTCTTGTACATGTAATGGATAATATTATACATTAATTACTAATTTTTTTAATTAATAACTATTTGTGCTCAGTTGTTGACATTAATAGCTATTTGCTGATGTGTTAAAATTCTGGAATAATGTAATTATAAAAATTTAAATTTTATCTCTCTGATAGATGTTGCAGTCAGTTAAGAATTCAGAAAGTAAAATAATATACAATGAAATCATATTAGAAAAAAAACCTTGCAAATTAAAGTATTGGGACGGCCAAACAGTTTGCTCACTTATTAAGTAGAAAATTTACTTAATAAACCAAAGAAACATTTTGGCCAACCCAATAGATAGCTGATGTATTATTTAAAAGAAAAAGTATGTTTTTTAAAAGATAGAAAAATGTGCAGTTAGACTTTGTTTGAAAAACATCCAGCAGCAAAAAGTCTTAGACAGAAAATATTTACCTTTTTATTGTGTGAATAAAAAATGAAATCTATTAACCATCACTTTAGCTGGAATGATAAAATCTCTTTAGATGAAATGAGGAAATAAATATTAATAACACTGAATAGAAAAGAAAAAAATGATCATCTTTCTTATGATTTGGTTATTATTCTCAGCAGAAATTAGAGAATTTTCTCAAGAAAAACAACAGAAGCCCATGTTAAAAAAAAAAATTTTCTTTTTTATTCATAAGTATAGGGTGCTTTGTGATGTATACATATCTACAATCTTTGTGACCATTTCTTCTGCTTCTGGGTTGTTCTGAAATAAGAAAGAAATTCAATCATTACCAAGGGAAAATTGCAGAAAGAAAATCTATCAAAATTTAGGCAGCATGAGCAAAACTGTTTTACATTCCAAAGTCCAAATATTTTTTTTGTTTAAAATGTTTTTTTTTTTGGATTATTAAACACTTGTTGGTTATTTAAAGCTAAAAATTGTTTGGATCGTAGGAAGTTGCTTACAGTATTCAGTGTTCACAAGCAGTTCCAACACAAAGGTAGAGTAAATAATTCACAACGAGTCTGGCAAACAAGATACATAAACTCAATGAGAACAGACAATATATATATATATATATATTTGTGTGTGTGTGTGTATTATATTTAAAAAAATAAAATATAATACAAGCTTACCTATGTGAAAAACTAGTGATGATTTATGAGTACAACATTTAGAGTTGTTTATATTCTGCACTTTGATCTCAACTACATATTATTTTTTCCTTTCTTTCTTTTTTGTCTCAACCCATTTTATTTAACTTGATACCCACAGTTTGAAAAACCCTGCTCTAAAACATGTCAGATCTAACAATGGTTTCTCCTGACAAGGTAGACACAGGTTCAAATCCTGCTGGAGAGTGCATATTTTTCTTTAATAAGATTTCTTGAATATTCAAGCCAGCACATAAAAATAAATATACTGTTTAATAAATAAACAGACTGTTTACACAAATATGGGTAACCACTAAAAGTAAAGTTTAAGTAATAAAATCTATTAGATTAATAAATAAAAAAAATCCATCACTTCTTTAGAAATATATTTATATATATTTAAATAATCTCCAAATTATTAAAATCAATTGAGAAGGTCTGTTTGTTTAACTTTTTATTGCCATTTTCCAATTTTTGAATAAGTAGTTGTATATCAGGATTAAAATTGTGGATAAAATGATTTTGGAAATGGAATTCTAATTTGTATCTCTTCATCTGATATGCTATGCTGCAACTATTGAGTTATATTCCTAAGTTAAATAGTCTTGAAAGATTTGATATCTGATATGATCCATTGAGTATTAAGGGATTTTACTTCTTGAAGATTTTAAAATGAACATTTACCACAAGCATTGAACAGCAGACACTGAATATGTAATTGTTAATTCTGGCCATGATGCTATCAGCATTGGAAATTTTTTTCAGATAATTTTTCAAAATTGATTTCTTTTTTTTTTTTTTTAAATACTGGAAAGAATGAAATGGAAACAATTTCACTTGAATTTCTTACCTGTGGAATTTCATTCAATTTGGTCAGCTTTAACACGGGCAGAAAAGCTCGCATTGTTGATGAATCAATGTACAAAGATTCAAGATAACAAATAAACACCTGGGCAGGAATATCAAAAACTTGGCAGTGTGTCAGGACTGAAAAACAGAGATAGTATGACAAAAAATAAATAAATAAAAAGCAATAACTAATGCAACATTTAAATAACTATACATTTTGAAAGACATTACAAAAATTATATATATATATATATATATATATATATATACAATACAATATACACGGGAATTTAAAACTACTCCACTGTAATGATCATTTCACCTTACAAAATTTACTTGCAAGAATTTTCAAACTGATTAAGGTAAAAAGATAAAATAAAATAAAATCCTAAAGCAAATCTTAAGATAAGGCAGAGGAAAAAAAGAAAGAAAGAATAAAGGGAATGAAAGAGTAAAGAAAAAAGAGAAAAAGACGATGATAAAGAAAAGAGTAGGGATGTTTAGACACGGGGATGGTAACAGCAGGCAAACACATGTCGACATGACCTTGACTTATATTAGAATATTCATCTCAGGCTACTATCAAGGAAATAGATGTAGGTAATTAGGGATGATATTTTATCTTATATTAACAATTCACTACTACTTTAATAATAAAGGATATTATTATACATTATATTAAAAAGAAAAATATATAAATTATTTCAAAATTACTTATAAATTAAAAAGCATATATTGTTTTAATTTTTTACTTTTTAAGAAATGTATTAATTATATTTTATTTTTAAAAAAATATATATTATTTTATATTAATAAAACTATTACCTTCTATAAAGCATTATTTAATATAATAACATTGAACAATATTTAATGATATTATTTAATATAATAATGTTATTTATTAATGATATAATAATTTATATAAAATAATATATACTACTTATATTTAATAATTATATCTCATTTTTCTTTAAATTATTTTTTTTTGTTAATTATCTATTTGTAATTATTACTTATTGAATTATATTTCTTTATATATTCAATTTATTTAATATCTCTATTATAATAATTATTTCTATATCATTTTATTGCACTGATTTATATGCATAATGTTTACATTTTTAAGTATAGATGTTTCTTTTCACTTAGTCTGACTTAATTGTTGGTTTTTTTAATATAAAATAAAAAAATCTGATTTTTTATTTTTATTTCTTTACTTGGTCGACATTTGATCTTCTACTCTCTCTCTTATATATATATATATAAAAATTAAATATAGTCTTAACCTATTATTATATATCCTAAGTACTAAGTTTATTCTATAAGACATTACGTTAAATGATATATCGGTATTTTATGCAAAAAAGAATTATCCCCCTTGATCCATAACGTGTTTACATAATTTCAAATATTTTTATTTAAAATAATTTCAACATTGGGTATTATATATATATATATATATATATATATATATATATATATAAAAGTGTATTCCAACATTTTGTGCAAGTCACATTTCTTTTTCAAATTTCTTGACTGTATATATTTGACCTTAATTCAGAAAAAATGTTGGTAGCAATGACATGCTTAATTGTGTCCAATAACACTTAGTTTTTGCAACAGTAAAGAAATGCCATATAATTTGGTAATATTGCTTGGTTGTGACCATTCCAGTTTTTAAGCAACATGGGCTGTAAAGGGGACAGTGCAAAAATTGTTTAAATACAACAAATCATAAAGCAATATCAGAAATTGCTAAATTCCTTGCAAAACAAAAAAATAAATAAATAAATTTCTAACAAGCCCAACTGCATACAGTAGTACCCAATCTGGCAAAGACAAGATACAGAAATCTTTGACTTTCACTAGATGAATGGAAACCCATTTGAAAATTGAGATACAGAAACACCCATTTAAGACTAGCCAAGAGTTATTCAAAACCAGTGGGTTTCCAACTGTGCCTAAAATGTGACAAGACTTAATACTGAAGCTTTTAAGAATGTGCACCAAACCAATTGTTGAAAATTGGACACTACTTAAATAGACTGGTCCACTCATAAAAAATAGGGAAAATTTTGTAGATTAGCATTCATTAGTCCTTGCTCAAGCCATGACATTTGTTAGAATAAAAAAATATTGATTTTTTTTATCAATTTAGAAGGGTGCTGTTTTCATAATACTGATAAAATGCAAAGTTAATCCCTGACTTTTTACTTTTTTCTTTTTGAATAAATTATTGTTGGGCCTATCGTGGGCTTTCATTTATTATCCTTTATTTTTTTTTTAAGATGATTGAATAAAAAAGTGGAACGGTCTAAAGAAAAAAAAAAAAAAATATATATATATATATATATATATATATATATATATATATATATATATATATATATATAAAAATATACTCATTTAATACTGTTCGGATTTGGGAAGATTTCACATATAAAAAACACTTATATGTGACAAAAGTTTCTGACTTTTCATCTGTTAGTGTTATAATTGTTGTAATTTTTTTTATTTGTATCAAATATTGGAAAGTAATAAATTTCATTAGTTTTCTTCTAGGCAATGTATTTAAGGACTTGTCTCCCTTACATTAAATTCACACAATGTTTTAAGAAACAATTCTTTTATAATATAATTTAAAAACAATGTGTCAGTATTCGGTCTTTAAATTTTCAAATCATTTTTAATTCAGAGTTTTAAGTTTGACTTATATCCAAATCAAAATTAATTTCATCCTAATATTTACAATTTAAATTCATAGCAACTTAACCTGAAAAAAAAGATATATTGTTTACTAAGGATGACACACTAAAGAAAATAAATTCTTACTTTGAGCTGGGAGTCCTGTAACAAGGTTTGGTTGTTCAAGATATGGACAAGGAGGCCTTTGTTTACAGGTGTTTGTAGTCCTCAGAGATCGCAAGAAGGGAACAGCAAGTTGACAATATGGAATTTCTGTTCGATATTCACTTGATGGCAGAGAAGTAAGAACAGCAACTTCAGCAGATTCCATGAGGAAAGAAGTGAAAAGCTGACATAGAAAAATAAATTAATCTTTAATTCAAAACCAGTTTCAATATCCTGCTATATTTGGTGGTTATAAGAATGTTATGAAGCTTTAAGATGGAAAACCTCTTACACAAAATTGAGAAGATAAATATGAAAAGTATAAAGAAATTATCAACAAACATAAAATGCAATGTGCACATATCTACGCACACACACATACAGGGTTTCCATAAAGTCTATTTACAATCTAAAAAAATATTACAAAAGCAACTGATGAGATATCTTAATCAGATTTGTTCTATACACTGAGTAGTTATCAAACTTTTTAATAACATTGTATTTGTGCATTTCAGGTATCCTGTTGATGAAAGAGATATTGTTAAATGGCTACTCCTCAAGAAAAGGCACAATGTGTGTCATAGTTTATTAAAACAAATATCAGATACACAAACTCAGCGAAACACCAGAACTTCTTTCTATGGGGTCATGTTAAATATATCAAGTATCAAACAAAGATCAAGGACATCATTGATGCCATTGCCACCATTTATGAAGCTATGCTATAGTGAACATGGCAAGAAATCAAGTATTGTCTTGATGTGTTTCATGCAACATATGGTGCTTGTAAAGGTGTATTAAATTAGTTAAAAAAAAAAAAAGCTTCAATATCTATTCCTCATTTTGTAATAATTTCCACATATTTCTCTGTTTATTTGCTTTTGTAATAATTTTTTTAATCATAAACAGACTTTATGGACTATATATATATATATATATATATATATATATATATATATATATATATATATATATAAGAATTAATGGATTCACTTTTAATCCAATATTTTACTATTTCAAACATTATTATAGTGGACACTTCATATTTGAAATAGAAGCCTCATTTTCTTTCTTTAGAAGTTGCTTTGTTTACATTTTAATACAAAACTGAGCAGATATGAAGCTTACAAGAAAATAATCTGAGCGAAGAGGATGTGCTTTCATTAAAAAGGAAAATAGAATGTTGCTGCTATGAAGTAAAGTGCACAGGATCAAACTGTATTTCCCTCTCAAACTGAACAAATAGACACTTGAGAAGCCGTCCATGAGGCACTGTGGGCTCCATGCAGAGTCGCCTGTCATGTCATAGGATCAGAATTTTTCTGTTATTTCATACTTGACTCATTAAAACACCATTATTTCTTAAATATTGTTACTAGATGTATACAGTTATCATTTTATATTCTTCTAGTTCCATATGTCATTAAGGTTGAAGAGGTATCATATTTACTGCACCCACAGCAGCAGTGGTTTATCTTGGTCAAGATAGCCTGATGAAGCACAAGCCTCTTCGGGCTGGTTTTGAATCTGTAGGCGTCCTCCTCCTAGACTGGTTGACACTTCAAGGCAAGAAAACCCAGTCTGCCCTGCTATTTAACACACAAATGGATAAAGATGGGTTCTTGCTTTTTCCAATGACATTAATGCTAAGTGAACAAAACAGAATCAGGCGAGAATTGAACTCTGCATATCTAATTCACTTTCCTTACCAATAACCATTACAAACAAAATTAAATACTTAATTAAATAAGACTCCACTTCAACTTCTATTATCCACTTTGTCATAATCAAATTCTAAATGACATTTATGAACTCCAAAGAAGAATGTCAAGCTATAAAGATCATAAAGTGTGTAAAATGATAAAGCTGATACAAGGCACATTTCTTTTGAGCTACAGATTTTTCATGAATGTCACAAATGTTTTATATGACTCACAAAATGGGGGTAAAGATTTAATTTCAACTCGAAACTAAGGGTTAGGGTTTTTAAATTGAGTTGAAATTAATTCTGAGGTGAAATTAGATTCAAGTTGAAATTAATTTTGTCACTCACAAAATGAACTAATAACAAACTTTTATTCATTGAACAAAATGAGTTTGATTTCAGAAAATGAAAAAAAATTAATAAAAAAAATAAAAAAGAAAGAAAATTTTGTCTTTTTTTTTCCCTGTTAAATACCATACCATATTCAAATATCATACACAAGAGTTAACTGAGAAACTAAATCTTAGAGGATTAGATCGTCATCATGACAATATTAAATCCACTTTTCTGCTTAGCCATTCAACTGTATTGCATCTCCCTGACACTTCTGTTTTAGAAAGCAAATCATGAAAATGCAAAGTTATTGAAATAAATTCTTTTGCAATAAACCTTCTTCATTCTTACCTTATTGACCCAACAAAAGGCAGTTTCTGGGGAGACGTCCTTTATACAACAACAAACCATAACATCTGTTTGGCCCTTACAATGGAATATCTCAGCATTCTTGTAAGAACCAGACTCATTTTCATTCAAAACACTCGATAGCCAACCAATTGGACGAGATTCTGATGAAAGGAGATAAGACTGGCAGAAACCTTGTCAAAAAAAAAAAAAAACAGAAACTATTTCAAATGAGGACAATGAAAAAAACAGCATCAACATTACAACATCTGATAATGAATGGATTTAGGCAATTGCAACATCAACAACACTAAAACTAGGGTTAGAGAATACATTAATGGACTTGCAAAGTGTGATAACCAAACAGCATTATTACAAAGAACTTTTAGCTATCTCCAGTAAAACAAAAAAAAAGTAAGTGAAATATTTTTGCAAGAATACAAAATTTTATTATTACAACAATACAAACATATTAAAAGAATATTCATAAAAAAGAGGAGTAACAAAATATATATTACTGTAAATTGGTAATACTGAAATATAACAATTAAAAACAGTTTATCTGTTATTTTTTATTAGATCAAAAATAGAGAGCAAAAAAAAAAAAAAAAAAAAAAAAAAAAAAAAAAAATGCAACTCCTGACTAATGCTATCTGCAAAAAAACTTTAAAAGTTAATTACCTTTAAGCCCACCAACCACTCCTTTTGAATTTTTTTTGTTCTGATGCTTGCTGTTGGTACAATGTACAGCAGAAATACTTACTACATAACAGTAAGATATTAGTGGCAATAGAGTTTTCATCTAGTTAATGTCTTACCATTATGTGGGAGGAGATATTTCTGTTGTATCCTATATTATTATAAATTTTCCCTCTATAATTGTATCAAGTTGGATTTATGGGGTTCAAAGTTTTAATAAATAGGCTTTTCTGATGGGAAGGACACAGCAGGATTAAAAACAACACTTGTCAAAAGGCAGATGAACTTTTTTGTAGAGGTCAATGGCCATCTAAAACAATGGGACAGATTTGGCTCCATAGCTATAGATGCAGGCAGTACTATGATGACACAGCATCATTGGGCAGAGAGCTTCTGAGACTGAAGTCAACATCCAAAGCAGAGAGTTTCACTGATAGAATTAAAAACCTTGTGTCTATGACCAAGATAAGCCTCCAGGTTGGTGGACACTGGTAATGGTTTGACTATACATGAATGAATCCTTCCAGCTTTCAACCCAGATTTATGTATAGCAGAGGGAATGAGCTAGCTGCTCAGCAAGCTTACAACTGAACATGAGTCTGATGATGATGATTATATGTTAATGTTTTTTTTTTTTACCTGAAGCAGCCTGTCCAACTGCAATGACCAACATAGAACAATGTAGTTTCTCATTGACCAATTCTTTTTCTGTAACTGCATCCCACTCAAGACTGGTCTGCCTGTAAAGAAAAACAAAACAGGCAGACATTATTCTTAAAATTATTTCACAAATTAAATGGTCACTTGGGATAATTTGAAAGTCATCATTTCACTCACAATTACATAAAAGCAACATAGGATGATTGGCAAACTTGGACCTTTGTGCCTGCAAAAAGCAACAGAGTGTCAAAAGGATGTTTTTTTTTCTCTTAATGTGCCACTATTAATTTAATTACCATCTCTCCTCGGCAATGTTTATTGTTTTAAAAAGTTATCATTAGAATTGTAATAAAACTTAAACATATGATGAAAGTGAATTTATACATTTCCTTTGTTCTTGAGAATTGCCAACAAAAATAATAAACACTATTACCTCTCTATATTTCTGAGATGAGGTATTGTAACTATTTACACTATTTATATTGTTTTGACTGCTGTCCTCATCTTTACTGTCATATTCAGGGTTAATATTTATTTATTAGTTTGTTTACACTATTTATTATTTATATTGTTTATTGGAATGGTTAACAAAACATTGCTTAATTGCCAATTGTTTTGAATTTTATAAAATTGTAACAAGGATTTCCTTATAATTGGTTCACATAGTTTAATAATTTACTAAATGTTTATAAATTTATGAATAAAATATTGTTTCTATATTTATTTCTTTATAAACTGGTAAATGATAAATGTTACATTGCATTAGTTCTAATTGTATTCGTTTTTAAATTATTCTTGTAAATAAACAATCTAATAAATAAATAGTGTTTAATATTTTTGTTGTAAATTCTCAAGAACAAAAAAAAAAAAATGAATAAATTCACCTTCATATGTTTAGGGTTTATACAATTCTAATAATCACTTTTTAAAACAATAAACATTGCCAAGAAGCAAATATACTTAAAATAATAGTGGTATCAAGAGAAAAAACTGCTCTTTTAACATTTTTTTTGTTGGCACAATGATCCAAGTTTGCCAGACCTTTTATACATTTTACAAAGACAACACAAAATTCATGGATAAGAAATTTTCACATTTTTCAGAAGTAGCAGAATTCACTTAATTCATTATTTTAATTTGGAATCTAAATATTTTATCTGGCTGAGTTGGCAGGAAAGGTTATTTTAAATCTCGAGTTACATCCCTTGTACTGATACTACTTTTTATGTGCTATTGAAAATACCATGAATTTAGAATGTGAGCAATGAGGAAGTTTTAAGGAAAATGGGAATGAAAAGGACATTTTTAGTTAGAATCAGAAAGAGACAATTGAAATATTAATGAGAAAAGAAGACTTGCAGAATGTGACACTCACAAGACAAATTAAAGACAAGAGGGACAGAAATAGTGAACCATCATCACTTATCCTGAAGTGACATGACACACAGAAGAAAAAAAAAAAAGACCTTACGGGACATGAGCCATCTAGCATTGATTAATTTCAAAAGAAAACAACATTTATTTGAAATATCTTCTTATTTGAGCATCATTTTTATCTATAACTAACAATTATCAACTTCCTCACAATTTTTAGAAGTAGCTTCATAAATAGGGCATGTTCAATTCTTTTTTAAGTCCCGCTTATTACATACTGATCTAGAGTTGGTCGGTTTGGCAATTTATATTTCGGTATCAGTTTCCGGTTTTATTTTCCTTGTTACTGCAGTTTTTGATTCAGTTTTTAATTTAGTATTTTTGCTTTCTAAGGAAGCCATTCATTTTCTTGTGTAATGATAGCATTTCCAGTCGATATCTGATTTCATTTGAGATTAATAAATTTGCAACTTAGTCAGTTCAACTCACAATTTCTCATGTATTTCTGGTCCAATCTTAAAAATGTTCATATGGCTGGAAAGAAAATAAAATAATCTTTCTAAATATGTAATTTTATGTGCTTTTATTCATTGAATTATTTTTTTTACAGCGAGTTAAAACAGTATTGCTTCAACCAGCCGAAAATACAAAATGTTTTTTTTTTTTTAGACTAAATTTTACATGTTACTTTGTTTCACAAAATCAAAGTGACAAATCTTTATCAATATTCTTGAAATTGTACATTCAATTAGAAGACAACTTAAACTACAATCAGGAAGATGTTAATTTCTTCTCTGACCCAAGGAAGCAAATTCCTTCAAAAATTATTAAGGAAAAAAAAAAAAAAAAAAAAAAAAAATGGCAATTCTTTTCTGGTATGCCAGTCAACTATTATTTGGCTTTTGCAAATAAATTTCTTCTAAACAAGGAAAATTAATGAGTTAGTTTTCTCCTAAATAAATTTATGCTTTTATTTAGCAAATACACCTAAAATTAAATATCAAAAATAATTAAAAGCTTTTAATTTCATTTTTATAATGTGTAGATTTCCAAATCTTACTCACAAGATTTGGAAATCACTTGTTCTTTTTTTAGATACGCATTTTAAAACTGAAATTAAAAATCATTTTAATCATTTTAATATATAATCTTAAGTGTATTCGCTAGATAAAACCATAAACATATTTGTAAAAATAAAATGAATTAATTTTCCTTGTTTAGAAGAATTTTATCGACAGAAAAGTAACAAAAAACCACCAAACACTAGTGCCTAAAAAAGAATAATTTTTACTTTGGGTTTAAAAAAAAAACAACTTGCAGTTTTGAAAATATACACATTTTAAAACTGAGATTAAAACTTACTTTATTTTTTTAATATCTAATTTCATGTGTATTCGCTAGATAGAAAAATAATTTTATTTGTAGAAAACAGAGACTCGCATACCCAGAAATATACATATCTTAAAAGTGAAATTAAGAACTATTTTAATTATTTCTAATATCTAATTTAGGTGCATACCCTAGATAAAAAACAAATTTATTTATAAAAAAAATCTCCATTCGTTTTTCTTGTTTGCAACAACTTTATTTCGTAATTGGCTTACTAGAAAACCCTTATAAAAAATCTGACTTCATAAAATTTAACATTAAGACAAATCTGGCAACTATTTTTTTTTATTTTTACTGGCTATTTTGTTGTTAACTTTTTCCTAAAATTAATTACAGTTGAAATGAGATGTTTTAAAACAAAATAAAAACATAATTTTCTACATTTATCACTATTTTTGAGAAATTCCCTAAAAACATGAAAAATGTTACAGTCCATTGATTAATTTTCTACAGTTTATCAACCCTTTGCAAGTTATTTATAGCCAAAAAATATTTTTAAATCATAAGAATTTTTTTAGTTGGTGGGGGGATAATAATGGTATAGTTATACAAGTCTTACTAATTAACCCATAGCTGGGAGGAGAAGAGGTGGATTCATATTTTTCCCAAGGGTATTTGCACATAAGTGAATGTAACAAATCCAATAAGAATTGAAACTTGGCTCTTCAATTAACAATTCCAAGCCATTATCAATTACATCACCCATACATCCAAGTTTACAGAAGCTGGTATTCCTAAGGTTCTAGGTACTGATCAGGCTTAATTTTGGTGATCATACAGAAACCAGTGTTACAGTACAGCTTCCTATGTCCAAAATGGTACCTCTGTTCTATCAAAGAGTAGGAATCTTACTACTAGAAAATGTAATTTAAATTTAGTTTTAAACAGAAAACAACTGTCAGTTAATATTTTCATGAGACTAGAAGTAACAATTTTTCTATAAGCAAAACAAATCCATTGAAGAAAAGCTCAAAATAAAAATGCTGAAAGAATTTTTTTTTTAAATTGATGAATCTAATCAATATACCTAATTAAAACCATATATATGTTTGTTCCTATAATAACAAAGAATCTTTTTGTAAGAAAAAGGGAAAATATCTATTTCTCCAGACAAACAATTATTGTTTTTGATTAATCAGAATCACCCCAAACAAGGCAATAATGCCACTAAAACACAAGGGGCTACAGTGTGTGGAAGAATTAGGCACAAAAACATTAATGATGAGCAGAAAAAGAAGAAAGTAATCAGGTGAACAGTAGACAGCAAGTGATATTGCATTGTTAACATAGAATTTAATGGCTACATTTAGCCACCTCAACTGTAAATTGATGAGGTCTCAATGCCAGTGTAGTGCTGCTCTTAAATTCAAAAACTCTAGTGAAGAGTTCATTTGAATACTTACCATGAAAATTGTTTAAAGTATTTTCTTAAAATAAAGCACAAAGATGTATACATTTGTGACAATCTGTGTGTTCTTTCCAAATCCAAAGCCTTCTCACTCCCATTGGAGGAACCTCTCCCTGAATATCCAAGTTTGCATACTAACTAACATGTTGGCCAATTGTGAGTTGGTGAGGCTATTTAACCAATAGTTAGAGGTTTTTGAATTCAGAGTTTATCCTTCTCCTAGACTGGCTGCCATCCAAGGTTATAGAAACCAATCTGTCCTGCTATTTATTCATAAAGTTTGTTCTTTATTTAAAAGAAATCCTTTTCTAAAAAAAAAGGTCTGTTTTTGTATGCAGTTATCAATGACGTAAGAAGCACAGTTTGAAAATTGAAATAAAAAAAAAATGTAAGTCCACGTAATTCTGTGAACGCCAGGGATCGATTTTCCCTTCTTAATGTAAATCAATAAAAAAAAAATTAGTATTTCTTGGTTTGTGACAAGTGTTGCGGCCTAAAGAACCTCTAAGTTTACAAAAGATATTTTTTTAATTCCCTATTTTTACGAGTGTACCAGAAGTAGTTTTTCAAATTTGATACAAGTTAAACAGAAGTAGCAACCATACTACCATTATTACCTATATGTTGAGACGAATTTTAGTTGACTAACTTTTGATTTACCTTTTTATTTTATGGTGAGGATCAAAATTAAACTAACTAAAAAAATGTAAAGGAAATGATAGCCAGAAAGAAAGATTGTAAAAATTATCAGACACACAAATAAGCTAAAAAAAAAAAAAAAAAAAAACGCTTTAAAATTGATTAGGAAAAATATAATTAAATTCCAAGTATCGGACCCCAGGAATTAATTTACTTGCAAAAATCGAGTTAACAATAATCATATTTTTAACGAGTTACGAAAACAAATAAATGACGAAGCAAAATAAACAATATTACACACAATTTGGACACATTTTTCACTTGCAAAAGATGTCCTAAAAAGGCATAAAATACTAATTCGTTTGTTTTGTATTTAATTTTAGAGGAAACTAAAGTTTTCTATACCATTTCAGGTCAATTTCCTGTCCTTCCAATTCTTCTTCTTCGTCATCTTCATCTTCGGCGACAGCTCGGGAAAAAACAGGTAAAATTTCACCAAAAAAAGTTGCCATCTTTGTTACTTTATCGACTTCCTTGTTTGAAGAGTTTGAATTGCAATCAACCAAGAGTTATTTCCCCTTAACATCTGAAAATCACAAATTATTTCCTCGCTAAATTTTCCTTTTTGTTCGACTCATTATCTTATTCTTCAACTGAGTTTATAATTTTTGTTTTTTAAGCTTAATTTAATTCTAGCACACGGTCAAAAGCATGGAAGACACAGTAAGGATTCAACTCACTAATTTATACTAGTCACTGTCAAGTCAACCAGATGAGCTTGATAATAATCCCTCACGCTGAGGTACCTAGTTAAAATTGATTTTTATCCGTTTTGTAAAAATGACAACCGTTTCTCTCCCAAAACGCTATTTCAGAGTTTGGAATAGCATTATTAAATTTCATTAGTAAGAAATAAAATCAAATCATAAAATCTACATGTGGTTGAAAGTTAATTAAACCAAAAATAACCTATGGTAACAATTGAATTGAACACAATGATTTGTAGGGACATTGAACGGCCTCGATTCAATCCGTACATTTTTTTACTTTACAAACGTGTCAACAAACGAAAATCAAACAAAAGAAACAACACAAAAACTGTTTTTATAATGACAAACAATCTTCATTTTACTACATGACATACAAAGCAATCAAGTGAGTGATTTTTATATAGTAAGTTGAGATTAATAGGAGTTATTTCCCTTGAACTGTTATTTGAATGAGTTAAAACTTAATTTTATCTGGACTCAGAGCTATTTCAGTTGATGAGTTAAGAGATGTTCAATGTTCGTGTGTGTGTGTGTGCGCGCGCGCGCCATAGCGTCTTCCCATCAGAGACAGACGTAAAACTGAATTACATAGTTGTGATTCTGAGAAAAACAGAGGAAAATGAGAAAGAGTTGAAAATGTCTCTGGGTATTTATAATGTTGTATGTTACCGTGATAGGCTCGAAACACAGACAGATTTTTGTATTTTCCTTCAGGTCATAAAATAGGTCGATACAATTCGGATATAGTTGAAAACATGATATTAGTATTAATTGACCAATCAAGAGTCAGAGAAGTATCAAGTCTCTGTGATCCACTTTTTGCACAAAATTGAACAAGTTATGTACAGCTGTTTGAAATAATGTAAAATTAAAATTCCACAGATCCATAATTTTGTCCCATAATTCATTTTTCCGATATGGTTTTTGTTTCATTAAACTTTTAATCTGGGTAATTAATTCACAGATTCAATGTATATAACATTCCCTACACCCTTGTTAACAGGGTCGGAAGTGATGGATTTGTAGAGTAAGCAGAAGTGAACAGTATCAAATCAAAGGAGCAAATGACAAAAATAAACACACCTCGCAGCCTTCCGGGTTTCAAACGCACTTAAATTTTCAATTTAATAAAAATAAATAGCCAATAAAATCAGCTCCCGCCAATAAATAAACACAGGCTTCTGGAGCCCATAAAAACCAAACACAGCAGAGGTACTGGCAGCAGTAAAGAGACGCGAGTCAACCTCGTCGTCCTGTCTTTCTCCCCAAATCAACAGCGGGCTCCCTTTGATTTTGTTTCCCAACTCCACTTTCTCTCGTCCTCACTAAAAGGCTATTCCTGTTCATTTCCTTACAGTCAATGAGAAGAACTTTCTAACTTTCATTTCATAAATGATTACAGTTAAAATTTGCATGTCTTACGTTTATCATTTTATTTGTACACGTGACAATCTTTTCTCTCGTTTTTTTTTATTCAAGAAACGGTGAGCCATGGAATCTTTCCCTAACAGATTCAAAGTTCCGCCAAATTATAATTGTAATATAAGACCTTGAAAAAATATACCAAGATAAAGAGGATTAATTTCATTAAAACTGTTTTAATGCGAATAATTAATTCAAAGCTTAAAATTCATATAACATTTCGTACACCCTTGTTAAGGGGGTGGGAAGTGAAGGACCCGATACTCTGTTAAATTATATATTATTTGTAATAAGACCAAATTAACTCTGCTCTTACTTACTTCTTTCTTTCTTTAAATTTCCTAAACTGACTACCGCGAACTACTGCAAGCCCAAACCGAAACTAAAAATGTTCGCTCCCAGTGGAACGACGACATTTGAGACAAGCCTCCAGTTCTGGGCCGAGTTGACTTAGCCATTAGTAAAGTATGCCATAGCACGAATTAATTTCTTCCTGAGCTCTGTCCCAGATATCTTGACAAAATTCCCTCGCCCTGGCAGGCCACCATAGTGTGGGAGAGTGAGCGCTTGGACAACATATTTTCCCATAATTGCCTTATACGTCCAAAGAGTAGTATCAAAAAGCCCTATAATCGATTTTGACCAGGATCGCCCAATCATAAACATTCATTCATAGTTTTGATACTAGTCTAGTGAGTGGCGTTTTCACGTGCATTTTTGTTTCTAGTTTAACTCCAGAATAACAATAGACTTTGGAATTCATGAGTTCGAAGGGAAGAGAAGTTTCTCTTAAATATTGTAGTGAGTGTGAAATAATAACTCCTTTCACCCACTCCCTTCAAATTCAGAGGACTGAGGAAAAAGAAGAAAGAAAGAAATTTGCGAGCCTATCTGAGATTATTGCCTTTCACAGAAATTAACCGGTGAGCCAAAAAGAAGAATGGAGATTCACGAGATTATGTTAACTTTTTTAGGATGAATGAAAACTTTGCTTTCACAGAAATTAACTTGTGAGCTAAGAAGAAGGAAAGAAAGTAGCGAGCCTACGAGAATTTGTTTTTGATATAACGTTTTATATCAAAAAGAATTTCGCGTAGACTCGCTACTTTTTAGGAGAAAAATTAAATTAATCAGAAAAGGGTTTGAAGTCATGTGAAAGGTTTCGTTTCAGTTCCTCGCGACCAGCTGAAGTATTCGCCAGTGTAAAATTACTCGCCAATTATATTATCGGCCTCTAACTAGCACGCGGCACTTCAAAGAATTTTCTCTCAACAATCCAAGAAAGATAAGTATTTCAAACTATCTCTCTTCGTTTACTTTTGAAAATATGCAAATTATATATCACTTCGGTGACCAATGATCTCGCTTACCTTTGTCCAAAGACATTTTTGAATATTATTTTGTGTCAGATCATTTAATCTGTTGTATGAACATTTCCTCTTCATGACAATATTTTTAAAGTGAATGAATTCCTTATCATGTTTTGTTAAAATTACCCATGTGTTTCCTCGTCATTATCATCCTTCATTAATCTTCTTGGCGTAGGTAAATCAACTGTTCATTTTAAACTCTAAGCCCCACGCCACCATAGTATTTTGACCGTGTAATCCATACGACCACAACAAAAAATGAGAGAAAAAGAAATATGTTATTTCTATCCAACTCACATTTGCGTTGATTTCAAAGTTTATTATTAAACTGTGGTTGGGACAGAGATGAAAAATTATTTGAAAAGTTCGATTGCTACATTAATTTTAAAGGGTTTCGTATTTATAATTTTTTTCTTCTGGACACCAATAATCATACATATGCCATTTTGTCTTACGGCCATTTCACATTGATACACCGGTTCACGTACGATCACCGAAATTAAGCAACTTCGAGCCAGATCAACTAGATGGGTGACCACTTGCGAATACCAGGTGCTGTAAGGCGGGACGTCTGGGTGATGTAATGGATAACGGCTCGGAATTTGAATATTGCTTATTCTTCTTTGGATTTTATATTTTGAATTGTGGTGTAGACACAAGTAACATTTTTTTAAATATTTCAAATAGAAATTTTGTTTCTATTTCTGAGATGAAGTATTGTAACTATTTACACTATTTACATTGTTCGGGCTATTGACTTCATCTTTATTGTCATATTCACGACGTTTCGGTTGTCATACGCACCGGCCTTCTTCAGGTGATATACGTTGGAATTTCGAATCGAACCCTTTATTTAGTCCACGAAGTAGATTGTTTGGGTTCGAAATTCCAATGTATATCAACTAAAGGAGGCCGGAGAATACTACGGCCGAAACGTCGTGAATATGATAATAATGATGAGGACAACAGTCCAAACAATGTAAATAGTGTAAACAAATTTTGTTAATATTTGTTTTCATTTTTCTACTTTCTGCCTCTGTCTGTCTGTCTGTCTGTCTGTCTGTCTCTCTCTCTCTCTCTCTCTCTGAACAGTTGTGTGATATAAGCAAACACTAACATCGCTATATTGATAGTATGATAAATGATTACTTCCATGCTCATCCCAGAGATCTCGAGTACCTTGTGGTGAAAATAAAGAGAAGATGAATAAACGTGATCTTGGGAAGAGCCTTTCGCTTACGATAGAAGATGTTATTATTAACAATTTTTCATTTCCTTTTTTTTTTCCTTCTTTTTTTTCGTCCTTATCTTATTCTATACTTGTTTCACTTCTCTCCCGTTCCTTTTCATACGTCGCGCTAACACACCACACGTGCCCCACCCCTTGAACCACACCCATTCCCGTCACCCATCCTTCACGATATTTAGGGGTATCCATTTCTCCATAAGCAGTTTTCAGCGGCAGCCAAAGCGCACCTCTCCATTTATGGGTAAATTATTCACTTCTATTGTCATCTCCCTACGCAGACATTGAAAGATAAACGCATATATGCACAAATATACGAACTCTTCTCCACGTGGTGAGATCAGCACGTGCACGTAGGATTGTGCAGAGAGAGAGAGAGAGAGAGAGCAGAGGGACAGAGAGAGAGAGTGTGTGCTTGGTACAAAACCAGATAGGTGAAATGAGGTTAAGATTATGTTACGTCAGACTTCCAGGTAGGAAGCGACATCCTGCCTTGTAAATCGACATTCGAAATCCTAGCTTTTACCAGGGCTCGACCAACGATTTCTAGCATCAATAAGAGCAAAAAGCAGCGGCCTCATCCACTAAACAGGAAATAATACCTGTATTCTATATAATCAAATAAGTTAAAAGCAAAAAAGTCATTTTCTTGCCGAAAACAGAAAAAGTGGCCTTACTTTCTGTATTGTGTTAACTAGAAATGAAAAACTTTAACAAAAAAAAAAACAAAACGAAAAAACTCCTACTTGTTTGAGTCATAAATAATTTCCGTTGTTTGGAAAGTCATTTTAATGAAGAATATACCACCCTAACTTTAACAATAAATGTGGAGTTGAAAGGTTATGGCATTCTGGACGAATTTTTATACTGATACAGTCTTTCTTATCAAATCGTGAAATGTATGTTGTCTTGAATGGCCACTCTTCTAGATCGTTTTGCATTAATGCAGGTGTTTCCCAGGGTGCTATTCTTGAACCTATGTTGTTTTTAAATTTCATAAATGGCCTTCCTGATGTCATCAGTTTTCACCTCGATATCTATATTGATGGCACAAGTATTTATTCCTGTCTTAATAGTAAGGCTGATCGGTCCCATAAGTTCAAATTGGTAGCTGATCTAAAATACAATAACCTACAATCTACTGATAAATGGGACAAGGAAGGAATGGCTTCTTAATTTTAACACCTCCTCCAAAACGAAACTACTCTCTTTTAATCGTCTAAGAGAACCCTTTTTACCTTCCACCACCATGGCTGATGCTAACCTCCAGAAGAGTGTTTCATTGCACCTTCTCGATCTAAAGTTTTCCGCTGACATGAAGTGGAAATAATATATTAAATCAATTGCTAAGTCTGCAGCTAGGAAAGTTGGTTCGCTATGTCAAGCTAGACAATTTTTCTCGCCAGGATATATCTTACATATCTATATGACTATCATTCGTTCTTGCTTTGAATATTGCTATCACATCTGGTCTAGAGATTCTTGATAAATCCAAATAAGAATCTGCAATGTTATTGGTCCTAACCTGGCATCTCGGCATCAATCACTTCCCGCCATTGTAACATAGCTTCCATGTACCTTTTTTTAAATAAATACTTTCATGGTAATTGTTCTGATGAATTTTCCTCTATAGTATCTAGACTTTATGAATTTAAGCGCACTTCATTGGCAGCTAGGTCTCATCATTTTACAGTTGAAATATTTAGATGTCATCGTAAGTTCTATGCTTACAGTTTCTTCTGTCTCAGTTCTCACTTGGGAATCTCTCTTCCGGCTTCTTGCTTCCCAATCAACTTTGACCGTCAAAAATGTAAATGCAATGTCAATCGTTATCTGTTTTCTTAATGTTCTTTTATTGTTCTCCTTCCTTAATAGTATATTCTTCTGATATTCTCTAACATTCAATAACCCCTTGCATCTTAGTGGATTTATTGATTTGCTTGGAGTGAAATGATTTTAAAAAGTACACGAACATGTCTCATTTTACCACGACAGTGAGAGCGTATACACTGAATTAAAGAAAAAATGTTCTTCTATGTGACAACGAAGGCCAGATGCAGCGAGAATAACGCAGGAAAAGATTCGGGGGCTAGCCTTGTCTGTTCTACCCTACCCGCCATATTCACCTGACCTTACACGAAACGATTATTGCCTTTATCGATCGATGCAAAACGCTTTAATGTGGAAAATTTTCTCTCATGAAAACTAAATTCAAGATGTGATCGTAAAGTTTTTCACATCGAAACCTTCTGGTGCTTACTCAAAGGTATTGAAAAACTGCCTGATAAGTAGCAACAATGCATTGCAAATACTGATTAATATAATTGAATAAAATATAATTGTACTTTTTGAAGAATAAAGCTCATAAACAAATACGGAAATTATTTATGACTCAACCTAACATATCGAAAACCCCTTTGATACAGTCAAATAGTTATATTGTATTAAATTATGAAGGGTAATTGAAACGATGATTCGCGGCGTGGTATAAGTGATAACGGCTCAGAATATGAAATCGGATGGCCGGGTTCGAATTCCAGTTGGGTTAGTTTCATTACCTTACGTGCAAATACATTTGAGAAAAGTCTGAATCCATCTCTTTTCCTCACAGGATACATGGGTTGAATAGCAGGACAGACTAGATTCTATATCCTTTCTACCGCAAAAAGGAAAGTCAGCCTACCGTGAGAAAATCTTCTGTCTAGTCAGTTATGATGATTTTCTAAGCGTGGCACAAGTGAGGATCAAACTCACTAGTCAGTCGTAATTGTTCTAACGAGACAAGCTTGTTAACCATTACACCATAACCATTCAGTTATGAATCGAAACGGATATCATCGCCCAAGCGTGTATCAACTGACTGAACTAAAACGAATTCTTCAGGCAACACTCTTATAAGTCCGACAGCAGGCCTTTGATCAGGAGGTTTTGAGGAGCGTGGAACCATCTCTTAATTCCTGTTGTTCCCAGGTCCACCCTGACCCGGGGTGGTAGCACCTGTTAGGGTCCCAGCTATGAGCAAATAGTTAACCCCGAAACTGGGATAAAAACACCATGAAAGTGTAAAAATAGGTTTTAATACAGGAAATACTTTGTAAAAAAATTATTACCAGCAATAAATTTTTTGGAAAAAATATTATCAGCAATAAAAATTTTATTGGCATTAAATAACCCATTGAGGTTGATATGTCGTAAAACAAAACAAAAGAACCAAACAAAGCAAATTTTAATGAGTCTAAGCTCACGTTGAAAAATCAAGCCTTAATCTGCGCTGTATATTTTCAATGAGATATTAATTAATAGGACTTCTTGATCAGTCGTCATAAAAAAGGATTGACAGAAATAGCGTTCAGCAATGACTGGCTCTACTTTGCAAGGACAGAAAAAACATTTCTGTTGTATTGTGTTGTTCTACGCCATATGATCAGTAGTCAACTTCTACCTGTCTCTAACTTTATTAACACTTTATTTATCTTCTCCTTAACATGTGCAAATAGGTTTAATCCTATTTACTAATCCACTACTATTTCTTGTGTGCGTAGATGTGGCACAAGGCCGAAAGTATGTGGCTCCCAGTTAGGACTGAATCACTATTTAGTCGTAATTGTTCTAGCGAGACAAGCTTGCTAACCATTACACCACCTCGAGGTGCCCGAATGATTTTCTAACTTAGATGTGGCACAAGACCGAAAGTCTGGGGCATCCAGTGAGGTTCGAACTCACTACTCAGTCGAAATTGTTCTAGCCTGACAAGCTTGCTGACCATTGCACTACGTTGAAGTTCCTTTGTGCTTATGCACGGAGATTAGACGTTTTTTTATAAGTGTATTAGTAAATATATCGATAGTATATGCACACCTTTACACAAACACAGAGAAGTACAGAAACACACAAATAAGTACACAAAAATACATATACACACTGATGCATACATTTAGAGAAACAAACATCCACATGACACTAAATAGAATTTAAAACGCTCATGGATTCTTCTATTTAATGTGTCTCTTCAGTAGGTGGGCGATTATGGCTGTCCACAACTTTCAACCCTTCATAGCTTTGTCACTTTACTATCACTTTCAATACTTCTTCTGTCATCCAATTACTCAAGCTAGTTTGGTGAGTTACTGTTTTCCACTGCCCCTCTTGCCTTCAATATGTACTGTTAGTACCAAATTTTTCAACCCTTTTTGCCTCTTTGTGTGCCCCAGAAATTTTAATTGTTTCTTTCTGATTCTAAGTTTGTCCTTTTTGTTTCCATTCTTCTTAAACATCCTTGTTACTTACATGCACCATCCATGGCCTTCTCAGCCAGCATCCTCCTGTAGAATTACTTCCCTGTTATTTCTAGTTTCCTCTTTATCTATAAGGAAAATGTCCAGCATTAACTGCCATATAAGAGGATTGATATTACATAGTCAACTCTCTTTTCTTTGTTTCTAACTAAATTTTCCTGTTTCTTAATACTTCGCTTAACTTTTGGAAGGCATCTTTCACTTATCCAATGTGCCTTCAGATTTTTGTGTCACATTTTCAATGTAGTTACATTTCTGTACTTGCGTTATTTTGATGTCTCCAATTCGTAACTTGCATCTTTGATTGTTTCGCTTGCTAACTTGCTGTCTTATTATAATTGGCGATTAGTCCTTTCTTCCCTCTTTCATTTACTGCCTTTTAGAGAAGTTCTTGCATTTTTTCGGCTTCTGCCACAAACACGGTGTCACCTAAGATGCCAACTAATTATAAGTTTTGGCAGGACTTCTAGTTCTTTTAGGATCGTCTGATTGTAAAGGTTAAATAAACCCGGTGGAAAGATGTACCATTGCCTTACATATCTTTCTATTTTTTGTAAAAGCCCAATTCATTTTTTTTGTTGATATGCTGTTAATTTTTTTTTTCGATCATTTTCGACAATATTTAACAACATTATCTTCTTTAACATTGCCAAGTTTCTCCTTTACCTGTATTTGTTTAGGTTACAGACTAGGTCAACCATGTTATTCTGATGATGTTTTGAATGTGCAACGAAATATTAGCGAAATCACTGATTATTTCTTATCTCTGATCAAGTATTCATTTATCTCTTTCTTTTAGAATTAATTTGATCTTCATGTTTTAAAATCGTCTGATGAACAAGATCCTTATTTATCCGTTAATAATCACTTCTATTATTTGAATACCATGAGAGGACAGGTGATCTAGTATTCTTGATAACTAACACCGAAATACACCGCATACATCCGTATCGAACATTCTTGAATTTTTACCAAATATATTTTCAACAGTCATATTTTGATCGGCTAAAGAATCAGAGAGTCGAGTTCAAATTCCAATCGAATCCATTACATTCACTTACAGAATGGGAAAGGTATCCTCTTTTCTCCCAATGCTATGGGTAAATAGCAGCGGGTTCTATAGCCTTGGATGTCCACTAGTCTACCACAGAAAGAAATGGCAACCTATTGCGGGAAAAAAATCTGCCACGTCAGTCATGTATCGAAAAATTCATGATCGCCTAAGCGTGTATCACGCATGGCACATAACTAAATTAAGGCTTCGGACATGAGAAATAAGATGAAACATTTATCAAAACAATAATGATATGCATATAGCTGTCGATGAACCAAAAATTGATTCATGGCCAATGTCTTTTGCTTTCACAAGTTTAAGACGGTTAGTCATACCCTGCCTAATTTCCTCTCTTAGCTGCTGTCGCTTCAAATAATTTACTTCTCGTCTTTCTTACATCACGGGAGACCATGAAGAAATAAAGAAAAGGAAAAATGAATCGGTCTGGAATTGATAACGTCTCATCAGGTAACAAAATGAAAAAAATATGCATTCAGCTGATTTTAACAAATCCCCGGATTGAGAAGTGACGTAATGAAATAATTCATCTGCATATTTTTTTATTCCTGCTTTCTTTCCTTTATCTTTACTTTGCTTTCTTTCTGTTGTAGCATAACTACGGACGATAATGGGTTATGTCTCCTTTCACATAATTACAGTAGTAAATACTGTATGTTGGTCTGCAGTTGGAGATTCGTCTCCAGCTGTGCTAGTCAAAATCTCTGCCCGGAGGCAGAGAGGATCCCCAGACGTGGCTATGTCGAAGAGAATAGTCTCGTCTCGGGAAACAGCTACCCGACCCCGTTTTATACGGGGTATATGAGGAATTTTTGGACGATCCTACGGACTCGGAAACCCCACATTAAATTCGGCCTTGTGCCATATCTGACCGCGTGAAGCGGTTGGTAGATATCCTGCAGTTTGAGAATCGTTTCAAGCTGTGCTAGTCAAACTGTCTGCCTCCGGGCAGAGGGGATTCCCAGACGAGTCTATATCGAAGGGCAGAGTCTCGTCTCGAGAAACAAGTACGCCACCCTATTTTATACGTGGTCTACGGGGAAATTTGGCCGAACCTACCATTAAATTCGCCCTTGTGAACATCTGACTGCGTGGGGCGGTTGGTAGATATCCTGCAGTTGGTGATTCATTGTGGAATTCACTTGACTCGCTTCTAGCAGTTGACTACTACTTCTCCGAGCCGCTGGAGAATCTTATATGTGTTGTTCGTGTCCTAAGTATTATCGTTCATTACCAACCTTCGTGTGATTATTCTATTCAGTGACCTTCCCTAGGTTACAACACTTTCTTTATTTATTCATTTCCTTCTGTCTTTCTTTCTGTTATATATGAATAAAATGTCGCTGCCGACACTGGAGTTTGAACACAGATCACCAGAGAGTATGAATAAGTAGATCACGTGATGGTAAAAGAAATGTATATATGGGAATTAGCGTGGCGTATAACGGATTACTATTCGGATCACTATTCGGTAGTTACTATTCGAGCAAGCACTATTAGTGCGAGTGTTATTCGAAGGCGTCTGACACCAGTATTGTTCAACGGCGTTACTATAGCTGTGTCTGCGATTACAAAGTCTCTACTATAACAATCATTACGAAAGTGACAACGAGTATTCGTTGACATTACAAAAGTGGCAACAAGTGTTCGTTGACATCACAAAACTTTCCTTCTTTCTTTTTCTTTTTATTCTTTCTTTTCTTACTTCTTTGATTATTTCCTTCTTTCGTAAACTGATGCTGGTGTAAGCGGGAGATGTATTTATTCATGCGCAGCGTGTCTTGTCTTGAGCAAGTACACCTGGCAGAGTACATCCCTCTTCAGATGAAACCAAAGCCGATGTCCTCCATCTTGAAGGTTCGCACAGAATTCAGTCTCGGAAGCACTTCGCCATGTGATGCTTTGTTATCACCTCACTGGAACCCACTCTACCCCATTGTGCTAGATATGGCCATTGACCCTACCCTTTGATGGATCTTGTTTTAAATCCTCCTGGATGTCATCCTTTTATCTGGCGTTATGTTATGGTTGCGCCCTGTTTGTTCAAAATCCAGTCCTTTTGAATAGTGTCTGGAGTGATTTAACCGTTCAATTTTTATATGGCAGTCTCTTCTGCAGGAGTGACAGACGAAGTTGAAATGTGAAAATGAAAAGGACGAGATTTCTCTCTCTCTCTCTCTCTCTCTCTCTCTCTCTCTCTGTCTCGCTCGCTCGCTCGCTCGCTCTGCTTCCTGTATCTGGTTATGAGGCGCCAGAGGTACGCCTTCGAACATTCTCTGGCTTGAATGTGATGGGAGCATTTTATAAACAGTGTAAACTTGTCTCCACTACTCCCCCCCCCAGTATGACGACCTTTAAAACATACATAATGTACATATAAGAACATTACATATATTTCCTGTTTTAGAAGCTAATTCTTTTGATAAAACACAAGAAAGCAAGATAAATTACAAGAGAGTGATGCATAAATAAATAAACAAATATAAAGTTCGAATCGTTTAAAAACCGCAGAAAAGGGTTAAAAGGCAAATTACAAAAAACATAATTTAGGATTTAAGCACAAAATACTTGGAGGTTATGAAGTCATTATTTATAACATATATACCACCTTTTAAAAAGTACTAACACTTAAACTATCAACTGATTGGTGTTCTGAACACGAGGAAAGATTACACATATTTTCGAAGTCACAAAAAATAAAGTATCTTAAGATTAAATGAAAAAAAGAAAATTAAATATTGCTTAATAGTAATATAATAATTTAATATAATTTACAATTAATATTTATTTTATCTAATCTATATAATAAATACGAATATCAATATGTCACTGTGTCACTTATTTCAATTCAAGGGACATAACTCTTTAATTTTCATTAGCTCATCTTTCTCTATAATAAATGCGAATATCAGTGTGACACTGTGTCACACTTTTCAACTTTACTCCTAGAGGCCGTAGACCAACATATGATACAATATTGGAATAAGGCTGACTCCGTGAGCAAATTAAAAAATTTCCGGGCCAGATCCAGACCCGCAATCCTGCAATTTTGAATTCCCAAGTTTTCATTACGGCGACTGTTTTCGGTGATTTTGTACATGATTTTTGTGACGGATTTCTTTGTACGATAACAATTTTTATAACTTGGAATTAAATTTGAGAAAAATAGAAATTAACTCAATTTAATCCAGCGAAAGTCACCCATGAAATAAAAAAAATAATTGATTGTACGGAAAGTAAGGACCTACGTACATCAAATTGTCTTTAAGTGGCGGCAGAAGAATTACCGTTGAACTGCTAATAGGTAAGCTTAAATATTAATGCAATACTTAATACGATAGGACGGATATTAAGCTAGTTTATATTTTGATCATTCAAACTTGTTCCGAAACATCTAAGCACTCATCTGTAATCAACCGCTTTATAAGTCCAATGGTTACAAAAGGCTTTCTAAGTCCAGAGAAGCCTTCATTTTTTTTTTTTTTGCAAAAATCATCCTTATTTGAACATTGTGGATCACAAAGAACTGTACCAAATAACAGAAACTATATCACTTGACTACTAACAGTATCAACAACTAAAATAGATAGCACATATAACTCGAAAAGCAAACAATAACATAATGAAGAGGTTGATATTTCATACTACTTCAAATAAAAGATTAGGAAGGAAACTGTTATGGTCCAAGTTAGGACCAAGGAAGAACAACACGAACACAAGAGTAGAAATAACGAAGGTATATTACACGAAATAATAATACAAGATGTGGAAGTTGTTAGTATGACTGTCAGTCTGGTTTGGAGTGAACTACTATCGACTCGATTCGGTATCTAGCCCCCACCCCCACATACACAAGGGTTGCATGTGGCACAAGGCCGAGTTTAACGTGGGTTTCCTGATCCCGTAGGCTCGGCCAAAAAAAATGTCCGTAGAACCCGTATAAACGGGATCGGGTTGGTCAACCTCCCCGAACGGGACTCTGCCCTTCGGCGGAGCCTCGTCTGGGTTCCTCTCTGCTCAGAGACAGAGAGTTCGACCGTCAAATCGAGAAGCTCGGCATGATTCGGTATCTAAAGCGAGGGCTGCATGTGGCACAAGGCCGAGTTTAACGTGGGTTTCCCGAGACCGTAGGCTCGGCGAAAAAATGCCCGTAGAACCCGTATAAACGGGATCGGGTTGGTCAACCTCCCCGAACGGGACTCTGCCCTTCGGCGGAGCCTCGTCCGGTTCCCTCTGCTCTCAGAGGCAGAGAGTTCGACCGTCAAGCCGAGAAGGTCGGCTTGATTCGGTATCTAGCCACCCGCCACGAGGGTTGCATGTGGCACAAGGCCGAGTTTAATGTGGGTTTCTCGAGACCGTAGGCTCGGCCAAAAAATGCTCGTAGAACCCGTATAAACGGGATCGGGTTGGTCAACCTCCCCGAACGGGACTCTGCCCTTCGGCGGAGCCTCGTCCGGGTTCCTCTCTGTTCAGAGGCAGAGAGTTCGACCGTCAAGCCGAGAAGGTCGTCTTGATTCGATCCTCTCTCTTGAGAGGCGTAGTATACATAGTGTTATGAAGAGTTCATTCTGTAGTTATAGGTAATGACCCATGACAGAAACCATCCATTACTACAGGAAATAGTGATAACAGCTACTGGACTTGAGAAATCTATTTTCCTGTAAAATTGCTTTAACTTTAATCAGTACTACATCGTGGTCAATGAATGGCATATGTTTTCTTATAGGAAAACGGCTAATACTACCATTATCACATATCATTGTATTTATATATGTATTGATTATTATTATTATTATTTCTTTCAATTTTTTCCACTGTTGCCCTTTTTTTCTCTATTAGAATTTGTTTTTGTACAACTATCCTGAAGAAAATCCCCATGATAGTTTATGAATTTAGGTCCTTGTAAAATCATTTTTCATAAAGAGATATAAATATCTACTGACTCACGTTGCGTCTGATGCCTGCCAAGTTGAGTTCTAACTCGGTCAGATTATTTGGATTTTCTACGTTTATCGATATTCATAATGGCTGACCTCTGCGCTGCGACAAATTGATTGTTACACCAGCCATGGAAAAGTTAGGAAAAACTTACTATGGGTTTGTAATCTGCGTCTATCTGTCTGTTCACTTGAGTGTGAGGGGGTATGTGCGTGTGTGTTTAGCTACGCATGCGCTTAGTAGAGGCCTACTAGGCAAAGCGTTGGAACAAATTTTTTTATTATTCTAATATATCTCCTGGTTCTCCTGTTTTCTTTTATTCATATATTGTTAGAAAAGATATAAACTCAAATATTCTTGTGACACTACGGCAGTGATCGGGATACCCAATTAGAAGAGGCTGATAAAGGATTTTATCTCAGTTTTAAATGTTTTGTGTTTTTATGACCTTCAGTAAAGTTTGTGAAATCGGGTCTTCAAAGCAGCCACCCGCTTGATCAAACGAAAATAAAATAATATACAAATGAAACCCTTTGGGATCAAGTGACATTTTACCAGATGTTGCAGATTTCCGTTCGCAAGCAAATATAAACAGATGGGATAGAGAATTGTTCTAAACTGCCCGTTGGTGGGTACAGGCTGCCAAATGGAGTTAGTTCCAATGCTGTTCGTCGTGATGTAGAGGGGTGGTAGGAGTGAGTCAAAGTTTTCGCTTGTTGAAGGGAAAGGATGAAGTGTATTCTGTCTTAGCAGAAGTTGTTCCGAGTATCACCTATTTACTCACCAGATCGTGCAAATGAATTACTGAATAAACAACCAAATATATTGAAATTTGAGTCAACATTTTTCATCGTGGCGTTATCACCTTTCGTTTTCTTGTATGATAGATGTTTCACAGTTTTTGATTCACGCCGACGCGAACGAGAATAGAGACACAACGTAGGTTATGTGTCTGGTCGTTGTAAAACTAAAAAACGGATCCATTGTATGGTTACATTCTTACATAGGCGCCACGTCTAACCATTTAGATATCTTGCCACAGGGCGCATTAAGACGTGTAAAAAGAGACGAGTGCGATCCTGTGCAAGTCGCTAAAATCAGATGCAATATACATGTGGAGATTTTTCGCGCAATTTTCTTTTGTATCTGCGTGAATTATAGTCTCGCAGACCCTTCAATCGGGTGTCGAATTCGATCCTCGCTGAGTGTTCATCTATATTAAGTATAGCAACTACCTATCGATCTTATAAATATTTTTACTTTCTTGAAAGGATGCCTACTTTGTTGTGTTTGTGTACTTTCTTCTCATCTCTGAATACAAACACGAATACACTGTAACGGCTAAAGGGCATAGGATACGCTGCGCTAGAGAGGAATCAAACTTTCCTCTCTCTCTCTCTCACACACACACACGCACACACACACACACATACACGCACACACACACACGTGTGAGCGCATACAGATATACACACACACACACACACACACATATATATATATATATATATATATATATGAACATTGAAGTTAACACTCAGAGACGACAGACTGTTCCATGCTAAACTGTTATATAGCAATAAAATGTCGTTGTCGACACTTGAGTTTGAATATAGATTGCCAGTGAGCAAACACAGGCGATACCATAGAGGAAACGCCTATATGGGAGGTAGCGTATGTCTAATTGATCGCTATTTCTAGTCTATCCTCTATTACTATTCCGACCGCTATTCGCTATACTATTTCTCTATACGGATTAATATTCGAGCGAGTATTATCGCGCAAGTACTATTAGTGCGAGATTATTCGAAGGCGTCTGACACCAGCATTGTTCAACGACGTACTATTGTTGTATCTGCGATTACATAGTCTCTACTATAACGAGCATTACGAAAGTGACAACGAGTATTCGTTGATATTACAAAATAAAAGCAATCATCAGGCCTGATGAATGGGTTTAGCATGAAATAGTCTGCGCCTTTGAGTGTTGACTTCAATGTTTACTTTTATATTTACATACGCTCTATACCTGATATTGAGCACTTTACCCCATAAATATAGAATACTTTAAAACTATATTTCTTCATATATCTATATATATATATATGTATGAATTACTAATGGAATTGCCCTCAGTGAAGTGATGACATATATCTTCTTAGAATTTCTCAAAACTGTCCTTTTCAAAATATTTGACCTAAAAACAATTTTATCTAAAAAATCAATATACTTCGATACATTGATGATGCTCAAGTGATACTGATTTATCTGAGTTTGTAGAAAAGCTAAACAAAGTCAAACATACAATAGAATTTACATATGAAGTGGAAAAATACTTTAACTCTCCTAGATATCATTCTACATTCTTGGCAGATTTCCTATTATCAAAATATGGCATATTTAAATCAGCAATAGCGGTGATATACCGGAAGATCTATTTTCATAGCACTGCCCAGGAAACCAGGTGCAAACGAATTTAAACTCTGCCGAACAATCAGTCTAATGAACCACATAAAACTTTTCATCCGAATTCTGATGAATAGGGCGCACACCAGAATCAAGCCAGAGATAGGACAAGAACAGTTCGGGTTCGTCAAAGACACCGGAACAAGGAACGTAATATTTATACTCAGAATATTATCAGAAAGAGCAATATAAATACAGAAGGACATGTACCTGTGTTTTATAGTCTACGCAAATGCATTCGACAAAGTACGCCACAACGATCTGTAAACTTAGTCTGATAAAGTTCTAAAGGACGAAACACAGCGCACAGAAACTTTTTTCCAATTTATCATACGTTTTTCCCCGAAATTGTTCTTGATATATAAAAATTTATATATCGATATCCCATATATATAATCATCCACAGACTATTTCGCTATATCAGAGCTCATCAGTGTTGCTAGACAAGCGATTGTTTTAAACCAATATGGAAATCCAACCGATTTGACATCAATCGGGGACTCTCACCCTTAGGCTATCAGTTCACGCGGCGGTGAAACGGAATTTTTAACGCATTATATACGAGATATAAGCATTACCGGCAACTAGAGTGCTCAATTCACAGCGAGGAGCTTTTAGCGTTAATTATCAGCAGCGGACAAATTCTTTTCCTTCAAAGTGCTCAACCTACGAGAGGAGGCGTATATAGTCATCCACTTTGCAATCTATCTATCTATCTATCTATCTATCTATCTATCTATCTGTCTGTCTATCTATCTACATATGTGTGTGTGTATGTGTGTGTGTGCATAGGTATATATATATATATATATATATAGATAGATAGATAGATAGATAGATAGATAGATAGATCTATTCATATGTGTGTGTGTGCATCTATAGATAGATAGATAGATTGCAATTTGGCCTTTCTATCGATCAACTTAAATCTCTATTTATATATGTTGCTGTATGCTTATTTATCGAGAAAATTATTTACTTGAACTAAGGTATGTAAAAATCATGAATCCTCGTGATTTCAAATAAATGCCTTAAGTGCAAATTCTTGTCATGACTAACGCCTTAATGTCTACAAGTAAAAGGCAAATCGCGATATTCTGCTGACACATTAATCACATCTAAAGTTAACTCCCTTTCCTAATGAAACAATTATATAACAATTTAGCGACAAGAAATGAATCCTTTTTTTTCATTAATATTTGGTCGCGTTTTTTGACACTAATTTTGTGGTAAAGTCGTTGTCCTTCAAATAAAGTTACCTAAACTTATTTCATTCATGTTCAAACTCATGAGTAAGCTCGTAACAGTTTTAATGCCCCAAATTTGCTACTTTCAGTCTGTATGAATATTTTTTTAATTCAAGATCTTCAGCAAAACGAAACTTCTGTACCCATACCATCAAAAATAATAGCCAGTTATAAAGTATTAATATTGATTTGCAATAAAACAAAATTTTTAAACAATATATTGAGATTCATTAAAACAGAGATCCAGAATTCACGACAAAATAGAGGCCAATAAACCATTTAATTAATCCATTCCCTTTATATTTTATAAACAGCCAATGGTGTCTATGATTCATTGATTACTCTTAGCGTTAAATAAATTGTTTTTAACTCATTATATTTTCCTGTTAAAATTGTACGTGTTTAATATAACAGCAACTCAAGATAGAAACACATCTTGGAAGAAAAAAAGATTAGCAGCAGAACGACAAAGATGGTGACGACAAAACCTATCTCAAGACCAAGTTGAAACAATGCAAAATGATCACTGAGTAGACAAACGTATCTGAGTGCCTCGCAAGAAAAGCTTGAAAATTAAGAATGCAGTTTTATAAATTTAGTATTAATTAAACGGTTCATTTTCTCGGGAACTAATTTTGTCTAAATAAAGATAAATATTTTATTTAAGTATATGTTATTTGTATAGATTATTAAAATGACTAAGGGAACTATATATTCATAAAGTTACCAACTTAATTTGATTTACCTCCCTTCTCGCTATAGAGAGTGACACGAAAAATATAAATAAGTATGTAAATGCACAAGTTAATTATTAAATAGTATATCTCTATACATCATTATTCATGGAAAACGAGAAAAAAGTTCTTATTAAAGAAATGTTATTTATTTTTTTGTCTGAATTTCGGGCACGAGGAGTTATTAATATTTAAATTATTTACATTCAGACTAATGCTATCATCTTTGTTGCTATTATTACCGCTTTTCAGTCGTTGTACCCTCCGGTCTTCTTCAGGTGCCTACCGATACGGATAACCTTCAGGGAATTTCGAACCGAAACCTTTATTTAATCAAACTTAACCTTAATTTAGTGACATAGTGATTCAGACTCAATGAAAACGGGACGAGAGATAACAGAACCTTATTAAGAAAGAATAAGACGAAATATCCCTAGACATGGCCAGCGAAGCGAGAACAATCTACCACGTCTCCAAAAAGATGAAGAAGGGACTTGCAGCAACAGAAATGCGGTTCTACAGCAACATCCTGAGGATATCATGGACCGAACATGTGAGCAACGACGAGGTTTTAGAGAAAATGGAAACAAAAAGGTAACATCAGGAAGAGGCAGTTTTAAATTTCTGGGGCAAGTAATAAGGAAGAAGGGCTTGGAAAATCCGATACTCACAGGATGGATTGAGGGAAAGAGGGATAGGGGAAAGCAGCGTGTAACATACTTGATGTGCTTGAGTAAATAGATGGTAGAACAGGGTTTAGGAGAAATATCAAAAAGACAAAATTTATTAAGAGCTACAAGGGACAGGAAGATGCGGAGGGCCATGATCGTCTACACCCTGAAGGGACACGGCGCATAAAAGAAGAAGATTAAATAAAGTATTCAGTTCGAAATCCCCTAAAGGATCGCCGGCCACCTGAAGAAGGCCGAAAAGCATAACGGTCGAAACGTTGTGTTAACAACATCAAAGATAAGGACGTTCGTCCGATATAAATAATGTTAATAATGTAATTCATTTAATTAAAGAAAAGCTGCATTTACCGGCATTGAAAAGAATGGTTATAGTTGAAATGTGAATAGATAAATGCATGTCTAAACAAGTGTTTTGTGGATATAAAAGAGTAACAAATTTATAATAGCAAAATTAGAACGAATGCTAAAATGTGAACTTGATAAACAGTGCGGTTTTCATTGCTAATCACCAATGTCATTCTAAATTAACAGATGTATTTCATCTTTTGTTTTATACTTTCGTTTGGCATCTTACTTCTTATTTCACCCCAAACAAGTCGATAATGCTGCTAAGATGCAAGGGTTTACTGGTAGTGAAAGAGAATAAAAGACTTTAGAAGGAACAGAAAACCCAATCTTAAACAGAAAACAATCGATAAATCTCTATTCCTGGATAACAAATTTCATACCATGTGGATATCTTATTTCAATTTTGAATACGAAAATAATTTTCTTACGTCTACCTCGTTTTTTTTTTATGTCAGGTTCCTTCATTTGACGTAGGTGATCGTTTTTCCCCATTGATTCTGTATTAATATTATCTATAAAATGCCATGACTTCTTCGTCATATTCATCCTTCGACTTCTCTGTGGTTCGTTGGAACTCCATTAACAATCCCTTTCCACACTGCACGGTCCTGCATTGCCGTACCCAGATCCCTAATGTCCAACCCTGAGTCCCGGGTCATGGTGTCTGGGAAAGTCAACTTTCGAGAGAAGACACATCTAGAAGGATGCCGTAGAAGTAAGTACAAGACGTCTACTCGGTGGAAGTGGCCAGCAAACTGCAATCGCTTTTGTTTCAGCTTAAGAGAAATTGGTCCCAGTTCTCCGTAAATTGTGTTAAGTATTGCACAGGATCTCCAACTGAAGTTCTTGACTTCTTAGAAAAGAGAGTAGAGAAGTTTTCCACTGCCTTTTCCATGGTTTTGAATTAGGAGTTGCCCTTCCCCACCCTACTCTGCTATTAAACTCATAAATAGAGGGATGAGAGAGGGATACATACTTTTCCCAAGAGCATTCGTACGAAAGTGAACGCAACTGACTAGACTGGAATTTGAACTCCGCTCGCTGATGACGGTTGTGTTACACTCATATTTAAATATAAATGATTATTTTTTTTTAGGTTTATCAAACCTTTGTGAGTTATTTAAACCCGAAACATATTTCGAATTGTCAGAATATTTTTGTTTTTGGCGAGCGAATATAGCATTAATAATTTCTTAATAATAATAATATTTTTCTAGATACAAGTCCTAATATTTAACCTATAGCTGGAGGGTACGACGAGATGGATTCATACCTTTCCTAAGGGAATTTGCACGTAAATGAATGTAACGAACCCGACTGAAATTCGAACTCGGTTCACCGATTTCTCATTGCGAGCCGCTATCCATTACATCAGTCGTACATTCATGGGAAACAGAGAGAAAAGGAGAGAGAAAGAGAGAGAGAGAAAGAGAGAGAGAGAAAGAGAGAGAGAGAAAGAGAGGTGAGAAGTTCTAGAAAGAAAGAAAGAGAAAAGCAGGCTCAGAGAAATAAAGTGAAAAGCAAATTCAAAGAGAAAGGTAAGTCAAATCTAGAAGAGAATGAGAGAAAAGCTCAGAGTCAGTATATATGGAGAGAGAGAGGTATGGAGATAGCAAAAAATAAGAGTATGAGATTGTCAAGCTCAGAGAGAGAGAGACAGAGAGGGAAAGAGAGCACGATAGTAACAAATGGGATGGGAGAAAGGTTTTATAAAGTCAAGAAAGGTGATGCATATAAACGCGTTTCATCCATTGCAATTGATAGAAATAACTTTGAAGCAATGTGACTAGAAAACACTTGGTACCAATTATCGAAGAAATGTGCCTGTCACCCAAGGCCACGCCCGTGACGTTTACCCGATTTTATCAAGGAGATTGGGTGTCGTTCACTCTTTATCCTTCATAATTTGCCATTCATTTGCTGTTTTTAATACTTTGCACCTGCTTCACACCGAAAAAAAAAAATAATCCATCAAGTCTCGTTACCAAACAACGTATGGTAACGTTTGAACGGCATTCATATAACGTATCAAAGATATGTTTCATTGATACTTTTTTTTATGAATGACTGAGGACATTGTACCCTATCCAAAATAACAAAATATATGAAAGTTTTATGTCTCTTCTACTTCTTTGTTAACTTGATTCTTTGATTCAAGCCAAAGAGCGAGCATCTAGATTATGGAAAGTAATATACTGGTCATTTATCATAGAAACTTGTTAGATAATATATATGAAGACCAAAAGGTCTGGAGCAACATTATCTATGCCGTATTAGTAATTCTTAGCACACTAGTACATGAATCAGATTTCAGAACATTAATAGTGATATCCTAAGATAATGCTCATAAAATATGCAATATCCAAAAGATATATGTAGATACACAGTCATAAATATCCACACTGTCCGCTGACCTGAGATGTAACAAATACATTGAATCAATAGCTTCATCCACCGCAAGGAAAGTTGGTTCCCTGTGTCGCGACAGAAGGTCTTTCTCGCCCGAGTTCACGCTTCAAATCTATAAATCAACCATTCGTCCTTGCATGGAATACTGCTGCCATATACGGTCTGGTGCCCCCACTGTTCGTCTCCAGATACCTTGATCTATTCCCTGTTCTTCTCTCCATCCTTTCCTCTATCACACCTCTTTACTCTTGCTCCCACTCTCTGTAACCCCTTGCGTGCTAGTGACATCCTGCCTTGCTTGGGGTGAAATGCTTAAAAAAAATGAAGTGTGACAATTTAATTCCCCAGATGATTGAATCGTGTCATTGAGATAATGAGTCAAGCAAACATTTTTACCCGAACACGCATTTACATGTTCCAGCTTCCGATTTTTTTGAGACGCGAATCAGATGAATCAGCCGTTGCCGAGAAGTAGAGGAAATTGTATGCGTTTATACGGAAAAAAACGAGTGAAAAGAATCTGGAGCAGGAAATTAACATCAAGTAACGTCTGAAGATTGTTAAATGTTCTATTGAAACGTTCATCATAATTTTATTCAGTTAGCGATTTTTTGTGTCATTGTCGTTACTACCCCCCCTCCAACTCACAATTGTGGTTCGTAGTGACATTCAAGGCAGAATAGTGCAATGTTGTGACTTCTCCTTCTCCCATTACAGAGTCAGTCTTGCTTTTGTAGTTACCTTCTTTTGGCTTTTGCTTAAAGTGACAGGACCTACAAGGCAGCAGGTGGTTTTGAATTTAGTTTCTTTCTCCTAGACTGGTTTCCACCCCAGGCTATAGGACCCAGTTTGTTCGGCTATTTTACACATAGCTATTCTGTTTAAGATGTATTTTATTTTGTGCTATTTTGAATACTTGTAGAAGCGTTTATTCTGTGTCTTCGCATGTTAAGCGTAACTGGAATTCTATTTTTAAAAAAACTTTCGCACTCCATTCCCACTGTTAAAGAAGCTGAGATCAAATAGTGGGAGAAGGATGTTTAATATTACGATTCCCGTAAGCCATTAGCGTCGTAGGCGCACCAAATGTGGTGTGTCTTAGGTAAGATAACCTAACGGAGCCCAACCCCTCTAAGCTGGTTTGAATTCTCCTATACCGTTTGCCACTCAAGACTGGAATTCGAACTCGGATCTCCGATTCCTCAATCGGAGCCACTAACCATTACTCCATTGTGCCACGCTAGGCTATTAAAATGTCCTATGATGAACATACTGAAGAAATTGATTGTTTTTAATTGGTGGTTCAAGGAAGGGCGGCGTGTGTACTTGTGGGAGAAGGATGTTTAATATCATGATTCCCGTAAGCCATTAGCGTCGTAGGCACACCAAATGTAGTGTGTCTTAGGCAAGATAATCTAACAGAGCCCAACCCACCTCTAAGTTGGTTTGAATTCTCCTAGACCATTTGCCACCGAAAACTATAGAACCAGGTCTGTCTTGCTATTTACCCAGAGCTGTCGGGAAAAGAGATGACTTTATAGCTTTCGTGAGGGTATTAGCACGTAAGTGAATGTAATAAGCTCAACTGGAATTCGAACTCGGATTTTTGCTCCCTCAATCTGAGCCGCTAACCATTACTCCACCGTTCCACGTTAGGCTATTAAAATATCCTATGATGAACATGCTGAAGAAATTGATTGTTTTTAGGTGATGGTTCAAGGAAGGGCAAAGTGTGTACTTTGACGCAGGAAATGGGCAGGCCAAAACACAAAGAACTGATGCAAACATGGGTGAAGTGAGAACTTTGGTGCGTTCAGAAGATTAAGGGTGCAACTCTAAGCAAAAGAACTAAATATGAACAAGGAAACATTCCGTCAGACTTAATCAGAGATTTGGGGATTAAGACAAACCAAATGCGTTACGACACCCAGCAACACTTGAGTTCATTATTGAAAGGTATTCCAGAAAACGAGTTCCAAAGAATGTTTTCAGCATTGGCACCATTGTTTAACGAAGTGTATGGCTTCGAAATTAGAATACTTTGAAGCTGACAGCAGCCAATCGCATTCAGGTAAGCAAACTTTGCATTCACTGGGCCATTCTCGAAAATAGACTGTCGTACATTTTCAAAATGTCACAACTCGTATTTTTAAATTGTCACACCTCTTACATATATTTGCACGGAAAAAATATACATGTATATGGAACATGTGTACAATACATGTGTGTGTGCCTCCGGGAGTGGGTATGTATATGTGAGTGCGCGAACGTGTGCATATTTTAAGCAACATCCATTCAGTGTAAACTTAAAGGAAGACACGTGTGAAATGATGTTGCTATCTCGCGAGGAGTTATCAATACCACTTGATATGTTTTCAACAAAATGATACAGAACAAAAAAACACAATGGAAATTAACAGGAGATAACTGATAACTGACATCCATCAAACATGGCAGAACTAGAACAGTCTACTCCAGTGAGCGAAATAAAGGGTTCAGTTCGACATTTCAACTGAAGAAGGCCGGAGCGTACAACGGCCGAAACGTTGTAATAAATATGGTGACAAAGATGAGGACAATAGTCCGAATAATGAAAATAATAAACTTGGACCTTCTTCAGGCATCTGTCGTCGTACTCGCAACCATCTTCGAATTTAATCCATATAGCAGAGCATATGAAAATGATAATGATTCATCCCCAAAGTATAACAACCAAGATTAGCATGCTGGTCCGAATAGCAGTGCATATAAAAATTGTAATGACTCGCCTCAAAAATACCGATAAAGATTGCCAAACCGGTACTAGCCGAAAGAGTATGAGTATAATAACCAAAATAAACGTTCTGGTCCGAATAACAAAGCATATAACAATAATAATGACATAGCTAAAAATACTAACTGCACTCATTTACATTTTGAGCCAAACTGAAACACTTTGTAAAATCAAATTTGTGATTTCTTTTTGCATGAACTGAGAAACGGCAAATAATTTCCTCCCGATTCATAATAAATTCAAAGACATGGAGTTGGTCTTGAGCTGCAATTTTTTAAAACACGTCGACATTTTGTCACTCGGTGTCAAATTTCGCTTCAGTTAAATTTTTATGAGGCCAATTTTAGGTTAGCATTCCTAAGAACACGTTATTAGTCTTCTTACGTCTGAATCTGGAATTTCAAATATTCCTAAGTCTTGCTTTGGTATTTCTTTCTTGGATTATCTCTTTTTCCTTTTCCTTTTTTTTTTCTTTTTATACATTTTGAAATTACTTGCTTTCAAGCACTACTTCCAATAAAAAAAAATCTCTTCCTTGTGCTGGCCTTTCATATTTTTTTTTCTTTTCTTTTCTATTTTCTTTTTTTATTTCTATTTTCTTCCTTTTTTGTTTTTCATCCTTGAGTCATATTTTTCTCACTTATATTTCTTTCAGTTTCCTTCTGTTTTTCTGTCATTTTGCATTATGTTGATCCTTTCCGTATTTATGTTTGGCTTTTCAATATATACTTTGTTTAAAAACGATAATATATTGAGGCTTAAAAGATGATACTGTATTTGTCGCTCAGAAAATTGTGAATCGAGGTTTTGCTTCATAGCCTGTATTCACCAAGGTTTTTGCCAACTGATAGTTATTTCCTCAAACACTTGGCCAACCTTTTGAACAATAAACCATATAAGAAAACATCTACAGAAGAAGCCTTTCAATGATTATCTCACAATAAGAATTCTGATTCTGAGGAAGAGAAACAACATTGATAAATATTGTCTTGTGATCAGTGTTGCAGATTTGGACTTTGAATTGTGAATTACGGAACTTTAATTCTAATTTTTTCAAGACTCGTACTTCCAAAATGACATTGTTTTTCGAACAACCAAATAGTTTTCTTTGTTGTTTCAAAACTAAAAAAAAATAATTTACTTTAAAATGTAGTGTAATAATTTTATTATATACTCCCGACTTGATATGTTCACTCACATTTTAGGTTTTATTCACTTCACCCCAAGCAAGACGGGAATGCCACTAGTACGCAAGGGTTACAGGGAGTGAAAGTGAAAGAAAAAAATAAGTACAGGGAGTATTGAGAAAAGGATAAAAAAGATGAACAGTATTCAAGAAGATAGAAGATGGTGATTGACGCTTCATTTAAATTTTTGAAGATTGTAGTTAACAAGAAGCAAGTAAACGGAAGGGAGTTCCACAGGCAGGAAGTGCAAGAAAAGAAACTGTAAAGTAAAAGTGGCAGTTGCATTTAGCAATTTCAACAGAAAAAGGTTGGGACCTTGATGCCAATCTAGCAGCACGCTTAAATTCATGTATCCAGTGCACCAGGAAAAAAACTCGTCAGAGCAGTTGCCATGTAAATATTTGTAGAAAAAATAAAGAGAAGCCACGTTGCGTCGGTGAGTGAAGTCGAGATGCTAATTCCTTGGAAAGAAATATTTCAGTGAATTGCGTTCGATAAACCCACCTTTAAAAATTCGGTTGAATTGAAATCCTCATTTGACTGAACAAAGCTGATTAGTTTTGTTCAACAAATTCTTTTGATTCGCTTATAAACATCTGTGTTGCTTTTCGTAAGAATATTTGTGTGATTTTATCTTTTTTTTACATCTTGATATCTTGACTTTTATAAATAAATCTGAAGTTCCGAAATTCCTCTCTTCGTTAAAATGAAATAAAATATATTTACCTTGGTCTACCAAAACGCTCATTAAGTGTTAACGGTTTCAGGACTATAAAAGTTCGGTCATAATCTTCTTCCCCTTTTTATTTTTTTCACCCTAGAATGCAGTAGAAAGAAGACTTGTCCAATCTTCACTTCTGGCGGGATTTAGTTACCCAGCCACGTGGTGCATCTCCCGCATGCATGCACCCAACCACATACATATGCAAACATTTCCTAATAACTAAGATTTAATGCTCTTCCGTTCCTTTTCAACTGTGTACACACTAGTCTATTTTCTCTCTTTTGTTACTCATTTATTAGTTATATGAAACTACATGTAAATATATCTATGTTGAAATTTATTCCATCTTCTTTTACCTCTATAAAGAATGACAATCGGTCATTTGAAAATTTTGGTTGCCTCTGCTTTTAGTTGAGCTGTAAGTAATAATCGTAGCAGGCTCATAAAATTTGAACGTTTAAATTGTACAGTAATTGGCGATGGTTAAATGCAATTGGCAGAAATGCCTAACGAACAGAATTGACAAAGTTTGCAATAAACAACAATAGAGCAAGAAAAGAACAAGAAAAAAATAACAGGGAATCCTGACAAATACAGACTAGAATCCTTCCGGATATGAAGAATTGGTTAGACTATATGAAGGCCTTTCGGATATGAGGAATTGGTTACAAAATCCGGATATGAGGGATTATATGTAGATTAAAATAAAAGAACTGAAATCAGGTTTAACATTTATTTTCAATGTTTTATAGTAAACAAAATAAGCTAATAGCGAGTGAAATATAACGGAATTGATTTTAAGAAAAAAGAAATAAATTATGTAATGTTGATGAAAATTCATTAAATTAAGTATGCTACGTATGCAAAAGAAATATTGTAACAAGGATTTTTTAATCGCTGTTGCATGATGATTCTTTCTCTTCTAATGTCATTCTCAACTTTTTCCGTATTTCGTTTTGGTTTTGTTCTTGGACATTTTTTAAACGAAAAACAGTTTTTAACTCTGTATGCGTTATTGTAATCGACATAGCTGAATGCTGGTTTTCTTTCCATAAAATTGACAACCTTTTCAATAGCTTTTTAAATTTCAGTCCAGGTTTCATCACAATAAAGTTTTTTTTTTTCCTTGTTCATTATGACAGTGTGAACGCTGGAGAATAGTTTCTTTGGAAGATTTTATATCATACAATGTTGACTTTCCTATGTTGAACTCAGCCATTAGTTACAATGTACTTTTACCAGCGTCTAGTCTGTTTAAAATTTCCACATTTTGCGATAACTCCAAAATTGCTCCTTTCCTCTTATTCTCATCATCTTTTGCACCAATGCAAGCCATTAGGGTGAAATAAGCATAAACAATTATTCAAAGCAAATTTCCTGAAAAACAGAAATTTCAAATCAGTTACATATCACCCAAATAGTTCAAATATGCACATCAAAATCATGTCCGGATATGCGGGATTCCAGCACTCCGGATAGGAAGTATTCCGGATATGAGAGATTCCACTGTATATATTATTATAATTAGTTACTTAATAACTGACAATTGAAGTGTAGCTATGATGTTATTAATTTTGTGCAAAAGTTTACAGCCCCCTTTTTGTGAAAACATAAATTGGATACACAGCTGAAAACTGACTTTTCACTGGAAATTTTTGCCTAGACATAATAATATTACCAAATATAGATACAAGAATAAATCTAATTTCTTGCTTAGAATAGTGGATCTATCAGATTCTGTCTTATATTAATTTCGATTCATCCTTAGAATTTTTTTGCGTGTGTAAATGTCTATAGTACGTCTGCTCTGAGATGTTGTACTAATAATACTCAGAGTTCTGGTTTACTGTCTCTACAAGACAACTGCTTTAAGTGCAATTGTTTCGATAGAAAGAAAATGCCTAAAATAGTCGTATTTAGTTGTTCCATAAATAATAAGAAATAACTGTAGTTGTTCCATAAAAATACTCACTTCATTATTTTATATGCGAAGAAATAATCCAAAATGTCAGCTTTACTAGCGCTAATTCTTTCTCTCATCCGGTTTCGCTTTCGGTTCTAGCCTTTTCTCGGTCTAAAAAGGAACAATCAATAAAGCCCAGCGAAAAATAGCCGAAATGTACCAAAGAGTAGAAAGGAAAACTGTATGTTCAAAAGCTCTCTCTCTCTCTCTCTCTTTCTCTCTCTCTCTCTCTCTCTATATATATATATATATATATATATAGAGAGAGAGAGACAGAGAGAGAGACAGACAGACAGACAGACAGACAGACAGAAAGAAGGTGGTAATAAATCACTATATGAGAAAAAGCAGTGGCATGCAGCCCGAAAAATATCGGTAATTAATTTAGTATTGTTTACAATATCATTTTATTGCTATTAACTAGAATTAACCAGAGCCATTTTCATAATAATTTTCTGGACTTTTGATTAATTGGTTTTATTTTTAATTGTTATTGTAACTGTATAGTGATTTTATTGCCACTAAATATATATATATATATATATATATATATATATATATATATATATATATATATATATATATATATATATATATATATATATATATATATATATATATATATATATATATATATATATTAATGTCTATTCATTATTTATCTTACTATTTTTATTAGTTCTATCGATCTCACCCCATCTCTCTATGCACACACACACACACACATATATATATATATATATATATATATATAGAGAGAGAGAGAGAGAGAGAAAAGGGAATAGAAACGGTAAAGAAGAAAAAACAGATTTTTTACGTGATACTTTTTGTTACAAGAAACAGATTTAGATCTGAAATGATGGTCGTATTATACAGGAAAATTAAATATATTAAAGTTTTGGTAAACACTTACCCACAGTAAGGGATGGTTTTTCCCATGACACCGCTTTTATTTTTAAAAAGTGATAATTAGAATTGTTATGTATAGCATAGTTGGCCACTCGTATTATATAATACCCGTCTACGCCTTGCTCAGGGACATTTGTATTTATTCAACACCCGCGCAGACCTTAGTGCGTGTTATCTAGCATGATCAATGATTTGAACAAGGTTCGAATTCCGTCTACCCAATTTCACTCACAAGACTTGGGTCAACCCGTGGTATGGTTTTCAGGCACTTTCTACGCTGGGATCAACCCCTGCAGTCTAATAATATCGGGAAAATTCTGACAAATTCTAACACTGAGATTCGAAACCGGGTTTCAGAATGCGAACGTTCTAACCACTCGTATACAATTTTATTTAGACTAATGCAATATCTATCATTTACCAATTTATAAAGAAATACGTAAACAATCTTTATTCATAAGTCTATAAATATTTACTAAATTATTAAAATAGGCGAACCAACTATAAGGAAATCCTTATCATTTACTATTTTATAAAGTATGAATCAACTGGCAATTAACTAATGTTTTGCCAACAATTCCTATAAATAATATAATAAACAGTGTAAATTAATAATCTAATAAATAAATATGCTTATTATTTTGTCAAGAACAAAGAAAATGTATAAATTCACTTTCATATGTTTAAGCTTTATTTCAATTCTAATCATCGCTTTTTAAAACAATAAATATTGCCGACGACTGAAGTTAGTTTTAAAAAAATCGGTGTCACTGGAAAACCGCTCTTTTGAAACTACGTATTACTGCGAGAACGTAAGTTTCCCCTTCAAAAATAGGGGATTACAATATATAAGAAATCAATTGATACCTAAATAATTAGAGTAAATATTTATTTTGCAGGACCGTGTTCATTAATTTGAAAAATATGTACCATTTTGATATTAGCCAGCAACTAGATTTTCATGTACGTAGTCATGTCTTCGGTTAAGAAAAGTTTGCTACAAACCTAAACAAAAAGAATTTCACATGTGTGTCTTCATCAGCAAAAGAAGTAAAAATTGACTCGTTTGCTTTACAGAAAGGAACGCGTTACCCTTTTATCTTTCTTTATAAAGAAAGAAAATGTCAACATTTCAAATACGGAACTATTCCACTTAAGTGACTGAGTAACGTTTGCCAATTTAGAAATTCTGACTCTGGTTCTTGTTTTTTAAAAACGGTAAAATTTAGAGATCAGCATCTTTTTAAAAAATGGCCACACAAAGCAATGACTAACCATTCTTTCCACTGGTCTGCAGTGTAAATGACTTTAGAGTAAAAATATTTGTTATTGTTAATCCTAGCCCAGATTGTCACAAGGCAACAAGCGTGCGTCATCCAATGAGGAATAAATTAAGCAGTAGAAATAACTAGCCGTCAACTGTAAGAAGACAGAAAACATGACTGTGTTGGATTACCGCTCCGTTGACAATAATCACAGGCGACACGATATTTGAAACGCTCTTCCAATTTTTCCCTTTGACTATTGGAGCGGAAACACGTGCAAGGAATGTAACTACTCCAGAGAAACAGGATGAAGATTGTATTGAACTGTTCATAACTTGAAGTACATTTCTTTCTTTATCATTCTGTAACATTAATTAATTGTCGTTTGTTTGAGTTTGTTTCCTTTTCTTATACCCGGTTTCATACGAGTTCGCCAACTATTTTTTGCGGGTAAAATGTACCAGGAGGCATAAAATGATAATGCATTCTATTCCTGCAACAGTTTTCAGCAAGAGAAAAAAAAACAAGATGCGAACTCGGAAATGTCAGCATTAAACAAGTATAGGAGTTTAAATATCTTGGAAACATTTAATAAAAGACGGAAAATACGACACCGAAATCCAAACGCGCATTGGGTTAGCAAAAGATGCATTCAAAAAGCTAAGCAAATTACTAACAAACAGGAAAACTTTACTAAAAACAAAAGAAAAGATTTCTGAAACTTTATACGATATCAATCCTCTTGTATGGCAGGGAATGCAGAAGAATCCTCGCCTCACAGATGAAGAGAAAAGTGGAAGCAATAGAAATGTGGTTCTACATAAAGATACTGAGAATTCCATGGACGGAGCACGTAAGCCCCGATGAAGTCTTAAAGAAAAGAATGACTAAAAGAACACCTATGCTCTCAATCAGAAGAGGGAATTTCTTGGACACAATAAAGATGCGGAGCTTGGAGAACTTAACCATCACGGAGCATATCGAGAGCAAGAGTACGAAACTCGTCCAGTCCCCTATTTGACGAGCTTCTGTGAAGGGATGGAGAAACAGAAGGCAAAGGAAGAAAGACTACTAAAGCTACAATGGATAGGAGGTTGGGGAGAGTCGTAATCGTCAACGTCTTGAAGAAACACGACACAAAGAAGAAGAAGAAGAAGAAGAATGTTCTGTTATCGATTAAATCGCAGGATAGACTAAGCTGTCTAGCTTTTGGTGGCAACCAATCTAAGAAAAAGGACACTGCATTCCAAACCGCAGAGAGCATGAAGCCACTCTACTGTTTTCCCAAGATAGCATATCAATCAGTAGATATTAAAAAAAGAGGAATCTGTGTAGAACTATGATCGGCTACATTTTGAAAGAGCATGGCATTTAAAAAATGATCTGTTAGCCTAGATTGCTAACAATTACTACACGTACAGTCGAATATTTGTAAAATAACAAAACCGTTAAAAATGAACAGCTCAAGATTGTTCATTTCGCATTTGATCAGTATCGAAAAGAAGGCAGCTTAAGAAAACTAAGCGATGGAAAATAATTCTGCCCAAATTTATTCACTGTGAAACGATGGTAACCAATTTCTGATTATCGCTCTTTCATTATATATTTAAGCGTTTACTTTATTCTGATAACTTAGAAACCTGTGTAGAGTCCGGACTCTATTAAAGAATACAAGTGACCATGGGAGAGATGAAAACAGTTAAAACTATTGACAGGAAAGCCAGTGTGATGCGATCAAACTTTAAAATTCGCTGATTTCATTCAGGCATTCGGCCTTTGAAAAGCACCTGTTTTCTCCACATTTTGATATATCTGTTCATTTAAAGTCCTTTATCTATTATGTCAGTCAGTTATATGCCATGCGTGATACATGCTTAGGCGATCCTGTATCTTTCGATACATGACTGACGAGGCAGATTTTTATTCCCGCATTAGGTTACCATTTCTTTCTGCGGTAGATAAGTTGTCATCCAAAGCTACAGAACTCGGCCTTCCTGTTATTCACCCATTGCTGATGGGAGTAGAAGAGAATTCATACCTTTCCCAAAGGGTATTAGCATGTAATTGAATGTATTGTAATGGATTCGACTGAATTCGAACTCGGCTCTCCGATTCCTCAATCCAAGTCTCTATCCATTATTCCACCGTGCCTCCTATATTCGAACTCTATATTCCTCAATCCAAGAACTCGGCTCTCCGATTCTTCAATCCAAGTCTCTATCCATTACCCACTGTGCTCCTATATTCGAACTCCATTAATCCAAGTCTCTATCCATTATTTCACCGTGCCTCCTATATTCGAACTCGGCTCTCCCGATTCCTCAATCCAATTATTCCACCGTGCCTCCTATATTCGGAACTCTCTCCGATTCTCAATCCTCTATCCATTATTCCGTGCTCGGCTCTCCGGACCTCAATCCAAAGCCTCCTATCCATTCATATTCGAACTCGGCTCTCCGATTCCTCAATCCAAGTCTCTATCCATTATTCCACCATGCCTCCATATATTCGAAATCGTCTCCGATTCCTCAATCCAAGTATATTCGAACTCGGCTCTCCGATTCCTCATTCCTCAATCCAAGAACTCTCTATCCATTATTCCACCGTTCCTCTATATTCGAACTCGGCTCTCCGATTCCTCAATCCAAGTCTCTATCCATTATTCCACCGTGCCTCCTATTCTCAATCCAGTCTCTATCCATTATTCCACCGTGCCGTCGCTCGGCTCCGATTCCTCAATCCAAGTCTCTATCCATTATTCCACCGTTCCTCCTATATTCTCGGCTCTCCTCAATTCCCACCGTGCAATCAAGTCTCTATCCATTATATCCATTATTCCGTTCCTCCTATATTCGAACTCGAAATCCAAGCTCTATCCATTATTCCATTCCTCAATTCGAACTCGGCTCTCCCGTTCCTCAATCCAAGTCTCTATCTCCACCGTGCCTCCTATATCCATTATTCCATCCATTGCCTCCTATATTTCGAACTCGGCTCTCCGATTCCTCAATCCAAGTCTCTATCCATTATTCCACCGTGCCTCCTATATTCGAACTCGGCTCTCCGATTCCTCAATCCAAGTCTCTATCCATTATTCCACCGTTTCGAACTCGGCTCTCCGATTCCCTCAATCCAAGTCTCTATCCATTATTCCATGTGCCTCCTATATTCGAACTCGGCTCTCCGATTCCTCAATCCAAGTCTCTATCCATTATTCCACCGTGCCTCCTATATTCAAACTCGGCTCTCCGATTCCTCAATCCAAGTCTCTATCCATTATTCCACCGTGCCTCCTATATTCAAACTCGGCTCTCCAATTCCTCAATCCTAAGTCTTCTATCCATTATTCCACCGTGCCTCCTATATTCAAACTCGGCTCTCCGATTCCTCAATCTCTATCCATTATTCAAGTCTCTATCCATTATTCCATTATTCCACCGTGCCTCCTATATTCGAACTCGGCTCTCCGATTCCTCAATCCAAGTTCATCCATTATTCCACCGTGCCTCCTATATTCAAACTCGGCTCTCCGATTCCTCAATCCAAGTCTCTATCCATTATTCCACCGTGCCTCCTATATTTCAAACTCGGCTCTCCGATTCCTCAATCCAAGTCTCTATCCATTATTCCACCGTGCCTCCTATATTCGAACTCACTTCCGATTCCTCAATCCAGTCTCTATACATTATTCCACCGTGCCTCTTCAATCCAAGTCTCTATCCATTATTCCATTCCTCAATCCCTCTCTCTATTATTCGAACTCGGCTCTCCGATTCCTCAATCCAAGTCTCTATCCATTATTCCACCGTGCCGTCCCTCCTCTATCCATTATTCCACCGTGCCTCCTAACTCGGCTCTCCCTCAATCCAAGATTCCCACCGTCCTCCTAATCCGAACTCGGTCTCTATTCAATCCAAGTCTCTATCCATTATTCCACCGTTCCTCCTACTCCATCTCCGATTCCTCAATCAGTTCCATTATTCCACCGTGCCTCCTATATTCGAACTCGGCTCTCCGATTCCTCAATCCAAGTCTCTATCCATTATTCCACCGTGCCTCCTATATTCGAACTCGGCTCTCCGATTCCTCAATCCAAGTCTCTATCCATTATTCCACCGTGCCTCCTATATTCGAACTCGGCTCTCCGATTCCTCAATCCAAGTCTCTATCCATTATTCCACCGTCCATTTTCGAACTCGGCTCCATTCCTTCCAAGTCTCTATCCATTAACCGTGCCTCCTATATTCAAACTCGGCTCTCCGATTCCTCAATCCAAGTCTCTATCCATTCCACCGTTCCTCCTATATTTCAAACTCGGCTCTCCGATTCCTCAATCCAAGTCTCTATCCATTATTCCACCGTTCCTCCTATATTCAAACTCGGCTCTCCGATTCCTCAATCCAAGTCTCTATCCATTATTCCACCGTGCCTCCTATATTCGAACTCGGCTCTCCGATTCCTCAATCCAAGTCTCTATCCATTATTCCACCGTTCCTCCTATATTCAAACTCGGCTCTCCGATTCCTCAATCCAAGTCTCTATCCATTATTCCACCGTGCCTCCTTATTCAACTCGGCTCTCCGATTCCTCAATTCCTCCTCCATTATATTCGAACTCGGCTCTCCGATTCCTCAATCAAGTCTCTATCCATTATTCCGTCTCTATCCATTATTCCATCCGTTCCTCCACCATTCCTCCTATATTTCAAACTCGGCTCTCCGATTCCTCCAATCCAAGTCTCTATCCATTATTCCACCGTCCATTATTCCTCCTATATTCGAACTCGGCTCTCGGCTCTCCGATTCCTCAATCCTCTCTATCCATTATTCCACCGTTCCTCCTATATTCGAACTCGGCTCTCTCAATCCAAGTATTCGAACTCTATCCATTATTCCACCGTTCCTCCTATATTCGAACTCGGCTCTCCGATTCCTCAATCCAAGTCTCTATCCATTATTCCACCGTTCCTCCTATATTCGTGCGTTCGAACTCGGCTCTCGATTCCTCAATCCAAGTCTCTATCCATTATTCTCTATCCATTAATTCCATCCATTCCTCCTATATTCGAACTCGGCTCTCCAATTCCTCAATCCAAGTCTCTATCCATTATTCCATTCCTTCCTCCTATATTCGAACTCAGCTCTCCGATTCCTCAATCCAAGTCTCTATCCATTATTCCACCGTTCCTCCTATATTCGAACTCGGCTCTCCGATTCCTCAATCCAAGTCTCTATCCATTATTCCACCGTTCCTCCTATATTCGAACTCGGCTCTCCGATTCCTCAATCCAAGTCTCTATCCATTATTCCACCGTTCCTCCTATATTCGAACTCGGCTCTCCGATTCCTCAATCCAAGTCTTCCTCCATATCCATTCCACTGTGCCTCCTACTTCAAACTCAGCTCTCCGATTCCTCAATCCAAGTCTCTATCCATTATTCCACCGTGCCTCCTATATTCGAACTCGGCTCTTCCTCAATCCAAGATTCCTCAATTCGAACTCGGCTCTCTCTATCCATTATTCCACCGTGCCTCCTATTCGAACTCGGCTCTCCGATTCAAACTCGGCCACCGTCTCCGATTCCTCAATCCAAGTCTATCCATTATTCCACCGTTCCTCTATTATGTAATTTTTTTTTTAATCATTTCACTCCAAGCCAGTAGGATGCAAGCGTGTGTAAAAGGAGGGGAGGTTACAGGAAGTGAAAGAGAATGAGAAAACTTTAGTAAGAAGTGGGAAAAGGACAATGAAGGAACAGGTTTCAGGATGACAAAAATGCCGATCAATGTTGCATTTAGATTTTTAAAGCTCATAGTTGGCAGGAAAACCAGAAATCCACAGGCGAGAAGTGCAATAAAAGAAATTATTAGAATAGAACAAGTAGTTGCATCTGTCTAGTTCAACAGTAAAACGGTGAGACCAAGTTGCCAATTTAGTTTTCTTCTTTATGTATTATGTCCCTGCAGGACGTAGGCAATCAGGGATCTCTACAATTTCCTGTTTTTGTATCTCTGAATAAATTTTGTCTTTTTTGTTATTTCTCCTAAACCCTGTTCCGCCATTCATTTACTCAAGCTAACTAAGTATGTTATGCGTTGTTTTCTTCTGTCCATCTTTCCTTCAATCTGTCCTGTGTGTGTCAGTTTTTCCAAGCCCTCTCTCCTTATTATGTACCCTAGAAATTTTAACTGTCTCTTCCTGATGTTATGCATAATTATTCTTTTTGTTTCCATTTTCTCTAAATATTCGTCGTTGCTCACATATTTGGTCCATGGTATCCTCAGCATCCTTTAATAGCACGCTTAAATTCATGCAATTGAAACTCAGGTCAGTTGCCATGAAAATATTTGTAGAAAAGACAGAGAGAAGCCACGTCATGTTGGTGGGAAAGTGACTAAAACCGAGATGCCAGGCTAGGATCGATGATTGTACAGACCCTTCTTTAAATTTTGTTTAAGAATCACGAGATATATAATGGGAGCACCAGACCAGATATGCCAGCAGTATTCGATGCATAGATTTATAAATATGCAACAGTAGATTTATAAATGTGCAATATGGATTCTGGCACGACTCAATGAGCCAACTTTATTCGCAGTAGAGCTAGCAATTGATTCAATATATTGACTTTACTCCATGCCGTCCTGAGTATGACGATAAACTACATCCGCGTCCTGGGTAAGACGATAAACTACGTCCAATAGCAAGGCCTGTGATCAGGGGGTTTTGAGGAGCGTGGAACTAACTCTTAATTGTTGGTGTTCCCAGGTCCACCCTGACCCGGAGTGGTAGCACCTGTTAGGGTCCCATCTATGGGTAAATAGTTACCCCCCAAACTGGGGTCAAAACACTATGAAAGTGTAAAAATAGGTTTTAATATCAGAAATAATTTGTAAAAAATTACCAACAAGAATTTTTGGAAAAAAAATTGTTACCAGCAATAACTTTTGAAAAAAGAAATTACGAGCTATACATTTTTGAAAGAAAAATATTACCAGCAATAAAAAATCTTGTTGGCATTAAATAATCCAATGAGGTTGATATGCAAAAAAAACAAAAAACAAAAAACAAACCAAACCAAGCCAAACCAATCTACTCCATGTCAGTGGAAAGTTTCGAGACGATGGCAGACAACTTCACTCAGAAAGAAAAACATTTATTCATAATAAATATATATTTAAATATTAATGTAAATATATGACTATACATGTACTACTGGTACCAAGTAGCCCAGTACTACCTGCCGCATGGTCGAATGAATCGGTGACTAAACCTGTTCTTCCACCAGGCTTTCTGGTGAGGAAAATAGCCTGACATCATACAGGATTAAAGACAGGTCCTGTCAAAGAGTGAATGAAACATCTTAGGGTCAACGGCCATCTAGCACAATGGGTTAAACTGGGCTCCTTAGATGCTTAAGCTGTCAGTGCGGTGATAACACGGGATCGCTTGGCGGAGGGCTTCCTAAACTGAAGTCAATGACCAGGGTGAAAGTTTCGCCCGTCGAACATATTATCAACAGCCATATTTCCGTTACCAAGGGGAACCTTCATGGTACGCGACATCTGCGATTTGGCTTTGGCATAGATGGGCTACGACATGTCTACTTTCTGAAGACACGCCGCGCATGAATAAATACCTTCCCAGCTTTCAACCCAGTTATGTGGAGGGAAGTAGTCAGGTGATCAGCTGCGCAGTAGACTTCCGACCTAACTCGACGATGATGATGTACTTAAGCAAGATTTTTGCACGTTTGACTTTCAAGAACTAACGCTTTCTTTCGATGTTGAAAAATAAGTACCACCACCTCTCCGGAAGCGTGTCATGCTCTGTTACTCTGTCCGTTTGGCAACTCCGACCACACAGAAGTGTCTATAGATATTTCTTTCAGCTCACCCATCAGGCAAGAACCCCCTATTAACAAAACGTATTTCGGTTATCAACGCACTGATTGGGACTCATTTCGTGATTTACCTCGCGATGCCGGTTGGATTTTGAATCACCCTGTTGAGAAATATGAAACTGAGGTCTCTTCCTAGGTGAAAGACGACATCGATGCTTTTGTAGCAGCACGGAAATACAAAATGAAACCAAAATTTTCTTAGTTCTTTTCAGCCGCTATAGCCTATGAGAATGACTTCTTCCGGATATAGCAGAGCGACCTGTCTGATCGAAACAGACGTCTCTTTGTCACCGTTCGTAATGAATATAGGCGTGTCTCAAAGAGGCGAAGTCACTATTCGCTAATAAAATTAGACCCCATATAGCCTCTCAAAAGTTTGTTTCTGGAGATTACTGGCGGCTCTGCAAGAGTGTACTGAACAAGAACAAATCCCCAGTCTCTTTCTCTTCAATCAATTTTTTGTTATCTACTGCCGATAAAGCAGTGTGCTTTGCTCGGAAATTCTTTTCCTACACCTTCAATTCATCTGGAGTATGTCTGTCTCATTTCCTCCCAAGAGTCTTTACAGAGTGATATATACATAACCCCGTCCATGATTTCTTCAATCATTTCTAAACTAGATCCCCTCAAGACTTACGGGTTCGACGGTATCTAAAATAAATAAATAAATGCGTTCCTGAACTGGCTCCTGTTCTCTCTAAATTTTACAATAAATTCCTCGCTACTTTTTGATTTCCATTTTGCAGGAATTTCTCCTCTGTATTTCCTATCTTTAAGAACTTTGGGGAATCATCTGACCTCCTCAAATTACGCACGATAACTCGTTTTTATCTATTTTTGACAACATAGCGTCTCTAATAAATGCGGAATTGGTTAAGCATCGTAATTCGCACGTCCTGCTTTCGGATAATTAATATATCTTTAGTTTCTTTAGGTCTACCACTGGCAACGGCAATCACTGAATTTGGCTATCAAGAATAGCGAAGCTTGGGCTGTTGCATTAGTTATCTCAAAGGTGTTCGTCAGTGTTTTAAATGCTTGTTTTTCACACAAGCTCAAGTCTACTGTGAACGTCCCCCGGTGTCGCTGCGCCAAATGTGACGTCGGCCTGGCCGCGCCCGTCGTGCTGTCCTGTCCACGGCACCAGTTGTGACGTCACCCCGTCTGTCTCCGCGCCGTCGCCGTCGCCGTCCTATCCTGTCTTGTGACGACCAATGTGACTTGGTATTGGTCGCGGCACCAAACGTGACGTTCTAACCTTTTGCTGATTCGGATGGGAATCTGGTTAGATTCGGTATCAGCCTTGTCGTTCCCAGCTCGCCTCCAACGACTGGTTACCGAAGTAACTGTTTTGATTGCTAGTCTAACCTACCCACGTTGTGATTTGATCTTAGGTAGACGAAATCAATCAGTCGCCGGGCCGTAATGCAAGTCGGGTCCGAACAAGGGTGATATCGCACAAGTATATGTAAAAGAAAATAAAGTAATAACTCGAAAAGTTCAAATGTGTTAAAAAAAGGATAACAATATTTTATATCTGGTTTCTGAATACAGGACTGCATCTTCTTCCCGACCCCCTATATTGATTCGTGACACTTTGTGTTTGTTAGGCGAGTCTTAACATCTTAAGTTGTTTGTTCTTTAAGAAACTGGTTCTTGGTGTATCTTCAGGCGATATTCGTAAGACTTGTTTCGGTGGTGTGAGTCTAAGTTGTTCTTCAAAAATAAATTGTTCTTAGTTAGAAGATGAGTCGTGATTTGCGTGGAATCTTTCAAATCAGCTATCTGCGAGGCGGGTCTTCAGAGCTCTCAGCTCACTGCAACTAACTGGAACTGGAACTGGAACTCAACTCGAACTGCTTTTCACTCGCTGCGACTCTGCTTATATGGACGCCGACCAAAACCGGGGTGGGCTTGTCGGGGTTTGAGGTTCCTTGATAATTCTAAATCCACAATCCACTTCTTTGTTTTCGGTCAGGAAAATTTATTATTTTCCATTTTTGGAAGTCTTTTCGTCCTCCCACCTTCTTCCGTTCTCATATTGGTATCTCACCATACCCTCAGAGGGTGTCAACGGGTTTCCCCTCTCTCTCACAATGGCATCTCACACCTATCCCTTCAGGAAAGGGGCGCAACAGGCCTTTCCTCCTTCTTCACATGATTACCTCCACCTAACACTCACGCCACCATTCAGCCAATGGGCACTCAGTGACGTGGGTATGGCCAGACTAGCCTCGGTTTAAAAATTCTTGCTCAAAGAAAAAAAATTACTTCCTTTTTCTTTTTTTTCTTTTTCTTTTCTTTCTCTTTCTTTCCTTCTGCCCGACAACAAACCCTTGGTCTCTTATCTTAGCCAAATGTCACTTGGACTTTATCACCCGGGGCCTTCACCAAACAAGTGGGTGGTCAATTAGACGTATTTGCATTCTGTTGCTAATTAACTGTTCCGATAAAATAGTTTTGCTATCATAGCCAGCCCTGACAATAAACAGATGCTTTTTCCAAATGACCTTTCCGTAAATAACTAATGGTTTAGTCTTTTGTTTTTGTAACTCTGTGTGGTCCAGCGACATTTTGTTTTTCGGTCAGCGCGTGCTTAATTAATTTTTATCTCTTTAGAATTCTGTCTCGCAGGTCATTTGACCAACCTGGAATTTTCACCATTGCCATGGGCAGATTGGCTATATCTTATTCTCCGCCCCGTAACATAAATCAGATTAAATCCAGTATCTTCCTTTCTCGACAATGGAAATAAAAATTTTACCACTTTTCTATATTAGAGAAATAACATCGCTTAGTGTCCAATTCGTGATGGCTTCTTATCACCTAAATTTAATTCTCGCCATTTCTTTTTTTTTTTCTTCTTTCTTTCTAGCAAGCCAAATAGTGTCACACTACGATGACTCTGAACAAATATTTGGCCTAATCTAATCGTTCCTAAAAAATCGTGTCATGACGGACGTGTGAAATGGACACGCTTCTAGTTTATTTAATATTAATGCAGACGTCCCCCACTACTCTGTCCTCCGGCATAAGCTGTTTCTGATTTTCATTAACGACTTTCCCGATGTCATCAGTTTCCAAGTGGGTATCTATGCAAATGACACAACTATTTACTCCTGCGCTTAGTAGCAAGTCCGACAGATTCGACAAAGTAAAACTGAAAACTGATCTTGGAAAGGATCTCCAGTTAGCAGTTAACTGGAGTAAGTTATGGCTTGTAAAGTTTAACACCTCCAAAACAAAACTGCTTTCATTTAATCACTACAGAAAACCTTTTCTGCCTGACATTAGCATGACTGATGCTAAACTACAGGAGAGCAACACTTTGCTCTTTCCTGAGTTTAAGTTTTTCACTGATATGGTGTGGAGCGATTATTGTGAATCAAATGTTAGAAAAATGTGACGTCCCGGATAAATATTCAGTTGGATACTGCTGCCGCATCTGGTCTGCTGCTCCTACTATATATCTCGTGATTCTTGACAAAATTCAGAGAAGGCTCTGTAATATAATCGACCCTGACCAGACATCTCGACTTCAGCCATTTTTCCATTGACGTGATTTGCTTTCCTTCTGTCTTTTCAACAAATATTTTCATGGCAATTGATCTGAAGAGCTGTTCCCTTTAGTGCACGGACTGCATGAATTTAAGCGTGCTACTAGATTGGCAACTAGGTCTCACCGTTTTATTGTTAGTTTCTGATCGTTCTTTTTCTCGCCTGTGGAACTCCCTTCCTATTTCTTGCTTCCCTGCCACCTACAATATTCAAAAATTTAAATGCAACGTCAATCTCCATCTTCTGTCTTCCTGAACTAAGTTTCTTTATTGTCCTTTTCCTTACATCTCACTAAAGTCTTCTCATTCTCTTTCACTCACTGTAACCCCATGAGTCCTAATGACATTATCTCTTTGCTTGGAGTGAGATAATGAAAAAAAATTATTTGGGATTAATGTGGAAACATACCAATCATAAGCAATTAATTCAATGTCGTTGTTTGCCGACATAATTCTTTTGTTATCTTTGAACACAGCTGCAAAAGCTCGGCTCTGATTGATAAACAAACGTGTTTCCAGCCAAAAGTCGACGAGTAAAAGTGACTTTCTCGACGAGTTTATGTGGGCGAATGTACATGAATGGGTGAATTTCTATAAACCTATGTGGCCGTACATGAGTGTGATAACGAGCAAGCGTGCGGGCATGTGAACGCATTTATAAATACGGAAGAGGGGGCATCTTCCCCTTTGCTGTCCTACACACATGTGCATATCTGGGCAAGAGTTAAAACAGATGAAGAAAGAGGCGTGGTGCGTATGCGTTCAGCTGTTTACGTCGCCTGCCACGCGCTTACACGCAGTCTCGTCTGCACGAGATTGGCTGCACAAAAATCGTATCAGTTATTAATGTTTTTTGTTTCCTTTATTTTCTCCTTTATTTTGCTTCTTATTTTTTGGCGGGATGGTATCGTGTTGAAATCTGGAAAGAAAGAAAAAATAAATGTTTAAAAAAGGAAAGGATTTCAAATGCGAATTTATACTCATAAGCATAATTTGTACTCGATGTTGCATAGTAGGAGAACGCAGTTTTTAAGGTCAATGTCTGGTTGCACTTTTATCTATCTATCTATCTATCTGTCTGTCTATCGTTAAATAGATATATAGAGAAAAGTGCATATATATATATATATATATATATATATATATATATATATATATATATATATATATTAGTTTGGAAAGACGTTTATTAAAAAAAGAACTTTCGAGATTTATACTTGCGAACGGATGCATTTAGACTATTTACTAGTAAAATACATCAAATAATTAAAAATGCGTGTGCGATAGTTTTTAAAATTCGTTTATAAGAAATGCAAACAGTCGCATGCGAGGGTGGCGAATTAGCATTGCTAGCAAGGTTGTCCAGCGTTGCCCCGATTATTAAAGTTTTCTCCAAAGTTGTTATTCGGTCTGTTCTGTAATTTTCCCTTGCATGAATTCGTTTTTATGTCTTCGTTAATTAAATATATAGAAAAAGAAAAAATTCTACCTCTACCTCGAGTGGGCCTTTTACAGGGAAAATATCATTGTAAATATAAAAAAAAAAAATCTCATTTCAAAGTTTTAATTTGTTCCTGAATAGATTTACATTTAACCCAGTAAAAAACAATATATCCATTTTTTTATTTTTTTATTTCACTGCTTGTCTTTCCAAACAGTTAGATATTAGATTAGATACTAAGGTTAGATAAAATAGCAGAAGTTCATATGATCAATAAATATATTCCTTTATCTTTCTTGATCTGGCTTCCGCTATCTTTCTTTATATATACTTTAAAAATTTTAATTGACCTCCTGATTTTTAAAGTTAAAAGCTCTACATGTTATTTTGACTTTTTTTTTCTCACGTGTATTGATCACTTTTTAATGCTACTGTTTCCGGGTCTGATTCAACTCTGACCATTAACCTTCATGTATTTCTTTATAAATACATGCATACATACATAGATACATTCATAATATATATATATATATATATATATATGAAGAAATATAGTCTTAAGGTGTACTATATTTATGAGATAAAGTGCTCAATATCCGTTAAATAACCGCCAAAATAGACTACCCACAATGCACCACTGACCCATATATATAAATAGCCGAGAAAAATAACAGCACTCGTGGTCTGACGATGCGTCTAGCATGAAACAGACTGTCGCCTCTAAGTGTTGACTTCTATGTTCAATTTTATATATATATATATACAGCAAAGAAACAAAAATTACCTCAACATAGAGCACAGTCTATTTCAAGCCGTTCTGTACGCGGCTATCATCAACCCCTAAGTGTCTATCTCGGAGCATTGTTTTAAACTTATTTTCAATGTCAGTCCTCCTCTGGTAGACGCCTTGTTAATCAGAATGGGTTTGTGTTAGCGTTTGGTGTGGGCGTAAGTTATCTTATCCGGGGGAAGCGGTCTGGGGTCGGAGTTTATTTATGGCCAGGACCTTTCGTTGTTTGTAGTTTAATATCAGTTCCTACTATGTGGTGTTGCTTATACAGGCCCCGACTGTGTTTTTCTGTGATTCACAGTAAATATCAGCTCATCCTATAAGTTCTGTCCGAATTTTAACTTTTTGTTAATATGAACGAGTATTTAAAGAGTATTTTATAATGTCTACTGGATCTGAACATCATTTTTATGTTTAGATGCATTTAAACTGATCAAATTTTATTTCAGAGAACAATAAAATTAAATTTTGTTTGAATAAAACCCTGCTAACATGGAAGCACCCAAGAATTATTTGAGGCACATAATGCTTTATGAGTTCAAGAAAGGAAACTCAGCAGACGAAGTGGCTAGAAACATTCACTCAGTTTATGGAGTGGAATGTGTGAATGAAAGAACTTGCAGAAGATGGTTTGCAAAATTCAAAGGTGGAGATTTCATCCTTGAAGATGAAGATCGAACCGGATGTCCAGTTGAGTTTGATGAAAAGCTTCTTGAAGCAGCCCTTGAAGAAAATCTTGCTTTATCAGTTTAGGAATTGGCAGTGGTTCTCAGTTCAAACCATACAACTGTTCGTCGTCATTTTCAACAACTTGGAAAAGTTCCTAAACTTAGAAAATGGGTGCCTCATGAATTGTCTGAAAACAACCTCAAATCCCGAGTTGACATTTGCTCTTCTCTCTATTCTCGCCAACTTGTTTCACGTTTTTTGGATAGATTTGTGACTGGCGACGAAAAATGGATCTTTTATCGAAATGTTAAGCATCATAGACAGTGGCTTGGTAAAGTAGAAGGACCCCAGCCACAGCCGTGAAGGGAACTTCATGGGCAAAAGATTCTTCTTTCAATCTGGTGGGATCGCCAAGGAATAATCCACTTTGAATTCGTACCACCTAATGCAACAATTAATGCTCAAATATACTGTCAGAAATTAGAGCGTTTGAACCAAGCTTTGAGGAAAAAAATACCTGCTCTAGTGAATCGAAAAGAGGTGATGTTTCATCGGGACAATGCGCGACTCCACACAGCAAGAATCACGTCACAAAAAATCGAAGAACTTGGCTGGGAGAAAATTCCTCATCCACCTTTTTCTCCCGATCTTGCTTCTTCAGACTACCATTTGTTTTGTAGCTTACAGAATCATTTGGAAGAAACAGCTTTTGTAACACAGGAAAAGGTTAAAACTGACATTTGTGAGTTCTTCGAATCAAGGCCAAAAGAATTTTACAGTAATGGAATTAGTAAGCTTGTTAATAGATGGAAGGAAGTCATAGATAATCAGGGAAAATACATTGTTGATTGAATCTGTAATTAAATGTAACATTTGGTCACTTGTTTTCTTTATTCAAAATTCGGACAGAACTTATGGGATGACCTTATAGTTTTTGTATTACAGGTATACAATATTATTAATAAGCGATGGGGGAGTTAAACTTAAACGCGTTAAGATTAGTGTAAATTAGTTGAGTTATAGATTTATAGACTGTGGGTAATACCAGAGCACCCAATGGAATAAATTATGTTGTTCAACACACTTATATACTTACATATCTTCATACATACATATATGTATATTTAATATGCCCATACAAGCTGTAGATAATAATAATAAAGTTTGGGCTATTGCTTTGAATATCTCGAAGGTTTTTGACTGGGTTTAGCATAATCGTCTTCTTCACAAATTGAAAGATTAAGGTATTTCTGGACGATTTTTTATAAATGATTTAGTCTTTCTTATCAAATGAAAGGTGTCTTGAACCGCTACTCTAATAGGTCTATTTTACATTGATACAGGTGTCCTCCAGTGCTCTATTCCGTGGACATACCGTGTTCATTTTTTGGATCAACGACCTTCCTGATGTCATCAATTCTAAACTCGCTATCTATGCAGATGAAACATCTATTTACTCCTGTTAAGGCTGAATTGGCAGCTGATATACAAAATGCTCTACATTCTGTTGTTTACTGGGGCAAGGAATGACTTATTAATTTAAATGCCTCCACAAAGAAATTGCTCTCTATTAATCATCTGAGAGAAGCCTGTCTGCCTTCCATCAGCATAAAGTGGAAAGATTATATCGGATCAATTACTGGGCCTGCTGCTAGAAAAATTGGTTCTCTGTATCGTGCTAGACAATTTTTATCGCTCGAATGTATTTTACATATATATAAGTTTACCATTTGTCCATGCTAAGAATATTGCTGTCATATATGGTCTGGTATTTCTGTTTTATATATTTAGAGATACTTGATAAGAATCTGCAGTGTCATTATTCCTGATCTGACAATTCGGTTTCAGTACTTTTCCAACGCCGTAAAATTGCTTCCTTGTCCCTTTTCCTATAAATACTTTCATCGTAATAGTTCTGATATACTCTTCTCTACGGTAACTAGACACAGTGAATTTACTAAATTGGCAGTAAGATCTCATCAAATCACAGTTGAAATGGCGCGATGTAACTGTAAGTTCTATGCTAACAGTTTCTTTCCTCGCACTTTTTGCTTGTGGAACTCTCTCGTTTCTTACTTTCGAGTCACAAATTTAAATACAATGTCAGTTGTTATCTTTTGTCTTCTTAATTTCCGTTCTTTCATTGTTCTCGATCCTTAATAGAGTTTTTCTTATATTCCTTCACACTCAGTAACCCTCCTGCGTGTTAGTGGTTGTGTTGCATTGCTTGGGGTTAAAAAAATATTCTAAAAAATACTATCAGACATCATTAACATAGAATGTCTATCGAAAACCGACCAACAAAAATTATTTTATTCAGTTCAAATCACGCAACGACAACTTTCTTGCTAATTTCTTTGGCACTTGGAATCTCTTTAGATTTCAGTATGACCCAAAGAGAATAAAAACTAATACACCAGGTCAAAAGAAATCCTGACTGCTATGAATTCGTAAACCTCCACATCTTATTCTGTGATGTAGGGGATCATGGCTCTCCTAAGCTTCCTTTATTTTGAATTGTAAATTGTGAATTAATAAAACTAATTTTGGGAAAGGTAATGGTGTAGGTTATGTTGCCTTCACCCCTGTTTTTAATTCGTGGATGTTCTCGTGGACTGGTTGAGTCCGCCATGAATAATTTCATGTCTGCCTCAAGGGCATATTTGAACAAAGAAATCCGAAATGTAATTGATATTCAATGTTTTATGGTCAAATTAGTAAGAAACTTAGTAACAAAATTATTACAGTCATTATATTGTGATATTAACCTGTTAATACCTACTCATGGCAAAGTATCTAATTAGTAATAATATGAAAAGCTACTCAGTATCTGTCTATATTTCTGAGATGAGGTATTATGTACACTATTTACATTATTCGGACTATTGTCCTCATCTCTGTTGCCATATTTATCACAACGTTTCGGCCGTTGTACGCTCCGGACTTCTTCAGGTGGTTGGAATGTCGAACTTAACCCTTTATTTCGCTTGCTGGGGTAGATTGTTCTAGTTCCACGTGGAATATCTAATGGATGTCAGATACCTCCTGTTAATTCACCTCTCCAAGTTCTCCACTTCCTTAACCAGGTATTGAACTCAAATCTTTGAGTCCTGTCACTTATGGACACACGGCACAATGGATAAAGGCGTTGGTTAGATTGGTTGTGTGTTCAATACCTGGTTAAGGCAGTGGAGAACTTGGAGAGGTGAATTAACAGGAGATAACTGACATCCATTTGACATGGCACGTGGAACTAGAACAGTCTTGGAGGCGTTAAAATTACAAGCTATTTCTTATCACTGATTGGTTGTCAGTTTACTTTATCGAATCTGTCGGACTTGCTAGTAAGACAGGAGTAAATGGTTGTGTCATCTGCATAAATACCTAGTTGGGAATTGATGATATCGAGGATGTCGTTGAGGAAGATCAAAAACGGCATAGGTCCAAGGATAGGGACCGAGGGGACCCCGCATTAGTATGAAATGATCTGGAAGCGTCCACGTTTAACACAACCTTCATTATATGAATTGTTAGGAAAGATTGGATTAAACCAAATATTCGTCCTGCGCCACCGTACCCGTTGGGGTTGGGGAGAATGCCAGCATGCCACCATTCTAAAGCCTGTTGGACGCGTTTGAGATTTCTAGAGCCACGGCCCGAGCATCGCCATTCTTAGCTAAAATTTGATAGATAAATTCAGTGATGGCTGTTAATCTGTCGGTGGTAAACCTGGCCAAACGAAAACCATATTGTCTGTCCAGAACGGGGTTGTGTGAAGTAAGATGCTTTGATTAGAATCTCGTTTACTTTACCAAAAAGAAGAGACTTATTGGGCTATAATTTGAGCCGTCAGGGGTTTCCACAGTGTTCTTAAAAGCAGGAACTATAGAAGAGTACTTTCAACAAGCTGGAAAGCAAGTAGCAGCTAGGCATTTGTTTTAAAGTTTGGAGAGAACAGGAGACAGTTCAGGAGAACATCTCTTAAGATCAACTTCAGAGATATCGTCAAATCCGCATGTCTTATAGGAATCTAATTTAGAAATGATAACATGGACCAAGAGCGGAGTTATGTGCATATCAATCAGTGGAGCCTCCGTTCTAGGGAGAAAATCTGGCAAAGACATTCCAGATGAGTCGAAGTTGGAGCTAAAAGAGAATTTCTGAGCAAAGCATTCAACCTTATTTGCTGTAGATGTCAGAGCTTCAAATTGATTGGAGAAAGGAAGGACTAAGGACTCGCTATTATTCAGCACACTCTTGCGGAGCCGCCAGTAATCTCTAGAAACAAACTTTTTTTGAAAGACTATACGGTGTCTCATTCTATCAGATAATAAATATACTATTATTTTGAACAATGGCCTAGTGGGTAAAAGCGAATTGTGAATTTGTAAGTTTGGTGACATGGTGGTTGTGAGTTCAATACATGGATCGGGTAGTGTGTACTTGCACTCAGTGGAAACGGGGGAGCAATAACTGAACAGTGCTAAACAAAATAACTATATCCCTAGACATGAGCAGTGGAACGAGAACAGTCTATCCTCGTAGATCAAATATAGGGTTTACTTCGGTATTCTATGTAGGTTACTCAGATCGATATACACCTGAGGAAGGCCGGAAGCAAAACGACCGAAACGTTGTGGTAAAAACAACAAAGATGAAGACAATGGTCCAAATATAAATAATGCAAATAATGATAAGTCCTCATCTCAAAAATTCAAACAATTGTTGTACTTTCAGTTTCATCAAACTCCAAAAGTAGACGTTTTGTCATGAAAAGTGTAGAATAGCCTAAAATAATCATTGTCCCAGAGAGAAAAAAAATCAGTTGTCAAACGCAATGCAAAATGACCAACAACGTTTCAAGACGCACTGCTTCTTCACAATAAACAAATTCTTGCGACTACTCATTCTTAGATGCTTGTCCCGTGCTTGAGCTAATTTTGGTTTAACAAAAAGTTTTCTAGCTGACCCACTTCCCAAAACCTGACCTAATGTACAAACACCACTATTTGTGTTTGAATCTCTTGATCTTTTCCCCATGCCTCATATAAATCAATATACTATTTTAAACATATACACACGTGCACGCAGAATATGTCTCCTTATTCGTTGGTTTATAGCAATGTTGAATCTACCATCCTACAGCCGACACCATGTGAAAACGATCTTTATCCTGTGCTTCAAGCTTTCATTTCTCAAATGTGCTGATAGACTTCTTACTCTCCTTCTTGATTTCTTACTCTCCTTCTTGATTTCTTCTCCCTTCTTTTGTTACATATCTATTGCCTCCCTTTTTCCTTTCGGTTTCTATTTTAATTTTCTCTCGTTTACCTTCCCATCCTTATTTTCTTCTTTCTTTCGTTTATTCATAACCTTCCTGTTTTTCTTCATCCTAAATATTTCCAAAGCTTAAACGTATTTTTTCTTTTGTTTTTTTTTTTATAGCCATCTCTTTTTTCTTTTCAAAAATTTCCTTTGCTCCTTTCTTTTCTTCTTCCTTTAATTTTTCTTCCCCCCACGTTTTTATTTACTCGTTTATTCCACAATCCTATCCTTTTTTAAAATATTTGTTTACTTTTTCTAAACTCGGTTGTCAGCATCTGTTTATATGAATACCAACATTGTACGAGCGGTGAAGTGAAAATTTCTTAGCCCATCCACTTCCCAATATCTAACCAAATGAACAAATATCAGAATTCTTTTTTTAATCATTTCATCCAAATTAAGGTAGTAAAGCCACTAAGACACAAACGGTTACTGAGTGTTGAAGAATAAGAAAAAAGAGAAACATTAAGGAGAGAGAACAATAAAAGAGTAATTAAGAATACAGTAGATAGCGATTGACATTGCATTTAAATTTTTGAAGATCAAAATTGGTTGGAAAGCATGCAGCCGGAAGAGAGTTCCACGAGAAAGAAGCGCGAAAAAAGAAACTGCTAGTATAAAACTTACGGTTACATCTAGCAAATTCCACTGTAAATTGATGAAACCATGTTATTTTGGAATCGCTTTGTGATCGTTAAGAACGTTTCAGCACCCCCGGTAAAAAAATTAACAAACTAACTACGTAAGTAACTGCAGATAAAAAAGTACTAAGAATAATGACACATGTCAATATTTCTGAGATGAGGTACTGTGACTATTTACTCTATTTATATTGTTCGAACTGTTTTCCTCATCTTTAATGTCACATTCACGACGTTTCGACCGTTGTATGTTCCGGCTTTCTTCAGAATCTGCCTATATTTCTGAGATGAGGTACTGTGACTATTTACTCTATTTACATTGTTCGAACTGTTTTCCTCATCTTTACTGTCACATTCACGACGTTTCGACTGTTGTATGCTTTGGCCTTTTTCAGGTTATATTTGTTTGAATTTCGAAGCGAACCCTTAATTTAGTCAACGGGGGTAGATTGTTCTAGTTCCACGTGCCACGTAAATAATGTAAAATGTAAATAATTATGTACGAATATTTACGAAAGTCATTTTATTGATATATATATATATATATATATATGTGTGTGTGTGTGAAAAATGTGTATATATATATATATATATATATATATATATATATATATATATATATATATATATTATTTATATGTTATATGCGCGGAACTTATTAGAAAGACCTCTATATCAGAGATAGAACTAACATATTTGATTGGATTGATGTGAGTTTGTGACCCTGGGTTTCACGCTTTTGCGATCGTCAGACAAACTGATTAATTTTTTTTAAAAATTGGGTTTATGTAGATTGCGTGAATTTCATAGACCCGCTATAATTATTAACGTAAACTACCCCCTCCCCCAGCATATTAATACCACCAAATAAAATAATCAATAAGGATTACAAACCGAAATTTCTACCAGTTACATATACACAGTCATCAAAAACAGGCAAATAACCAGCTTTAAAATAATAACAAATAAACCCTTTTTTTTTAATTAAAAATAATAATAATTTTTACCTATCATAATTTTACACAGACGCCACCACACGTATATACATACATGCGAGGAAATTTTATTCAGTGAAAAAAAGATAAATGCTCTGATTTTTGGCATGTATACATTCACGAGACATTCACGAGAAATTTTCGCTACACTTCCAATCTTTGAATTTCAACATACAAATGCGTATGTATAGACACGACACCACCCATACATGTGTCAAATCCGAAACTGTCCACATATGCTTATATATGTATGAGTCCCGACGGACAAGCAAGTGTGTATGTGTGTCTGCGTACCTCATCTGATGTACGGACATGCATCTATGTTTGCGTTAGCACGATGGCATCACGACGACGATTCCCCCCACTCCCATAATAACACCAATACACGCAATCTACATAAACCCAAATTTTTAAAAAAATTAATCAGTTTGTTTGACGATCGCAAAAGCGAGAAACCCAGGGTCACAAACTCACATGAATCCCACCAAAAGAAAATATATATATATATATATATATATATATATATATATATATATATATATATATATACACGAACACACACAAACTAACATTTTAAACCCTTTTAACCCTTCTGCCTGAGCTCCTAAATTTCGCAAATAATTGGTGTTATGCTTCATGGTAGATATAAAAATAGTTACAAGTGTTTACCCACCGTTCAACCGGTAGCTGGGCACTAAGACATTTTTCTCTACCACTGTTCAACTGGTAGCTGGGCATTACGTCATTTTTCTCTACCACCGGTAAAGCGGTGGTCAGGACTCAAAAGTTTAAATAACAAGTATTCAGCTATCGTCGACCCAGATGTATTGCCATACCTATGTAAATTAACACAATTTCCTTTTCGAATATTGACTGTTACATATAGATTTATTCTTACCCGTTCTACCTATATAGTCAGTGTTAAACTCACCTTTAAAATTGTCAGTTACATGATGAGTTTGTGGAGCATCCTTATGCATCAGTCTCAACATTGGTCGGACAATGAAAACAATACGTGGATTGGCAGACAAATAACAATTTTTCATACTTTCAGACATTTTCTTAGTAAACCTCGCACTAACGTAACAAGTCTATGGTATACACAAATAGACGGGACACATGTTTTTCATATTTGCTTCTTTTTTTTTACAGTAAGGTTCACCCTGTACAAGGCCCAGGAGCCACTCGATGTAGAGCGTTACGTTAGGAGACTGTACGAATAGGAGAAGAAGGTAACAATTAACCCTAATCTTGAACAGGTTAAGATTGTAGTGCTCGGGGAAAACATACTCCTGGGAGTCGGTTCCATACAGCAGTGGTTCACGGGAAGAAGCTATTGGAGTGAAACTTACTTCTCATCGATGGAATACGGAGAGAATGTGAGTGGTTTACTACCATGTAAGTGATATGGCGGATCATTGCCGTGAAAGTTAGAAATGGCACAACCAAGGAATGTAATCCGTCCGAGCATTTTTCGTGAAAGTAGCGATATTTCATCACCCACAAAGACTCGTCTTATTTAATCTATTTTCTGTTAAAACAATTAAAATGTGGTGTTAAAGTTTGTACGATATATTACGTTATTTTAAGATAATATTTCTTTATTTTAACTTCATTAAGAACGAGGTGGCGTTGAAAATTTCACGCCTCCACCCAAAATATATATTTCGATGACCAAAGACCAGAACATAGTAAAGCATTTTTCTGCACCCCCTTGCACAATAAAAAGGATTTTAAAAGGAATAAAGGAGCAAAAAAAGTTGCTAAAATAAATTTTCAAAGTGATTATCAAATTCCATCTTTCGATATAGGAAAATAAGTCTTCGTAAAACTTGGTTTTGATTGTAAGCATATTCTATGAGAATTTCGAAGTTGGTTTTAATGTGTTATCCGATTAAATAAACGTCGTTCCTTATTCTAAGTTCTGATCGTGCGTGCGTGCGTGCGTGCGCTGACACACAAATACACACACACTGACTCACATGCCTCTTTGCATGTTTGTGCATATGTGCGACTGTGTGTCCGCAACTGCAAAGCATCTTACGAGAGGATTAAGTTTTTAATCTAATCTCAAGAATAAATATCGATAGATTTTTCCCTGTGATAAAAGATCTATTGATTTTCCTCTTGAGATTAAACATCGAATGATTAACATTTACGACATATTCTTGCGATATTTTCCAATCATATTGTGCAATATTTTCGTAGGAATAAAGCCTTCTTTATAAAACGTCATAAATTAAAATTCCCCGGTGAAGTTAAAGTTAAAATGAAACAAGCCGATTAAACAAACAGGTGAAAAGGTTAATTGAGAAATTGTTCGATAATTCTTTGAATGAAAACGGAATGCTAGAAATCAATATTTGACTCTTTCTTTGCTTCCATATTTTGTGCCCCTTGTGGCGAACAAAAAAGCATTTGAAGACCGACAATTCACTTATGCATGCAATAATTATTAAAAATAAAATTATCCTATGATATTAATTAAAGAGAGAATTCTGAGACAGCAAATTAGACAAAAATAGATAATAAAGGAAATTATTTTAATAATGTGAAATTGGAGGATACGATTCTTCTTAATGGTTCTTTCTGAACTCCAAGGTCATCAAAGAATAATTAGATAGGATCCAAAACGCTAGACTTGTATTACAGAAATTTTTCTTATTAATATTGGGTTGCCAAATGTATATTCGGCAACCTTGGTGGTATCGGGCCGTCAAAAGTAGATATTTACCCCAAAATTTACAATAATGAATAAACAAGTACAGTTAGGGAGAAGTCAGAAGAATCTATGCGAAGTTTTCATTTCTTAGAAAGAGTACGTTAATAAAGTATAGAAATGTGTTACATGCCTTCTCCCCGACCCTGAAAATGAAAAGCTAGTGGATGTTACGAAAGCTGCTTGGCACACAAATACTGCATGTCTCGTTGTTAAAAGCCGTATCTACCTACGTGACAAGAATGCATCGTCTTCTAGCACTGTCTATCCGAAGATTGTCTCTATACAGACCGGGCTTCGCTGACTGGTCATTAAGGGTCACATCGATAAGGGTCACATCAATAAAATTGATATTAACAAACTAATACTGGTAACAATTTCAGAATATATAATTAAAGGTAAAAGACGAAAGGAAAACTTTCCTTTACCAGCGTATTTCGTTCCCCGAGGAGCTTTATAAAGAAAAAACACCTTTTGATAAAAATTTCCTCAAAGGAGGAAACGCGGTGGCAAAAGAAATGTTTTCCTTTTGTCTTTTATTTATATTGTCTTTATATTTGTTCTTTTATTTTATTTATGTCTGAAATCTTACACATATAGTTTTCATTATATATATATATATATATATATATAATAAAACTTAACTATATATAAGTTTTCATTATACACACACACACACACACACACACACACATATATATATATATATATATATATATATATATATATATATATAAGTTTCATTAATAACGACTGACATGGTATTGCGGTTACTTTCTTTGTTGTCTGCTGGGTCATGTAATTTAATAATTTTGTATTTGGGCTGCAATCCTTCTTTTATACAAGTTTCATTAAAAACGACCAACAAGGTACTACGGTTACTTTCTTTGTTAGCTGACGAGTAGTGTAATTTAATTTCGAAATTGAACATAGGCTGCGCTAGAGGTAGTTTTGTCCAACACCGCAAACCGCTTCAAAACCAAAACATTAACCACAAAACTCGTGTCATGTTCTTAAATAGTCTCCTCAGATCGAGACTTAGCTATGGAAGCCATGCATGATGTCAAACCCATTCAGAAATATCTAAACTATCTACAACCGCTTCATAAGATCAATGGTTAAAATGGCTTGACCGTGTGAAACCCGTGAGTCTTGGCAAAAACCATCCTTCTTTAAACATTGTGAACTGGCGCTACATAATCACAAACAAAGAACTGTACCAAATAACAGAAACCATATCCCTTGAGGTCCTAGCTCTGTAGGTTAGAACTGGTGAAACCAAGAAATGTTGTTCGTCCGAACACTTTCGATGGAAGTAGCGATAGAGAAGTGAGAGGCTTGTCACATCCCCGCCTGTGAGAGACAAGTTAGATGGTGGAAAATAATTCATCACCCACAAGGACTCGAAGACGCTTTTGAAATCTATCGAGACTGGAAAGTCGGGACTGGACAGTTCCCACCCAAATATGACAACAGTACACCATTTTCGGCCTGATCTGGCTCTTGTAAAGGTAGATGATAGCATAAAGAGTCTTACTGAGGCATAGTCTTACCTGCATCCTAAGCGATGAATCGTATGTACGAGATCGACTTGAGGTTAGGTGTGAGTTTAAAGCCCAATAGACTCTCAAGGAACGGTGCCTCCTCGAAGAAAGTTCGCAAACTTTTTGGGAGTTGATATCAATTATTCACCAAATAACTTTGATTTATTTTGTAGCATTGCCCCTTGGAACAGCACCTTATTAGATTTCAGATGCCCCTTCTTAGATAATTGTTGTGACAGGCGATGAGAGACAGTTAACGGACTCATTCTGGGTTATTGATGTGTTTCAACAGGTAGACTTTAAACTTAGAAAAATGAGGAAAGCCAGTGATATCGGTCTTCTTCTTGTAGAACTCGCCGGATGAATCGGTTGCTGTGTAAAGCGTTTCCTTTTTTATGAACTCTCCCCACCTGACTTTAATAAAATACAGCTCCCAACCCACACTCGTCCTAGGCCAAATTATTTTGGTTGAGAGTGATAGAATATAAATAAGAACGTCGTTCCAAATGCTTTCAGTTAAAGGACAAATCTTCCATTCCCAGCTCGTTTATTGAGCACAATCGTATATTGCTACCTTTTCAATTGATACAAATCCGGTACCAGCTTCTCCAGCGACAAATGACAAACCAAATGACTTTATAATGAAGATATATGGGAATAGAACTGTGAAAGTATCCCGTATAAGCATTTCATAAAGGACGTTTCTCTTGTCGTAGCTTGAAATCTTCATCTTAAACTAATCCCCTATATAAGCCAAAACAAAATAGGCTCGTACCACGTGATTTCTTAAAATGTTAAAAAAGATAAATAAATAAAAAATTGAAATTGGCAATCTGGAGTTCTTTTATATTGTATATTACTATCGTTTAAGCACTCTATATACTTCTTCTTCTATGGGTCCTGTCCATTCAGGACATGGGTGATCATGGTTCTCTATAACTTCCTGTCCTTTGTAGCTCTTAGTAAAGTTTGTTTTTTCCTATCTCTCTTAATCCCTGTTCTGCCAAACATTTAAACATGCTCGTTAAGTATGTTATTCGCTACTTACTCTGTCCCGCTTGTCCTGTGAATGTCCTGTGAGTATGAATTTCTAAGAATATTTTTTTTATATAATTTAAATCACGTGATATGATTTTACTGTTTTTTATGGATTATCTAAACTTTGTTGGTTATTTAAAGCAGAAACGTATTTTGGATTCTAAGAATAATTCATTTTTTTTTCAGCGCATGAATATGGCATTAACAATCATTGGAGAATAACAGATACAAGTTCTACTATTTAAACTCGAAAACAGATCGCAAGAAGAACCGAAACTCTTCGAATTATTAGTGGCGTTGAAGATGTTAAGAAAAATGCTGGAATGCTCAAGAGATTGTTTCAGTTGCCATTCTTTGGGATGCACGATTTCAAATTGATTAGGTTTTTCGATGTAAGAAGCCTTTTTTTTTAAACAGTATTTAACTTCTTTTTTTTTCTGTTTAAGTACTGGCAACTTTTACTTTAATGTATGTTTCAGTCCTTAAGTACCTAATCGTACTATCAGTAAAAGTTATTTTCACAATAATGAAGAAAGCTTAACGAAGCAGAAAACCTCTTGAGTCATTCGCAGTTATTTAACATGAAATTCATTTTATGGACTCTTAGTCGTTGATGGCAACAAATGCCATAAATAATAAGAAGAATGATGATGATGATGATGATGATGATGGAAAAACTGTGATTAAACCTTCGTCATACTCATAACGCCTTTAATAATATTTGCAGTTTTAAACATTTAGTTTTAAGGAGAGTTACTTCTCAATATTTCGTCCATTAATGTTAGTATGACACAAGGCTAAGTAAATATAACGCAAGGAGTACGATATTGTTACGCCAAAATGGGCTTTGAAAATCAATATTTTCAAACGATTGACTTTCCATTGCTTAATCCCTTACTCAAATCGTGAGTTTCCCTACTCGTTTCCGTAGCAAATCTGAGCAACAGGCTTCTTTACATTATTTATTTCTCACGTCCTCTCCTCGCTCTTGCCGAGCTTCGCAACACTGTCCTCTTTGAAAATCGGATCACTCTGTAGTATCTGTTGATATTTTCGTTCCAATAATCTATTAGACAGGAATCTCCGATTCGTAAGACCTCTTTCCGTTACCAGCATCCTGATTGGGATTTATTCCGTGATTTTCTTCGAGAGACCCCTTGAACTGACATTTTTAAGCTTCATATTGAGAATTGCGCCACTGAAGTTTCTTCTTAGGTCAGAGCCAGCATAGATGCTTTCATTCCTCCTCGGAAAAACCAGGTGAAACCTTTATCTTCTCCATGGTTCACACCAGCTTGCTCTGCGTCTGTAGCCCACAAGAACCATTATCTCCGGCTATACCAGCTTGAAAGTTCCCATCACAACAGACACCTACACATAATAAATATAAACGTGTCCTCCAATCAGCTAAGTTTCTGTTTGCTGGAAGAATGAGGCACCGTACTGCATCTAACACCTTTGGCTCTCGTCATTACTGGTGGCTCTGTAATAGTGTATTAAATAAGAATAAGTTTCTATTCCTCTTCTCTTCAGTCAATTTGAGGTGTTAACATCTACTGATAAAGATGAATGTTTCGTCTGTAAATTCTCCTGAAACTCTACTCTTGACTCATCTGGAGTATCTTTGCACAACTTTTCACTTAGAATTGAGTCTCTGTTGAGTGATATGCATATAACAGCTTCTATGGTTTCTGCTATCATCGCTAATCTGGATCCCTACAAAACATACGGACCTGATGGTATCTCTGTAATAAGCCTTAAGAAGTCTGTTCCCGAATTGGTTCCTGTTCTCTCTAAACTGTATAATAAATGCTTTGTTGCCTCTTGCTTTCCTGTCTGTTGGAAATCTTCATCTGTTGTTCCAGTTTTTATTAAATCGGGTGAACCGTCCGACCCTTCCGACTATCGGCCTATTAGCCGTTTATCTCTTTTTTTTTGGGGGGGGGGGCTACTAGAGGCCCTAAACAATGCTGAATTAGCTAACCATCTCACATCGAAGGGCTTTCTTTCAGACAAGCTACATTCGTTTCTCCAGGTCAACTGCTGATGTACTGACGATAATTTTGAAAAGAACCAAGCTCTAGATAAGAACGGGGAAACTCGGGCTGTTGCTTTGGAAAGCTTTCGACGGGGTTTGACATACAAGTCTTCTTCACGGTGTCTCTGGACATTTTTTTGAACTGCTCCAGTTTTTCTTATCAAATCGTGTAATGATAGTTATCCTGAACGGTCACGCGTCTAGATCCTTTTGTACTAATACAGGTGGACCCCAGGTCTCTATCTTTGGTCCTACATTGTATTGTTTTTATTTTTATTTTTATTAATGATCTTCTCAATGGCATCAGCTCTCAATTTGGTATATATGCTCATGACACAACCATTTACTTCTGTTTCGATAGAAAGTCTGTTCAGCTCGATAAAGTCAAATTGGAGGCTGATGTTAAAAACGACCTTTAGTCTGTTGCCAACTGGGGGCAAAGGATGTTTTGTTAATTTTATCGCCTCCAAAACTAAAACTACTCTCTATTAATAATCTGAGAGACCCCTTTCTGCATTCCATCAGCATGGATGATGCTAACCTCCAGAAGAGTGACTCGTTGCGTATTATCGGGCTAACATTCTTGGCTGACATGAAGTGGAAAGACTATATTGAATCCATTGCGATGTTAGCTGCTAAAAAGTTGGCTCGCTGTGTTGTGCTAGACAATTTTTCTCTTCAGAGTCTATCTTACATATCTATAAGTCTACCATTTGTCCATAATTAGAATGTTGCTGCCGCATATGGCCTGGGCTCTTGCTATTTACCTTGAGCTCCTTCATAAAATCAAAAAATAGAATCAGTTCTGATCTGGCGACTCGGATTCAGTCACTTTCTCTCCGCTGTAAGGTTGCCCCCCCCGTGACTTTTATATGAATACTTTCATGGTAATTGTCCTGGTGAGCTCTTCGCTATGGTACCTAGACATTTTGAATTTAAGAGCAGTACTGCCTCATCAATTTACAGTTGAGTTAGCTAGATGCAACCGTAGGTTCTATGTTAACAATTTCTTTTCTCGCACTTCTCGATTGTGTCTTAGTAGCTATACTGCCTTGATTGGGATGAACTCCACTAAAAAATGTCTAACAAGAATCTTAATTTTTCAAGTAATGAGAATAAATCTAAGACAACTAAATGGAAATTTCTTTTAAAATGTGCCAAATGTAAATTCAGAAATATGTATATTTTTTCATTCATTTTACCCCTAGCAAGTCTTAGAAGACAATTCCACAAGCGAGAAATGCGAGAAAAGAAACTTGTAGCATAGAACTTACGGTTAAATTTAGCTGTTTAAAGAGCAAAATCATTAGATATTGCCATCAACCTAGTACTACGCTTAAATTCATAGAGATTAAGTACTATAGAGGAAAGTGATATTTATTCTTGTCAAAATTACAAGAAATGCTGCACAAGGCCAAAAAGGCAGGATGTGAAAGGCTGGCCTTCATCTATCTTATATTTAATCTTAACCAGTCGAATTCATTACATTGACTTACAACTAATACCCATGGGAAAGTTATGAATCCTCTTCTCCCCACCAGCTATGGGTAAATATCAGGACAGAACGGGTTCTATAGCCTTGGATTGCAACTTGTCTACCGCAGAAAGAAATGGCAACCTACTGTGGGAAAAAATCTGCTTCGTCAGTCATGTATCGAAAGATACATGATCGCCTACAAGTGTATCACGCATGGCACATAACTGACTGACTAGTCACAATCACAGACTCAAACAAACTACATTAATCCTTACACCAAAACAACACATTCTTACTTAATACAGTCACCGTAATACCACATTATCTCAATAAAGTCCTAACTGCTCCCCATATGTGCAATTTGTCTGAGGTGGGCGAATAAAAGTATCTTTTTAAAAAAGCTAATCCCAATGAATATTTATAATGTAAAAATCCTATTTACAAAACTAAACATAGAGTTAGAGAACAATTACCATGAATGTGTTTATATAAAATGCACAGGAAAGCCACATTACGGCGTGAGAAAGGGGCTGGTGCCAGGTCGGGACTAAATGTATAGCAAGAGCACTAACATTCAAAAGCACTTCAGGACATGAATAAATAGCAGACTTAGTTAAATATGTAAGATATTCTTGAAAATGACGTTGAAGAAATGGCCCTTTCGTAACTCCAGGAAAATTGGATCTGTTTATTAGGGAATCATTTTTCAAATGGAGAAAGCGGTGGTATTCGAAAACTCTAAGTCTCAATGTTAAAGCGAATCAGGTGATTTCATGTAAATGAATACGCCATTCCTCACGTGATAAGTAAAACCTATTTCCCTTTGATCCTACCACCCACTCAATATACCGAATCACTTCTCTTGCTTTTCCCTTTCTCGCTGTGGGTGTGTGAAATTTAATAATCAAATGCATTTTAGAAGTTGTTATGTAATACTGTGAAAATAAAAATTTATAAGACGCGCTATTTGTGGAAATTGCATTTTGATTTATTTTGAAATTAAAGTTTCTTTCAGATGCATTTTCAGTAACACATACCATTGATTAGGCCTCACTAATACAATATTACATCCGAGTTTTTACCATTACTAATACAGTATTACATCAGTGTCTTTACCATTACTAATGCAATTTTACATCTGAGTTTTTACCATTAAATTAAACATCGAACATATCATTCCAAATTGTTTTTTTTTAAATTCTCGAAATTCTAGATGTAAAGCGATTTGTAATTGATATATTTTTATGGTTTTATTTCGATGAAATTTGTAATTTGCTATTTGAGAATGTAAGAAAAGCAATATCTTTTACCCTGCAGAAGTGGGGACGGTCGATCAAGGAAATCATCTTAATTATACAGCTCTTATTAAAAATCAGAAGTGTAGAGATGCGTTGTCAATAGAATGTTGTTTTAACAGCAAGCATTCGTACTCTCCTTAAAAAAAAAGGTGTGAATGATGTGTGTATCTTGAAGCAAGCAAGAAATACATAACAAAGATGCACCACATGTAATCTTAGACGAAACGCTATCCAGTTCAGATTAATAAATAGATGCAACACACTTTAGGCCGCATACAAGGAAGGATTAAATACTGAGGCAAGAAGGATGGAACTTAGTGTTATGTTATCTCAATAGTGACGCATGCGTAGACGCCAACATTGACAGAAGGACGCATGCAAAAAGAGGGCAAGTTTACATAGAATGTGTTAAATTCATACAAGCTATGCAGTTTTCTAATCAGTTAGCACTCACACTCGAAACACGCGTACACACGTGCGCACAATCACGTAAACTCCCGTACAGTCACGCACAGACAAATGTCCCAAAATATATTTCTTTATGTAGTTATAAGTTAAGCATATACTTTTGGGTACTGTTTAAAGCTGTCAAGTAAAAATGTATTATGGCAGCTTACACAGACAGTAAAATGCACCTCTCACATACTGCCGCGGTATTATGTATATTTCTTAATATATATATATATATATATATATATATATATATATATATATATATATATATTTATAGTTTAAAAACTAGGTAATCCGTATGGGTAGACCCAAGGAGGATGATATCCAGAGAGCTCAATGTAAATTCAGAGCAAATATGTTTGAATAAAACAAGACCACTTTAAGGTTCCATGTAATAAGTTATTTCACACAACCTTTTAAAGGGCTCTGGATCATCAGACTTTACTTTTTTTCATTTCAACCTTTGGAAGTAAAGTCTGATGATCCAGAGCCCTTTAAAAGGATTGTATGAAATAACTTATTACATGGACCCTTAAAGTGATCTGTTTTATTCAAACAATATATATATATATATATATATATATATATATATATATATATATTATGGTATTTCTTTTATTTATATATATATATATATATATGTATGTGTGTGTGTGTTGTGTGTATATATATATATATAATTATTATTTATAAAAATTATAACATAAGTATTATAACATACTTATGTTATAATTTTTTATAAATAATAATTATATCTGCTCTACTTTGTATTGAGCACTCTTTTAAGAATAGTAATTGTTGGTTATTGGAATTCATTCCGTATATACCAACTATATACTTGATATATATATATATATATATATATGGCATTATGCATATTTCTTTATATATATATATATATATATATATATATATATATATATATATATATATGTGTGTGTGTGTGTGTGTGTGTGTGTGTGTTGTGTATATATATATATATATATATATAAAAATACAAAGGAAAACTTTTCTTTACCAGCACGTTTCCTCATTCCCTGTAAAGGATGTAAGTCTCAGTCAAGCAGCTTCTTCCACGAACCGCTGCATTGTGGAACCGACTCCCAAGAGGATGCTTCACCGATCACTGCAATCTTAACCTCTTAAAGTCTGGGGTTAACCGTTATATTCCGCACATATCCACATAAGCTGCACCTCTTACTTTGTAATTCTCTACCTCTAGTGGCTTCCATATTTGAAATTAACGACTTTTTCCTTTTCATTGAAACAGACGTTATGCACTTCTCTTCCACTCTCTCTCTCTCCCTTTCTTTCTTTCTTTCTTTCTTTCTTTTTTCATTGAAACTAAGTAGCGTCATTGATATTGCATTTGTCTTTCCACGTGATTCATTATTCATGAGAGGTATTGGCAGGGCGTAACGGTCGTTCGAAATAATGAACTTACGAAGAGAGAAAAAAGCACAATTATTATATGACATTAAATAATAATTAATTAATAATAAATTATGTTTCTATCACTTTTGTTATTAAATATCCACATTGCGATAATAGAAGATCTACCAAGAAAGGTGAAATCTTGTAAGACCCTATATATAGGATGTATGAGCAAATTTTACTTTGACCAGTTTTGGCAAAGTTTTCCAAATTATCTTTCATTTACCACACACAACACACGCACTCACACGCACACGCACACACACACACAGACACATACACACACACACACACATATCACCACTACCACCATCATTCCCACCAATTTTTAAATTTAAGAACTATCAAAAATATTCTTAAGACAAGTTGTGAAAGTAAAGGTAAACTATGGAAGACGTTAAATGATGTAATTTTATGCCTAATAAACAATATGTTTATTTTTTTTTTATAAATAATTGTTGCAAACTAAAATCCTTAAATTTACGTTGGTAAAGCCCACCAGATGACAAAACACGCTTGTAAAGAAAATTTTCCTTTTGTCTTTATTCATATTGTCTTTTTACACATATATTTTATTTTTATCTGATTTTTTTTTTCAATCATTTCACCCCAGGCGAGGGGGGTGAATGTCACCAGTATGCAGGAGGTTACAGAGAGTGAAAGTGAGAGAAAAAACTAAGTATTGGGAAGATTGGGGAAAGGACAAAAGATGGACGAGATTCAAGAAAACAGAATATGGCATTGAAATTTTTGAAACTTTTATTTATCAGGGAAGCAAATAAACGGAAGGGAGTTCCACAGGCGGGAAGTACGAGAAAATAAACTGTTGGAATAGAAATGGCGGTTGCATTTAACTATTTCAACAGTAAACGGGTATGACCTTGATGATAATCTAGTAGCACGGTTAAATTCATGTAGTCAGGGCAACAGGGTAAAAAAGCAGTTGCCAAGAAAATATTTGTAGAAAAGACAGAGGGAAACCACGTCACGTCGGTAAGAAAGTGACTGAAGTCGAAATGACAAGTCAGGATCGATTACATTACAGATACTTCTTTGCCGAAAAGCGGTAAGAGACTAATAGAGCGATAGATTGAGGGGGTCAGAAACTTCTCCAGAGTTCTTAAATAAAGGGAACTATAGAGGAGGACTTCCAAGAAGCTGGAAATCAAGAAGCTGTAAAGCAATTGTTGTAGAGCTTGGAGAGAACTAGAGTCAGCTCAGGAGCACATTTCTTCAGGATAACTTCTGGGATCGTGTCAACCACCAACCCCGCTTGTCTTGTGAGAGTCTAGTTTAGAAATGATGTCGGAAACCAGTGAGGGAGTTATGCGCATATCACTCAGTAGAACCTCCGTTCTAGTTAAATCAAGTTTGGGTACTCTAAATAGACACGTGACCGAGTGGTTAGAACATTCGCATTCTAACCATGAGACTCAGGTTCAAATATCACCATGGTCGATTTGTCAGGAAGGAGAATTCCTAATGCTATCGGATTGGAGGGATCGATGTCAGCGTGCGGCACCTTTGGAAAGTGAAAACCATACCACGGGTTGATCGAAGCATTGTGAGTGAAATTGTGTAGACGGAACCCTTGGGTGCTGTCGATAGCTGTGCTAGCACGAAGTCACAGGTTATCATGGTCGAGAACTTAAGCGTACTGGCCTTGTTCAAATTGTTGATCCCGCTATATAACACGCTTTTACCCAGAAACTGTAACTAAGGCCAGCTCAGCATATTTGCAGTATAAACCACAGGCGGGTACCGTAGGCGTTGAATAAGCACAAATACGCCTGAGCAAGCGTCTTTGATAGGGATTGGCTAGCCGCCCTAGTAGACGGGTATCCACGAATACGTGTGGCCAGCTATACATGCTTACTCCAGATGAGTCAAGTGTGGAGTTGGAAGAGAATTTCCGAGCAAAGCATTCAATTTTATCTGCTGTAGATGTCAGGACTTCAAATTGATTGAACAAAGGAGGGGTTAAGGAGTTGCTGTTGATCAGCACACTCTTGCAAAGCCGCCAATAATCTCTAGAACTGAACTTGCGAGATGCTATGCGTTGTTTCATTCTTTCAGCAAACAGTAACTGTGCTTCTTTGAGAACACGCTTGCACTCATTACGAGCAGAGATGTTCCCAGATGCAATTAAAACTTTCACTCTGATACAGCCGGAAGAAGTGATTCCTGTCGGCTTTAGCGACCGAACATGCAGGTGAGAACTCTGGAGACGAACGTGATTTCACTTGATATTTCCATGATGGAATGAACGTTTCGATGCCAGCTTTTCACCCAGGAGACCTCAGAAGCGTATTTTTGTACAGGATAATTAAAGACGGAATTGGCTAAGAAAAATACCCCAGCATGCATTTGTGGACTTCTGCCTATAAAAGGGCAGGACGAAATGTTTTGTAATTCCCCATCGAGATTGAAATCAACAGAACTTTTAAGCACCTTCTTGTATTCGTGGTTTAGAGTATGTCAATGCATCTCTGCGCATGTGCGAGAGCATCTGCGAGAGCATCTGCGAGCATACAGAACTTGTGCAGAACCATTTAAAGGATGTTTTCCTTGTTTGTTCTTACGACGACGTAATTAGAAAGCGAAAAAGAAATTACTAACGTCTCTTCCCTCCCCGTGTGTTTTTTGTTTTTGTTTTGTTTTTGTTTTTTTTGTTTTTGTTTTTTTTTTGTTTTTTTGTTTTTTTCTGAAATACTGATCATTTCTCCTTCCTGCAATGCTCTTTGCCCCAATTAAAACAGAAAGTAGCAGCTGAAAAGGCAAGGAATTCTGATCCTGTCACGTGACCACAGACCTTCGCTTAAAGGGAAACTAGTAAATGCAATTAAAATGTTTTAGGGGCAATAATTCAGATGATATCTTGACAAAGCAAAGCATAAAATATTTAGTGACTGGAATTAACGCTGAAGGCTTTTAAAATGTGCGAAATAAGGTTTTAAAGCGGTGGCATTCTATTACTCTATGGTGTAAAATATGGGCGTTTGCTTATTCAATAAAGAATATCTGTTAAATTATCTTTCTGCTCGTCCGTTTGTTTCTCCTTTTGTAGATTTATATATATATACGACAAACTTGAAATGTCATAGAATTAGCAGACGTTATAGCATACTGATCCGGGTTGCTGACTTCTACTCATAAACTAGAAATGTTGAGATGTTTATATATATATATATATATATATATATATATATATATATATATATATATATATATATATATATATATATATATATATATATATAGTATAAATTGAGAGTCAACACCTATGGCGACAGTCTGTTTCATGCTTAAATATCATGGTCCTAAGGTTGAATTTAAGTATGAAACATACTGTTGACTATAGGTGTTGACTTCAATATACTCCTGCTATATTTATGGATTAAAGTGCTCAATATCAGAGTAGAGCGTATACAAATATAATATTGTACATTGAAGTCAACACTTAGTCGTGACATTTTGTTTCCTGGTTAAACGGTTAAATGTCATTGTCTGAAGATTGCCTTTAAGTATAAAACGGACTGTTGCTGCTGGGTGTTGACTTCAATATCCACTTTTATATTTACAGCGCTCTATTCTGGTATTGAGCACTTTAACCCATAAACATAGTATGCCTTAAAACTATATTTTTATCACATATGTATATATGATGATAACAAGCAAATAGGAAACGTTTATAAATTTCACATGTTTCGCTTTTATTTGAGCTTCCTCAGAAAATGGAATATGGAAGAGAAAAGAAAATGACTAAGTGTCCCTCACACCTAGTGCTCTAATCCAAGTATTCAGATACCTCTCTGCGCAATATATACTTAAATATACATATTGGCCGTTGGCTCCTTTAAGAAGCTCTTCCACACACTGACAGGTCAAGACAGGCCTGCTGCTGCTGGTAACATGTCACCCAGTGCAACCTGCCGCATGGACGTATGGTTGGCGTCTAATCCGGCTCCTCGTCATGTTGAGCAGCAACACAGTAACTGTTCATCCTTAAATACTTGCATAGCTCTGTATATGAGATTCACGGTTTCGTGGTAGACTATTTTTCCTCTGCAGAGTCTACTTCACATATCGATAAGTCTACCATTCGTGCATGCTTAGAATATTGCAGCCACATAGGGTCCAGTGCTCCTGCTATGTAGCTTGAGTTCCTTGATAAAATCCAAAAAACAATCAGCAATATTATTGGTTTCGATCTGGCATCTCGGTATCAGTCACATTTGGACCGCTGTAAAGTTGTCTCCCTTTGCCTTTTATATAAATACTTTCATAGTAATTGTTCGGATGATCTCTTCGCTATGTTGAGTAGACTTTCTGAGTTTTATCGCAGTACAGTTGAGCTGGCTAGATGTAACCGTAAATTTTATGCTAATAGTTTCTTTTCTTGCACTTTTCGCTTGTGGAACTCCCTTCCGGCTCCATGCTTTCCCACCAATTTTAATCTGCAAAAATTTAGATGCAATATCAATCGCTATCTGCTGTCGTGCTGATCACTTTCCTCTGTTCTCGCTCCTTTGCAATATTCCTGTTTCTAACCCCTTGCGTCTCGGTGGCTTTATTGCCTTGCTTTGGGTGAACCTGATTAAAAAAGATATTGATCTATAAAAAGGTACATACGCTGGCATCATTGAATCTACCTCTCTTGAATCTAGCTGCACTGTTATATCATTTACGCACCATGAGGAAGACAGTCAGTAACATATCTCCCCGATATTGTGCATTAAGCAATTAATTATTAACTGAATACTTATTTAACAACTTTCTGCATTAGAATTCAAATGCGTCTACGTGGGTGATGAATTATTTTCCGCCTTACAACCACTTCCCCATAGACGAAACTATTCTACCGCTATTTCCATCGAAAGTGTACAGACACGTTATATTCCTTAGTCCCACCCGCCCTTAGCTTTGCATATGGGACTTGCCATGTCACATACACAAGGATGAATCATCCTCATTCCCTTCGTATTCCATTAGTAAGGAGTAAGTTCCACTCGATGTTTTGTGCAACAAACTCCCGGCAAGAAGTTTCCCAATCATTACAATCTAAACTCTTCAAATTTAGGGTTAACAGTTATCGTTCCTACATAATTTCATGAACTATATTTCTTGCCTTTCCTTACGCTCATACAACGCCACACAGTTATCCTCTACCTTGAGTGGCTCTTATATTTTGTTTAAGGGTACATTTATACTTACTGTAAATTACGGCGTACAAGTTGAGTTTTCAAGCCTAAAAAACCTAAAAAACCTTTCCAAAACTAGGGGTCGACTTATATGGCAGGTATGAAATTCAAACTCTTAACATCGCGTTGTAAATAAGTGTAGCAGGTTGGTTTTTCACTTTCTGCAGAAAGCAACATTTTACTTGGTATGAAAGCTCGGATTTGATGTGATAAGAACTGATACCAAAAATTAGATTCATAACTTTGTTTAATTTAGTTTCAAATATCGTCTGGAAAAATGTGAAAAGTAATGCCTAATTTCCGCAGGTTTTTGCTTACAAACTGACTTCAAAATTTTACTGTTTCAAGAATAAATCCAAATAATGTTGATATTAGATACATTGATTGGAAAATTTATTTAAATCAGTATTCTAATTATGAATGACCACAAGCAAAATATTTATTTTTTACAGTTTCTATAATTAAAAACAATGTAAAAGAAATTGTAAAATATTACAAAAAAGGTTACTCAATCAATAAGATTTGTTAGATTATTTCTTATAACATAATTAATAAAAGCAAAAAATAGATAAAAGTGTGTGTAAAACCATAATGCTGCTGGGCATAAATTATAAGACAAAATATTTTAAATTTGAATTGTTTATTGAAACTCACACTAACACTATTACAATGTATAACATATTGCATCATAATATAGCTAAATTGTTCAGTATAACTTCCCTTTGAAGTAAATTGAAGTCTTATTTGATGACACAATCATTTTAGTAATAGTGTGCTTGTGCCTTGCACCTTGTCCATATACGATTTGTTAAGCTTCGGTAAATTATAAATTTTATAAAACTATGCTATAATGTTTTCAATGATCACCAGAATGAAATTCTAACGCTACGATTTTGAACCTAAATGTAATCTTTAAGCTCGTCTTCTCAAAAAACGAAAATGGTTTAGAAAAAATATGTTGTGCCGTTATTTATCACGTCAAACCACAAGTTTCAAATTGAGGTCAATACCACGGTTCCAAAGTCGACAATACTTGCTATACGTGCAGCAGGCTGTCACAAGCATATCCCACTAAAACACAACAATGAATATGAAATGAAATAGGAAACACAAATTCAATATTCTATTAATGCTATAGAACACATCGCGGCCAACCGCTGATACACTATGTGTAAACACTGGCCGAAGCGCTGCTTTAGTCAGGTGACCATTCAAACATCATGTAGTTTTGGCACAGGTTATCGTGTACTGTAGGCTAACTTCATTTACCGTTAGGCCTAGGTTTTGTGCTACTGGTAGCTTACCGTATATTTGGAAGTCGACCTATACGATAGGTATAGGTCTATCTCAGAATTTTAAGCTAGAGGCTGACTTGTACGTCGCAATTTACGCTGAGAACTTGTAGTCTTGAATAAAATTTCAATTGTGAATTTTTATTCCAAGAATTTACATATGTATTTGCATATACAGGTTGTTCGAAAAGCCACCAAGCAATTATATTTTTATGAACATACATTATTACCAGCTTTTCGAAATTCGGGTCCGACGAGAAATGCAATTTCTTCAGTTTTTAAAAACATATTGGAACGAATTCTGAAATCATAAAAAATATGATTAGAAAAGTAACTTTCTGAACACCCTGTATTTGCTAAATGCACGATTTTATTTTAGATTTGTGCGAAAATTACAGTAAATTGGGTGTGGTAACTGAGCTGAAAAATATTCCTCACTAAGTATTTTCATAAAATTAATTTACAAATTGAAATTAATTCATTAATGAATAACTAATTACTAGTTAATAATCATTTACTGACATCGGAAATTTGCCTGATTTTTTATAGATTTTTTATATAACTTAGGGTACCTGAAATGTTTTAAATGTGAGCACTTAATTGCTTGTACAATCTTTTGAACACATAAAATGATTCAAAATAGAACCATTTATTTACATACAACTAGTGGATGAAATTATAATTAACGTGCTATTTTGCTTCCCACCTTTTCTAGACTAAGGGGCAGGTGTCTGTCTATAAATCGGGCATAACAGATCTGATAAACCCGCCTTCACAGGGATTAGCATCTCTGGGATTCACCTGTTCATTTTCCCCGATTAAATTTCTTACAATTTTTCTCTGATCTTCCAAGGTTTTTTTTTCCATTTAGTTACAAATTTCAAGAAACCTGTCCATGTTCTCCAGTTAAATAATATCACAGTAGATTTCTTGTCATGGAAAATGCATATGGAACACCTTTTCCAAGTGTCAGGCTGGCGACAATTTTCATGTTATGAAGGCGCCATATTATTCTGTCGCTGCTACAAGATGGCCTCTGATAGATCAATAAACCAATTCGCTTAAGTACACAGCGTTACTAAATAGATTTACACCTACAAAGCGTAATGTCAATTTCCAAATCACTTTTTTAAATCTTATTTGCATTTTGCAAATTCAGAAACAAGAGATTAGTTTGTGAAAAGCGAAAATAATTACTGACAAACATATTTATACAAACACACACACACACACACATATATATATATATATATATATATATATATATATATATATATATATATACTGTATTTTATATATTATCATAGAAACGTTATTTTAGTCTATACCCATATTTGAGTAGACACCCTGTTTTTTTTATCATCAACCAGCCTGAATATTAGAGAAATTGTATTAAAGAAAAACATGCATCCTACGCATATTTTCTTTCAAACGTTTAAAAAAAAATGCGTCTACTCAAATATGAGTATCCAGTAAAAAAAAAGTTTAAGTGACAAAAATCTATCGAAAGCATATAAAAAATACATTACTACTTTAGAAACACACACACACAAATATATATATATATATATATATATATATATATATATAAATTATGATGTTTTTGGTTGCCGGCGTTGATCAGGAGATGAAAGAAATTGTCGGCTCAATTAACGTTGTATACATACATATTTTTTTTACTTCAGACCTTATATTTAGTGGATACCCATATATTTTTTTACTTCAGACCTTATATTTAGGGATACCCGTATTTGAGTAGACGCCCCGTTTATTTTAAACAGTATTTATTTCGTCTACCGGCCTGTGCATTCGATATATATATATATATATATATATATATATATATATATATATATATATATATATATATATTCTTTTATACGTTATTTAATAGATACAATTTATTTAAGTAAAATGCTTTTTTTTAAATAAACAAATAAATTAAGGTACGTTTCGTCAGCAGATATGATCATTCGGGTAAGATCGTCGAAGATTTGTTGTTTATAAACACTAATTTCGATATTGCTAACCAGGCGCTTCTCTCTAGCTGAGTGGTATATCACGTCTGTTCAACAACCAAGAGGAGAACTTCATCCAAAGAAGGTCATGTTGAGTGTATAAAGGGATACTGAAGGAATTGTCCATTACGAAATGTTAAACAACAAACAATTACAGTTAATCTGTACTGTGATCAACTTCGCCGTTTGAAAACATCTTTGAATATAAAATGTCCTTCCTCAGTGCATAGAAAGGGTGTCATCACCCATCACGATAATGCTCGCCATCACACAGCTCGGCTGACTAAAAATCTTTTGGAAGAGCTGGGGTGGATAATATTGCTTCATCCACCATATTCTTCTGACTTTTCTCCTGATTTTGACTTGTTTTGGGGACTACAGAATCATTTGAATGGTCTTAGGTTGACATCAAGAGAAGAGATTGAAAATGAGCTGGGTTCATACAGGCGTGGCATTTATAAGCTTGTTGATAGATAGAATTATGTTATAGAAAGCAGAGGAGGTTATGTTAAAGAATAAATATTTTCATAATCATGGGCTTTTTTATTTTCAATATAGACCTTGAAATTGGACATTACTTTTGAAATCAACCTGATATATTTATATTTGCAATACTTTGTAAAATTATTGGCTATATTTCTTAAGGTTGATTAGAATTAAAAAAAAAAAGGCTTCAAAAATTTCAGCAGAACTAATACATCTTCCTGGGAAGGCGAGAAGATGTAGTTGTCATCCATGTGTCTCAGCCAGATGGTTGGTTTCAACAGTGTCATTCTCAAAGCCATTTCTCGTATAATCGCCATCACTTGAAACAATGTCGATAAAGTAGGCATGCTTTCTGCTTGCTGCTATCTATGCTAGACCCTAATTAGAAATATATTGGTTGTGTACAGCATGTGTATTTCTACTAAGTTATTCGTCAGGATACTGTTATGTTTCCCCAAGCAATGATCAATTATAATAAATCCTGGATAGTGTCTCATCTGTGTGAGCCTTGGTAAACAGATTCACAGTATCCAAACTCGCTATTTTGTTGCAGTGAATGGAAATATCTTGAATTGTTTCTAGAAAGTGTGCAGACCTCTTTACATAGGACAATAACTTATTGCTCGTAGGTTGACTGTATTTATCAGGAATCTGCACAATAAGTTACAGGTTTTAATGAAAAATCGTCTTTTTGAATATGGTAGCTTACAGTTTCAATGATTCAGCTGTTTATATTCAGTTCTCGATTTCTATTCAGGATCTGCAACAGCTTCCTCTTCTTTTTTTAGTGTGTTTCTACTGATGAGATACCCACACAGATCGGGGATGTGTTGATATTTTATCTCAGCTATTTCACATTTTTTGACCAGCGATAGATATGGTCTTCAAAGCGGTCATCTACTTGACCGAAAGGAAATAAAAGAATAAATTATTTTTTTTGGTATCAAGTGACCACAAACCGGACAATGAGGATTTCCATTTGCTGTCACAGTTGAGATTGAAATAGTGAACTCTGGACTTCCCATTATCGGGGAGAGATTGTTCCTATGCTTCCCACTCGATTTGCCAACAGTACGCCGTGAAGTTGGGATAGGCAGAGAGTGGCTAGAGGGAGAGTTGAAGGGAAGAGCTCAGCTGTTATTCTGACATGGCAGAAGTTGTCGCAAGTCTCACCTGCTATCACCTTGACCGATTCAAGAGAATCCTTGAATTAAGCAACTAAATATATTGGAAACAGAATCCGTGTCCTCATTTCTCGCCGCGGTGTTTATTTTCACCTTTGGTTCCTTCTGAGCTTGCAGTAGAAATTTTCTAGTTTTTACTATCCCAAACGAGACTATTTTGTGACTATTCCAATTTGTCCACTAACACTTCATTGCATTTGTCTGCTAACACTAAGATCATATTAGTATCACTCCGCTTTACTTTGATAACTATTCTTTCCCTTATTGTCAGGGCCATGACGATTTCAATTGGGGTTATCGCAGCCAAGTAAACAACTCGCTTGAAAACATTTGCAAACTGGAAACCTTTGCTTAGCTTCGTTTCTTCAGAGGTTCTTAAGTGGTATTTGCTGATATTGGCAGATTCTTTCAAGGATTGATAGTGAAGTGAGTCGAACTGTGACCTTTCAAACTTTGTAGTTTCCCTGTTTGGCATGCTTTCACATTTCTGATTATAGAACTTATCAAGATCTTGTGGGTTCTTGTTTCTTTCCAAATTGGATGTTATTCAGTCAAGGAATTTTTTTTCTCATTGAATAGTTAACTCTTTAAATATCGTTCTATACACCGGTCTCACTAAGGAGAGTCTCCTCTCCTCTTTTCCATACATGCCCTTGTGGAATTGACGGGTGTTTTGACATTTAAACCGAGCTAAAGTTTCATATTTCTGCATATAAGAAATATTAGATATTTTAAACATTCTGCCATATTTGGGTGGAACTTTTCTCATCGTATTTATTCTTTTTTGCATTTCAATGCAGTTGTTCCCAAGTTTATATCCTTAGTCATACTTATTCTTAATTTTCATTAATGACCTTCTTGCTGGTAACAGCTCCCAACTTGGTATCTCTATGCTGATTATACAACCATTTACCTTTGTCTTGATAGTAACTCTGATCTGATCGATAAAGTCAAATTGGCAGCAAACACGATCTTCAATCTGCTGTTGACTGAAGTAAAGAATGGCTTGTTAATTTTAACGCCTTCAAAACAAAACTTCTCTCTATAATTCAGATGACATTCATCTTTCTTCATTCCATCAGTATGACTGATGCTAACCTCTAGGAGAGTGACTCGTTGCACCTTCTGGGGTCAACATTCTAGGATGACATGAAATGCAAAAACTATATTGTATTCATTATTTATAAATATAAATGACAATAGGAAAACTGTAGTTATTGTTGACGCGTTTCGTCCAATGTGGACTTTCTCAAAGCAAAAAACGAAATGAATTTAATTAAAGAAAGTAACTAATAATAACAAAAAAAACAAAAAACAGAATGTTCTTAGCAACTGGAAGAATGTAGAGAACGCTATTTTCATATTGTTAACTGAAAATAACGCCAGTTATTTTCACGTGTGGAGAATATGGTCATTATAGCCGTGTTGACGGATTCAACCTTTTTCTTTTGATTTTACGACATTGTTGTGTACGTTTGTTTGGGAGAGCAGAAATTTTGTTAAGAAAGGTGAAATAGGGAAAAGCCTGGGCCTAGATTAATATTTGGATAATATTCTATGGCGGCACTCTCTAGAATTTTCCTTCTCTGTGAGTTATTTTCTTTTTTTTATGAGTGTAGCATTTTTAAAATAAAAATTATGGTTGAATTTATTTCTATGTATGACTAGTGCATTAGCTAAGTTGTTTTTTGTGAAGTCTCTTTTGGGCTCATAAATGCGTTTTTTTTTAAATTTCTACTTGTTTCTCAAATGAATCCATTGCTAGGTCTGCTGCTCTCTCGTGCTAGACAAGCTTCTTTCCTGAATTTATCTTACATATCTATAAATCTATCATTCGTCCATACCTCGAATATTGTTACAACATATAATCCGGAGCTCCTGCTATATATTTAGAGATTCTTGATACAATTCAAAGAATCAGCAATATTATTGGTACTGTTAAGGCATCTGGACTTCAGTCCCTTTCCCAACGCCGTAAAGTTGCTTCCCTGTGCCTTTTCTATAAATACTTTTAATTGTAATTGCTTGGATGAGCTCTTCGCTAGGGCATATAGACTTTATGAATTTAAACGCAGTACTAGATTAGAAACAAGGTCTCATCATTTACAGCTTAACTGGCTAAATGTAACTGTAGGTTCTATGTTAACATCTCGTTTTCTCGCACTTCTCTCTTGTGAAACCTTCTTCCCCGAAAAGTTTTTAAACGTACTATATTCCCTGGTTTCACCAATTCAAAGCTTTACGGCAAGGAGACGCCATGTCACTTACATTGTAGCAAAGCCCCCACATTTCTTCTATGTTTCATCGGTTCCTCTGAAACAGCTTCTTCCTGCGAACCACTGCTCTGTGGAACCGAGCCCCCATGTTTCCGCAATCACTACAATCTTGGAGTGTTCAAGACTAGGATTAACTGTTATCATCCACTCCTATCCGCACAAATTGCCTCCTCACGTTACTCTCTACCTCGAGTGGTCTTGTAAAGGGTGAAACTTACTATAAATAAAAAAAAATGATTCTAGAGTGGGTTCCCGTTGCCTTCTCTCAGTCAGTTATATGCCATGCGTGATACACGATTAGGCGATCATGTATCTTTCGATACATGACTGACGAGGCAGATTTTTTCCCGCAGTAGGTTGCCATTTCTTTCTGCGGTATACCAGTTGCCATTCAAGGCTATAGAACCCGGTCTGTCCTGCTATTTACCTATAGGGGGGGAAGAAGATGATTCATACCGTTCGCAAGGGTATTAGCACGTAAGTAAATGTAATGGATTCGACTGAAATTCAAACTCGGCTGATTCCTCAATCCGAGCCGCTATCCATTACTCTACAGTACGGATTAGAATTCAGAGTTGTCATTCTCTTAAATTGGTTGCCACCCAAGATTAGACAAATCTGTCTATTCTGGTATTTAACCCATAGCTGAGGTGAAAAAGAGATCGATTCATGCCATTCTCAACGATGTGTGATGTGAACACAACAGGCAAGCCGGAACTTGAACTCTGATCAATGATTTCACTTTCCGTGTCGATAACTGCTACACTAGCTGCACATCCCTGAAGAATATGAACAATACAAAATTTTTTTTTTTTTTTTAATTATTTCACCCCAAGCAAGACAATAAAGCCACTAAGACGTAAGGGTTACTGAGTGTTAGAGAATATATGAAAAAATTCTATTAAGCAGAGAGAACAAGAATTAAGAAGACAAAGCATAACGAGTAACATTTTTACATTTATATTTTTGAAGATCAAAGTTGATAAGCGTATATTTTATATTCGGTATGAATGGAAAAAGATTGATCGACAAGCCACAGTTGTGAAAACTGAGTCATCAAGTCATTCAAAAATAGCGACAATTGGACGACAAGCTAGGAGGATAATACAAACAGAGGAAGCACTTCCGATATTTCTTAAAAGATATCGAGTATCGTTTAATTGACGAAGGGGAATAAAGAAGGTTATTCGTATAACGTGTGCAGAAAACTTTGGAACCAGTAAAAAAAAAAGTCTTTAACGTTTATTTTCATCTAATTTTTAAAGATTAACTCTTTTAATTTGCAAGTGCCAAATGTTTGATCGTTTTCTGCTCGAACCTAGACAGCAAATCGACAAAGTTTAAAGCGAAAAACCAAACTCTATTGTCTGCTGTTTCCTTCTTTGGGTTGGCCAATGTAATTTGATAGCTTGTACTGAAAATTCCTTGTGGTATTTCATTTTATTCCAGCGCCGTTCAGAAAACTCAGTGTAATACGATACTCTTTCCTGCCCCAGCATAAGCTATGTCAAATTGCAATACCTTCACCTTTTTAAGTATATATATATATATATATATATATATATATATATATATATATATGTGTGTGTGTGTGTGTGTTCACGTGTTTGTGTATATATGTGTGTGCTTTAAAATAAAAAAATCTATTTTCGCCTTTTTTCACCATGTCAGTTCTCTCCCTGTTTCTCTATATACATATGGTTGCTCTCTCTCATTCACACACACATACACACACACACACATATATATATATATATATATATATATATATATATATATATATATGTATGTAGGTAGGTAGGTAGGCAGAAAAATAAACCCAGAAACAGTAATAAAAATAGAATTAAGCTAGTGAAAATTAAATATTTTAAACACAAACACATTTAACAAGTAAACGAGGAGATGGTGGAAAGTTCTCGGCCCAACCAAGAAGCCTTTTCCAAAACTAAAAATAGAAAAATAGCAGATGTTTGATTAGAGTTTAGCCACCGAACTTTTCAACACCTCTTTACATATTCAGTACATCGTTTTGCTCCAAAAATAATGCCTCCTACTTCATTAGTCAATTCAGAAGTCAATGTTGGTAAATAAAATAATAACATACAAATAACAAAATACAGTGAGCGAAAGGTAAGAAGCTAGAAAATAGCTTTAAAGGCCCAAAAATCCCAACATGGAAAACAAGAAGTTAAATTATTTTAACTGATAACTTTGCTATATTAATATGATAATAATAGAGAATATATATATTTTTATATTAGTTATTCGATATGGTATTATTATTATTATTATTATTATTATTATTATTATTATTATATACATTAAAAACTATAAATATTCTTTTATTAATAATAGATATATGATAATAATGATAATTCTTGTCTCTCATTTCGTTAGTTCGCACGATCATTATGCCTTGTCAATACCTTATAAATAATAGAATATTTCCGTTTTGATCGCACGGAAAGACACTACTTGGTTTCAGTGATAAATGAATGAAAGAATGAAAGAAAGAAGGGAAAATATAAGTGTTTGACAGCTGTTTCAATGAAATGGAAAAGTTGTTAATTTCAGATCTTTTCATTTGTACCCACTTCTTAAAATAATGACCATCATTCATATTTATGATTGTTATTGCAATATTTTGTGAAGCTCAAATATTTAATGATGTGATAGGGGAATTTCTACGGATATTTTAGAACTCGCCATGAGCTTTTTCTTTCTTCTTTTATGTGCCATGTCTCTTCAGGACGTAGGGGATCTAGCTCTTCATATCTTCCTGTTCCTTGTAGCTCTTAATAAGTTTTGTCTTTTTGTTATCTCTCCCAAATCCTGTTCTGCCATGCATTTGCTCAATCTCATCAAATTACGCGCTTTTTTTTCCGGTCCATCTTCCCCTCTAGCTGTCCTGTGCGTATTAGGTTTTCCAAGCCCTTCTATCTCATTACGCGCCCCAGATAATTCAACTGCCTCTTCCCGATATTAATTATAACTTTCTTTTTTGTTTCCATTCTCTCCAAAACCTCTTTGTTGCTCACATGATCGGCCCATGGTACCCTCAGCATCTTTCTGTTAAAACTACATTTCTATTGTTTTAAGTCTCTTCTTCATTTTGATGAGATTGTCCAGCATTCGCTGCCATCCAGGGGGACAAATATCACATAAGAGTTCAGTACTGTTTTCTTTGTTTCCAACGAAAATTTTCTATCTCTTCATAATCTGCTTAACTTTTGGAAAGCATTTTTAGTCATTCCAATACGTCTTCGGATCTCAGTGTCGCGCTTTTCGTCCTCTGTTAGAACACTTCTTAGATATCTAAATTTCTGTACCTGCTTGATTTTAATATCCTCGACCTGTAATTTTGGTGATAACCATGCATTCTGTCTTCTTAGTTTATGCTTAGTCCTTTCTTCTCGCTTTCCTTCGCTACCTTCTGTGGGAGGTTTTGTAGTGTCCTTTCCATGTCTGCTATCAGCACATTGTCATCTGCATATTTTATATTGTTAAGATTGTGGCCGCCAATAATGAATCCTGGTAGAACTTCTAATTCTTTCAGAATAGCCTCGCTGTATAGGTTCAATAAATCAGGTGAGAAGACACATCCTTGTCTTGCACCCTTTTTATTTTTGTATATCTGCTGGACTCATTTTCCGTCCGTATGCAGGCGGTTTACTGCCAGTATAGATACGTGTTTATCCTAATATATTTCCTGAATCTGTTGGATAGGTTTTGTAGTGAATAACTGCATTCCTGAATCGCGTGTTCATAGTTATGTAGTTGATTTGGTTTTTATTTCCTTCTCCTAGGCTTCCCCATATCCATAATCGTCTTGGATGTTCTTGGAATCAGATGTTGCCTATTACCTTGTCATTCGCCGTGCACCATTGGACTGATTTCTCTCCGCGTTCGTTGCGGGTTCCTAGTCCGAATTTGCCAGTTATTTCACCATCCATCTCCTTAGCTACTTTAGCCTTCAGGTCATCCATGATAATTATAATTTGTTGTGATTCACACTGAGCCTTGGCGTGGTCTAGCATGGGGTAGAAAGATTCGATTTCTTCTTCCGTGATTTGTACTGTCGGTGCATACACAATTATAATAGATATGTTGAAAGGTTTTCATTTCAGTTTAACTACAAGAATTATTTCAGATAATTAACAGTATGCCAAAATGCATTTCTTCATGTCTTGATCTAGTATCACTCAAACTCACTTTTAATGTTTATCTCCGCCAACATATATAATCCTGTGGTGGTCACTGACAAAATCTCCGTTTCACATAATCCTAAAATGTTGACATTTAACCTACTCATCTCCTGTTTTACATTTTCCAACTGGCCACAGTTATTTAACGTTCAAACGTTCCATTTCCGAGGGTTATTTTTTGTTTAATGCGAACAATCGCTGGATGACGGTCAGGTGATAGCTTTCGCCCATGTCACTCCTTTCCAGGTGAGCAATCAGTTCCGAGGAATTTTATCACCTTTACGCTATTTATGCTAACAGTCGCTGGATGATGGTCAGGTGAAACGAGTTGCACATGTCTTCTCCTACCGGGCGATGGGTTAATTCCCATAGACTTAGCCTCCTTCACACAGTTAGCGTTCATATTTCGTTTGATAATTGCCAAAATATTTCTTGGGATTAATAGTGGAGTGGTTTTCTGTTGCCTTTCTCCACGATGATTTATTGAGACACTATCTCTAAACTGACCGCTGACTCGTCAAGAATTCTTCCACCCTTTGATAGGTTTTATTTTTCATCCTGCTGGGTTGCTATGGAAAGTGATAGCCGGCTTAGTCGCCGACACTCCAATAGTAGCATTCATATTTCCACACATATATATATATATATATATATATATATATATTGAATTGGAATTGAATTCAAGAAAGACATTCGGATTACTAACACAAAAACAGAGAATGTCTCATATCGAGAATATTTAACATTGAAAAACATAAGGAAACAAATAATTATTTTCCGCTTTTACCTGAAGACCAGAAACACGTGTAGTAAAATTATGGAAAATAAAGCATAATATTTTTTTCTAAAGAAATCCACATTACAACCAAAAACGTTTGCGGCACCTCTCTTCTCTTCTTTTTAATATACATACTTTTCTCTCGTTGGAACCACTACAACCTCTTTTTTTCTTTTATATATATATATATATATATATATATATATATATATGCCCACACATAAACATATGTATACGTACATGTACGCCAGGATAAAAAAAATGTTATTGACTACGTCCCCATCTGTTAACAAGGAAAGGGTTTAAGGATGGGAATTAGTAAGGTGGGGCAGGGTGAGAGAAGAGAATTAAATAATTATTGCGTTTTAACTTCACCCGAATACCCACCCTTTGTAATTGCGTTTTTCATATTAGTAGTCATTCTCCTTCAAAAACGTTATTAAATGCTGCGACCCTAACAATTAACATTACATTAATAAGCACATTATCAGTACGCATATATATATATATATATATATATATATATATATATATATACATATATATATATATATATGAAGAAAGATATACGGAAAAACAAACAAAAATCCTAATATGCAATTATGCTGTTTTAATGTTAATATAATGTCAACGTCGGACGTTTCGGTCTAATAGACCATCTTCAGGACATATTCATAAAACATAATTAACATTAGACTATATTCAATTCAACATGAAAAAAGACGATACTGTCGAATCTATATCCATATAATTGCTTACACACACACATATATATATATATATATATATATATATATATATATATATATATATATATATATGCCCATTGAAGCAAAGGTGAGAAAACATTCGAAAGAATAAAAAAATATTAACAAAATAAAACAAAAAGTGTAGGCAAGAAAGTAACAATATACGTACATTTAAAGACACGTGTGTTTGGATGATGAAGTTTTGATGGAATATAAAGAATTGCCATGAGTTTACTTAATCATTAACATAACAATTAAGATTCATCAAAATATTAAAATAAGCAAACCGTAAAATTTTCACGTGTTAAAATTAGTAATAATAGTAATAATAACATAAAATAAACCAGGGTTCGGGTTAGGGTTAGGGTTAGGGGTTAGGGCTAGGATTAGGGATTAAGGTTAAGATTAAGGTTAGGGTTAGGGTTACGATTAGTTATCAAGATGCTATTCTTTTCTCTTTTTTTTTTAAAAAAAAGCGACAAAAAAAATACAAAATTAACTAAACTATTCATTGTTCAACGTCTTAAACATTCTTTTATCAAAATTACTTTACTCGCCATCTTTTTTTTATCATTTCACCCGAAGCAAGGCAATAAAGCCAATAAGATCCCAGGGGATTAGTGAGTGTGAGAGAATATGAGAAAAAAAAATCATTAAGGTGAGAAAACAACAAAAGAACAGAAATTAAGAAGACAGAAGATAACGACTGATATTGTATTTAAATTTTTGAACATCAAAGTTGATTGGAAAACAAGAAGCCGAAAGAGAGTACCACAAGCGAGAAGTGCGAGAGAATAAACTGTTAGCATAGAACTTGCAGTTATATCTAGCCATTTGAACTTTAAAATCATGAAATTTGCCGCTAGTCAAGTACTGTGTATTTTTAAAAGAGTGTCTAAAAACAAGTCACCGTGGTCGAGTGTTTGAGGGTAGTGGCTTTGTTCAAAACTGTGGATCATGCCAGATTATGTACACCCTCCTAGATGTAAGTACAGTCCGTTCAACATAGCTCTAGTATACTACAGGTAAACTAAAGGTTTGTCTTTAATAACAAAAAGACAAAACTTATTAAGAGCTACAAGGAACAGGAAGATATGAAGAGCTAGATCCCCTACGTCCTGAAGAGACATGGCACATAAAAGAAGAAAGAAAAAGCTCATGGCGAGTTCTACGACAATAAAATATCCGTAGAAATTCCCCTATCACATCATTAAATATTTGAGCTCGTCAACTTTAACAAAATATTGCAACAACAATTATAAATATGAATGTCGGTCATTATTTTAAGAAGTGGGTACAAATGAAAAGATTTAAAATTGATAACTTTTTCCATTTCATTGAAACAGATGTTCTATTTTCCCTTCTTTCTTTCTCTGTTGAAGAAATACAAAGGTGCGAACGTTTACAACAGGAATTAGCTAACCACCCTAGCAAACAACCATTATACTGGGTAACTGAATAACAAAATGGGAGAGAACAAAAACAAAAATCCCACATTTTGTTTTTCGTTTATTTTGCGTTGAATTACTTCATTTCGTTTCAAATTTTTTAAACGTGATATTTTCCTTGTTTTTATATTATAAGTACAGCGTCATCTTTGAGATAGAAGATTCGACTTGAGATGCATGATTCTTAATGACCAATTAAAAGCAAAATAAACAAAAGTAAACCAAAAAGAAACTTCTTTGTCTTCTCTTTCAAAACCTTCTTCTTTCTCTCTTGGTATCTACAAAGGTATGTCTCTAAATTTGAATAGCAGAATTATTGCTTGGTGATGTGTGTTTTGCTTTGTTTATTATTATTATTATTATTATTATTATTATTATTATTATCTACATTAAATACAACAATTTAGAGGTGTATCTCCGAAAATCTTGTTGACCAGAAACTGGAAGCTGATCTTTCCTCTGATTTAGCTTTGGTATCTCAATGGCGGATAAACTGTCGTGTAAAATTCAATATGTTCAAAATCAAACTAATAACGGTCCAACTCATCACCGAGCAGATTCCAAACTCCCGCGAGGTTGTTTTCCCAATCACTACAATCATAACCTCTTCGAGTCTACGGCTAACCGTTATCTTTCCTACATAAACCTCATAAACTACACATCTTACCTTCTTGTACGCTTATGCAACACTATACAGTAACCACGTACTTTGAGTGGCTCTTGGGACACGTATTTGGTGAACATTAGTATTTAAAAAATAACTTCTTCAGACGCCTGAAGAAGTCCTTTCGAACGCCAGAACATATAACGTAGGATTTTTTTTCAAAATGACAGACGATCATTTAATCATATATATATGTGTGTGTGTGTGCGTGCGCGCGTGCGTATATGTGTGTGTGCGCACTGGCGCGTATCTGTATGTGCGTCAAATTTATAAAATATAATCATATATACAGCATTTCAAATTTTAAACAATTCTGCTAAAATCATATTTTATTAATATTATATACAATCATGTATAAATATATATCTCTACATATATAACTATCGAAATCTATCAATCTAGCTGTCCGAATGTGCATATATATATATATATATATATATATATATATATATATATAGAGAGAGAGAGAGAGAGAGAGAGAGAGAGAGAGAGAAAGAAAGAAAGATAGAGAGACAGATGTCTCTATGTCTATAGGATGTCCTCCAAATGCTCTTAGAGTAATTGTTAACGTTTACTGTTCCACCCATTTTGCAACATGCTTCTATAAAGATTATGGATTCCCTTGTACCCTAGAACACTTTGAATCAGAATCAGAATAAAACAGCTGAAGTTTCATGCACACATAATGAGGAGATAGTGCTTGAAAACCCCTCACACACAAAGTTTATCGAGGGCAAGAGAGGCAGGGAAAGACAGCGAGACCTCTAACTGGGGCCACAGATTGTAGGAGGTTGTGGAGAGTCACATTCGGAAGGGACACCACACATGGAAGAAGAAATACTCTCAGAGAATTTGCAATCTATATCTATAATTCTCAAAATGTGTGTGTATGTGTGAATGCGTGTGATCGGATGTTGTTTATGCATTTCCACAGTTTTCACCAGTTTTCGATGAATTTTTTTTTTGTTTGATAGATATAATTCTTCAGTGCCGGTTTTGAGTCCAAGTTGTTGGCGACAATGGCTTTCCACTACTTCCGGTTCATTATAACTCTCAGCAACGTTTTACTATTTATTATTTGTTCTTGGATATATATCTTTCATAAAAACTTTAATAAAATAAATACTTTAAATTATTACAATAATATCATCTATATCTATAATTCTCAATATATATATATATATATATATATATGTGTGTGTGTGTGTGTGTGTGTGTGTGTTCGGATGTTTTTTTTATACGTTTCCACAGTTTTCATCCGATTTCGATTAAATTTTTTTGTTTGATAGATAATTCTTCAGTGCCGGTTTTGAGTTCAAATTACACATTCCCCTCTCCTGGCCAAACTTTCAATCACTCTCAAGTAAGGTTACCTTTTCCGTTGCATAAAGCCTACTACTACAGTTTTAAGGCGTTGCTTTCATTGTCGTTTATAGTCGTTCCCAATTTAATTTTTTTATTGTCCTGCCAGTTTTTGCATTTCGTTCATCTTAGTAATAAGTAAGTTTGTTTTTTTTATTACTCAACATTTATTTTCCCAACCTTCCCTAAGTTTATTAGAGCTTAGTTATTCCTGTGGTTTTTCAGCGTTCTCTTCTGGTATTGGCCCACGCATTCCATTTGACAATTTATACTTGCCTAAGACATGCCACGAAAGAAAAGAACTTGACAAGGTCGCAAAACGGCTGCCGCCAGGTCCGCCATGCGAATAAGGGATAACGAATCGTCTTTAGAACGATCAATCACTTTGCCTGTCTCAAAATGCCTCTCAGAATGCACCAATCAGAGTCACTGAATCCGAAGATCAACGTAGCCATCGTCTTTCCAGAAGAGGCGCGAGGCTGAAATGATGATCAAAGGACTCAACGGCTGAGGAGAACTGCCTCTTCATCTGTTGTTGTGCGTGAGGCTGAAACAAGATTGAGAACGCAAAACCGGCCCTTTTCAGCCCCCCTCCCAATTCAACTTGTTAACCCTCAGTTGCACCCAATTGTTGTTACTAATATTGATTTTGGGGTGTGCTGACCTTAAACTTAAACTGCTCCAATTGAACGGTAAAAATTTCCAGTAATGAAAGACCCGGTCGAAGACAGGTTGTACTGTTGATTTACAATATAATGAAGAAAGTCAACTATGTCAATCCATTTTACGTGCAAATGAGATGACGCAAAGGAACATTGTAAAGAAACGCTTTTTTTTTTCATTTCTTTTCACTTTCTTTGGACAGTTTATTTTGGTTTTCTTTTTTCTTTCGTCTTTTACTTTTGTTCTCATATTTTTGTGCCTTCTATCATTTTTCCTTTCTTTCTCTCATATCTGCCGTAGACTATTTACCCTTTTTCTTTTCTTTTCTTATCTGTATATTTATTCCATTATTGTACTTTCCTGTTGTTTAACTTTCCTCTTGCTTTTATTCTCTTACTGTTTTATTACTGTTCTTCTTGACACTCTACTCCCTCCCTTTTCTTACATTTTACTCTCTCCTATCAACACTTCGTTTCTTGTCTTCCATATTGTTTTTATCGTATTTACAGCTATTTTCCTGCTTCTTACATTTTGCTTTCTACTTCTATCCATGTTTTTATAGTAAAATTATTACAAACAAAATATTTCTCTCCTTGTCTCCCATTTTGTTGTTCCATTTTAAGTCTTTACAGCTATTTTTCCCGCTTCTTGCCTATCGTCCGCTACTTTTTGTTATTTTCTAATAACTTTCTACGGCAGTAAGACAAAAATTATCCACACTTTCGTAATACCATATTTTTATATAAGAGTGCGGATAATTTTTAACTTTCCCTCATACTATTATTATAATATTATAGCAAAATTATTACGAGCAAAATAATTTTGCTTATTATCTCCCTTGTTTTTTTTTTGTTTTTTTTTCGCCATGACAGCTACTTTTCCTCCTTTCGTTCTCTAACTTTTATTTTCTCATATCCAGTTATTATTATATTATTTAAGTAAAATTATTCAAAGCAAATTATTTGTTTCTTGCCTTCCATACTCTTTCTCTTTTCGTCTTGACAGCTATTTTTCCTGTTTCTTATCTTCCGCCCTCTACATTTTATTTTCCTTTTCGTCAATTCACGTTTCTGATTTCTCACTTTTGCTGCTTTTCGTTCTCTACCTTTTTTTTTAATCGAGTTCGTCCCAAACAAGGTAGTAAAGCCACTAAGACACAAGTGGTTACTAGGTGCGGAAGAATTCATAAAGACTCGGTACCATAGCGATGAGCACATTCAAACAATTACCATGAAAGTATTTATAGAAAAGGCACAGGGAGGCAACCTTACGGCGGTGGCAAAGTTACTGAAGCTGAGGCACCAGGTCAGTACCAATAATATTGCTGATTCTTTTTTGGATTGTATCAAGAATCTTTAAATAGTACCGGACCATATGTGATAGCAATATTCTAAGTATGGACGAATGGTAAACTTATAGATATGTAAGATAGATTCTGGAAAGTAAATTGTCTAGCCCGACACAGTAAACCAACTTCCACAGCATCTGACCTAGCAATGGATTCAATAAAGTCTTTGCACTTCATGTCAGCCAAGCATATTAACCCGAGAAAGCGCAACTAGTCACTCTGCTGGAGATTAGACATGCTGATGGAAGGCAGAAAGCTCTCTCTCAGATGATTAAAAGAGAGCAGCTTTGTTTTTGAGACATTAAAAACAAGTCATTCTTCGCCCCAGTTAACAACAGACTGTTGGTTTTTACATCAGCCGCTAATTTGGCCTTATCGAATTGATCAGACTTAATGTCAAAATAGAAGTAAATGTACCATCAGCATAGATGCCAAGTTGAGTGATGATGCCACCAGGAAGGTTATTAATGAAAAGTACGGTCAAGGATATAGCCCTGGGGAGACCTAGATTAGTACAAAAGTATCTAGAAGAGTGGCTGTTCAGGATAACTTTCTGTTCACGATTTCATAAGAAAAACTGGATCAGTTCAAAAATTTGTCCGGAGACACCGTAACTTTTCAATTTGTAAAGAAAATATTTATGCCAAATCCTGTAGAACGCTTTCGAAATGTTCAAAGCAAGAGCCCAAGCTTCACCATCCTTAACTAAAACTTGATAGATTTTTTCCGCGATAACCGTCAGGTCATCAGCAGTCGACCTCGAAAAGTGAAAGCCATATTGCATGTCTTAAAGAAAACCGTGCGATGTGAGATGCTTAACTAATTCAGAATTGATTAGGACGTCTAGTAGTTTACCAAAAAGAAGTAGAAGACTAATTGTTGGAATGGTTGGACAGCTCAACAGAGTTCTTAAAGACTGGAACAACAGATAAGGATTTCCAAAAAGCAGGAAAGCAAGATGAAGCGAAACATTTTTAAACAGTTTAGAAAGAACAAAATCAGTTCGTGAGCACACTTCTTAAGGCCTATTACAGGAACACCACCAGGTGCTTGGTGGTAATTCAATCCACTTTTCTAATAACTTTCCGTTATTATATTATTACAGTAAAATTATGGCAAACAAATTATTTGTTTTTGACTTCCACGCTGTTTCTCTTTTCGCTTTTACAACTATTTTCACGCTTCTTACCTTCCGCCCTCGACATTTTATTTTCCTTTCCGTCAATTCGTTTTCTGATTTTTCACTTTTCTTTTCCTTCCTTTTCACTTTCTCTCTTTTTCATTCTCCCATTTTGCTTTCTTTTTTCTTTCCTTCGTCTTCTCTTCTTTTCCTCTTTCTTTTTCCTCATTCTTCTCCACGCCTTCATTTTCTACCACCTCCTTTCCAGCTTTTACACTATCTTTGTTCTCCCTTTCCCTCCTTTCCTTTTTATACTTTTTCCCTATTTTCATTTTTATTTTATTTTTCTTTCTTTTCCTACATTTCATTTTCTGCCTCTTCCGTTCTTCGCTTTTACCTTTTCTTTCCCACCTCCATTTTCCTTTTCCTCCTCTATTTATCTCTCTGACACACCCTACATTATTTATTGTGTAGTACTGATTGTAATTTGTGAAGGTCTACTAATATGACTCTTCTTGTGGATAACGAGACCTGCATTGGAGAGACATACTCTACCATATTTATCACATGTAAATTGATGGATTAATAGATGAATGATTTCTTCTTTCGTAGCATTCTAGACATTTGCCTAACTCATTGCATGTTCTTGGAAGATCTTAGTATCTTCAAGAATTGTACTCATTTGTTCTCCATTTATCTAAATCACAAGCAACCGTTTCCCACTCAGGATCTTTTATATAGAATCCTGTAAGATCCTTCAAGCGCCTCCTTGGTTTATACTGGGGTCAAGTGACGTAGAGTGACTCGCCATAGTGCATTTGTTTGTGTATTCTGCTGTCGTCAAGGCAAAAGACAAGGCCTATAGGAATCAAATCTTATATATATTTTTCAACCAACAAAATCCCATCAGAAACTTTTGTTTGATAAACAATAATTACTAGGACAAATACCGCAAAATATATTTGACGTATTTGTAAACCTATCACATATTATTTTTGGACTATTTAAAAAAATAACAGTAACTCCTTTTACCGTAAATTCGCGAAAAAGATTTTTGTGAGCCAGTGTGAAATTATTTTCTAATTAATGAGAATCTTGTATTCAAGAAGTTTTGTGAAATTAGATTTTGAATCTCTTTAAATATATAAAAATAGAAGCATACTTCTTCTCAGTGTTCAAAAAGAATTTCAGAAGCCAATTTGATCTGCACCTGCGTACACACACACACACACACACACACACACACACACACACACACATGAATTTACACACATGCACACATTGGAAGAGACAACAGCCAGCAGCCGCCGACTACGGCCTTGTCCACGCACACAATAAAAGGGATTATCCAGCAACCGCCGACTAAGCTTTTTGTCTGCGAATTTACAAACACATTAGGATGACTGTCATAAAGTAAGTCTGTCTACATATTTCATATCGCAATCTGAATATTTCATTACTTTATAAAACTAACTTCACTGCAAGGAAAATTGAACATTTTATTGTTATTGTATATTCCTGAAAAGAATTTATAAATGTTATTTCAACTGACATTCTGCTTCTACTTTTCCTTCAGAAAATAAATCTTTTTATGTTTAATTTAAAAGATGTGTTGTTGTTAAATGTTTGGAATCCCGACACTCAGATAACAACAAAAACCTGGGTAGAAGGATGCCAACAAGTCTACCCATCGATGCCTGTAGCGATGAATGCGCTTTTCGATTCTGATTTTATTGGCCTTTTCCAGGACCACATTGCCTGGCATGTGCGTTATCCAGTTTTTACTAGGAATCGATGTTAATCATCATTGTAGAATTTCTTCAGAGCGTGTCTGCGGCACAGAAGCCATATCACACGAAAACACAACAGGCCTGTCAGTACACAGGTATTGTAGACTGCCATCTTTTTGCACTTCTTAAGTCCTCTTTGAAATCAATCTCAATCTTCTAGTTTTGCAAAAGCATCAGTTGCCATCTTTATACGAGTAGATATTTCATCGCCAAGAATGCAGTGTTTGTTTATAACGCCCCCAAAGTACGTGAATTTGTCTACTAGTTTCAGTTTGTGGCCACCCACAAATATTGATGGTTCGAGGTAAGATGAACCCGGAGTGGTTTGTAATACGATCACTGTCTTGTCCAGGCTGATAATAAGGTCGAAAGCATTGCAGGAATTGGAAGGTTCATCCGCTAGAGCCTGCATTTCCGGTTATATTTGAGAGACCAAGTCACAGTCATCGGCATATAGGTCTCGAACAAAAGTTTGGAATATCTTCAATATATTACCATTTATACGAATATATGAATATGTATCAATGTATTACCATTTATACGAATATATATATATATATATATATATATATATATATATATATATCATGTTACATCTCTCTGACTATAGCTCAATTAGGTCTTATTTAAATACACACTACCAAACTCTATTCGTAACATATTCGTTGATAATACAAATATAAAAGCATCATCCACATGTACAAAAAGACTAAATGTAATGGAAGCCTTATTAATAAAAAAAAGCAACCTCAATAATATCAACTATGAACACGCCTACAATGTGCTGACCGTATTTAGAAAGTAAAACATTCCTATAGCTCTAGATACATATATAAAACAATCCATATATTCAGTTAAAAGTAAAATAAAATTCACAAAAAACTATACAAACTCATGAAAATTTATATAAAAAACTTAACCACAGCATCTTGTCAATCGTTTTTAACGACACACACACACACACACACGCACGCACACATACATATATATATATCCTGGTTACAGTCCTTAAAGGCATGAGAAAAAGAAGAGAAAATGGAGAACAATGTAGGTGCTAATACAAGGTCGCCTTATTTGACGCCATTTCATACCTTGATGGGTTTTGAAAGTAATCTAACAACGTTAACAGATATCTCCATTTGATCATGAAAGAATTGAAAGCTATTTACGAAATGGTGACGACAGCTTAAGCGTCTCAAGATCTTCAACATAAGTTCTCTATTTACGGTGTCGAAAGCCTTGAAAATAGCCATCTTGTTGTTCATAAAATTCTCATGGATTTCTCGCGCTGTGAAAATCATATCTATCGATCTCCTATTAGTCCGAACAGCACATTGTTACTCTGGGAGTATCATATCCGCAATATGAACATCCAAACGAGTTTGCAAAATCCCTATTAGGATTTACCTACTGGCGAAAGTAAAACTATAAAATATAAGACATACATACATACATACACATATACAAACACACACATATTGCGTATATTTTGACAGTATGTTTTCATTAAGACAAGTCTCATTGAATAACTTAGACAAGTTTTGACTACTTAATTTCAATAGGATCCTCTCATATTCACGAACAAGATTCTTAGTATACTTATTAAAGGAAGAGAGATAATTACCATGTTAATACATATTCATTTATTCCGAGTAGTTTCAACATTAGCATAATGTCATCATCGAATAAAATGAAAGAAATATTAATAAAAAAATTAATAATTGAAAATGTTACTCCAAGTAAATACTTAACATACTTAACATTATTGCATCTTATTTCTATAAGGTCTTAGAACAAGCAAGAGAAATAAGATAAAAGAAATAGTAATAAAAAAAACTTATTATAATGTTACTTCCTACCTTAGTTTCTTAGTTAGCACGTACAATACGTGACCCCATGTCAATTCCTCAGAAATAATGGTCTATTCCGTTTTGATCGCGTGGACAGACGGAAAAGACATATCAGAGACGCTACTTGGTTTCAGAGAGACAAAGGAAGAAAGTGTTACACTGGAACACGCCTATTCTATAGTTAATAAGCTCTCCCACCTATAATAAGTAGGAGTAGTAGCAGCAGTCGCTGAGTCGGCAGAGGGTTGGTCAGTGAGTCGATGTCGGACGACTGTTAGTCGGATATTGAACTATCAGTCACCCCAACTAGATTACTGCGTCATTACTTATTATATCAAGTTCCTAACGTTTTGTACGTCGAACCTATTTTAGGACCGACTTAGTACAAATACAAGCCTCCACTGTGAAACCACTACATAACAGAAAGAAAGAAAGAAAAAAAGAAAGATACACCCTGCTAATATCTTATAAATAATGGACTGTTCCTGTTCGTGATCGCGAGGAAAAACAGAAAAGACATATTAGAGACGCTGTTTGATTTCAATGAAAGAAAAAAAAAGAAAAAAAAACAAAATTAAATTAGGAAAGCCTTGAAATTTTCAGGAGTACTACTAATTGAGGATAAGTGATCATGCTTCATCTAAGAAATTCAAATGCATGAATTATTTTCATAAAAAATGGGTTTGCTCTGCTTTTTGCTCCATATATTTTAAACTTATAGAATTTTTTACTATATATTTTGAAGGTTGTATGTGCCTGAACACAGTTTTTATTTGAATCATAATTGCCACTTTATTGGAAAGCGCTCAGACAAACTACATTGCTTGATTCCGCCAGGTCTAAGCTTCACGGCTAGTACCCACCTTGACACTGTACATTAGCAAACCATCCAAATTCTCTCGGCGAGATGTAAGTTCCACTGGAACATCTTCTTCCCGCGAACTACTGCCCTGTGAAACCTACTCCCAAAAGTACGTTTCCACGATCACTACAATCTTAACCTGTTCAACCCATATCTTCCCCTCATATTTATATAATACCACATAACATAACTCTCTAACTCAAGTGGTTCCCTGGCATTATGCAGGGTGAAGATTACTGTAAAAAAAAACATTCCTCTAATTGTACGGCATACAGATTAGCTATCAAGATGTTATTCTTTATTTTTATTTAAAAAAGAAACAACCAAAATATGCAAAATTTACCAAAACGACGTTTTAAAACTTCTATCGAGGTTTCTTTACTAGCCATTTAATATATAAAGTTCAAATCTGTGTGTGTATCCCCTCGAAATCCGGATAATTGAATATAAAAATTTTATTGTCTATTCATATGCGTATATGCAAATATAACAGAAAACGTTTATATCAAAGAAATGCAATTTTATCATTTATTTCAATCAAGTTTCTTATACCTTGCGTAGCTTAGCCATTTTTTGATTAACGGAGAAACATAATTTACATATTTAGCTTTAAAAATCAAATTAAAAAATATTTTTTATTCATTTACAATCTGATCTTTTGTAATTTTTATAAATAATTTATTGTTTGTTGACAGCTTTTATATTTGTAATAAATTGCTTACTTCTTCAAATAAATCATTTTTCTGTCCTGAAAATAGTAACTATCTCAGCATTTAGATCATAGTTTGGGATTACTTTGAAGTAATTAATGTAATTAAGAAGCAAGAAATACTGAAATTTTGAATATATGAAAAAACTAGCATATCTCAGTTTTCATTTGTGCAATATTTACTTTCTAAGTTCTGTTTATAAAAGATAATAAAATTATAGTTTAATAATAGATTCATTTTTATTAAGTTTACTTATGCAAATTCGATCAAGATAAATAAATCTAAAAAAAAAAACAAAGCAATCATATGAAAAACGTACTGAGGCGCTTTTGTTCATAAGAAAACACGTGAGTGAAAAATTGGATTTTACTACGTTTTATGTAATATTTTGTTTTAATATTTTTTTCAAATGCTGCATAAAGTAATCTTCTAAAATACAAGGTAAAAATAATGTAGATAACACATTTGAAAACCAAAATAAAAAAGGTTAGCAAAATGAGATGTAAATGAAAGTATTTTCTTAGTAAGTAAAATGTAAAAGTAAATATAAGTAAATGTAAGTAAATGTAAGTAAATGTAAGTAAATGTAAGTAAAATGTAAACTATTTCTTAACTGATGAGCAACTATTGTCAATGCAAATCTTTTATGAATACTTTGAGTAGCATTTTGGACCTGTCTCTATTTTAATGAAATTCTTTAAATCTTGAAATGTTTCAGGTTTTTTGGGGGTTTTTTGGGTTTTTTTTTTTTTTTTGTAAATCGCGTTCATATTACGGATCTTGTCTAAAGATGGTACGTACATGGCAGCGATTGCGAAATTGGCAAGAATGTGGTGAAGCAAAATCAGCTTTCAAACAAGGTACAGACTGTCAAACGCAGAAAAATGACGTGGTTTGGACACGTTACAAGGCACGTAGGAGAGAACGCCAACGCCAAAACTCTTTGGACAATGTCAAACAATTGACAGGTAGGATTATACCAGAATTGCTGATGGCTGCCGTTGACAGACCGTTGTGGAGAAAATTCAGTGTGGCTTCTGCATTCGGATCATCCCTACAATTAGTCAAGGGGATGATGATGATGATGATGATCACTCAATCAATTACAACTAAATAGTGACTTCGATCCTCACTAGATGCCCCCACGTTTTCAGCCTTGTGCTACATGTAAGCTAAATCGTTTGGCACCTCGACGTGGTGTAATGGTCAGCGAATTTGTCCTGCTAGATCAATTACAACTGAATTGTGAGTTCAATCCGAACTGGATGTCCCATACTTCCGAACATTGTGCCACATCTAAGCTTAGAAAATTACCATGTTAAGATGATCTCGACGTGGTGTAATGGTTAGCAAGCTTGTTTCGCTAGATCAATTACGACTGAGTTCGACCCTCACTGGGTGCTCCATACTTTGGGCCTTGTGCTACATCTAAGCTATAGTTAGAAAATTACCATATTAAGGATAACCTCAAAACACGAAAATCTAGAGGTGTAATGGTATTTATCAATCCACCCACGGGGATCGAATGTGGCACAAGGCCTTTTTAATGTGGGTATCTCTGAGCCCGTAGGCCCAGCCAAAAATAAATAACCATCCAAACCCGCCGAGGCGGGCCAGTTCCGTCAACCTCCCCCAACGAAACCCTACCCTTTGGCAGAGCTTCGTCCGGGTTCCTCTCTGCAAGCAGAGAGTTCGACAGACACCCGACCCGGCAGCTCACAAAGCGCAGATACTACACTTTGATCCTAGCCACCGGGCCGAGCGGGTATTCTTTTTAGAGATACTAGAGGTGTGATACCAGCAGACCTTGTGTAAATCTATAGTCCTACTCTCTCAAGCCAATGATTTGGTAATTTTCTATCATGACAATACTTGACTTATATGAAAATGCACCATACTTCTAAAAGGTTGTTGTTTACACTGAAGAACTGTAAAAAAAGAAAGCAACAATCCGACATGTTCAAGTACTTGTAATGTTTTCATCAATAAAGAAAAGTCTATATACTCTACCTGGTGATAGTTTCCTTCTGGCTTAAATGATAGTTAACAACTACTTCTGTGTTGTCCAGTGCCGCCACCCTAAATTATTTTCCTTGATCAATTTGTTAATAAACCGGACTAAGCTGGTGAACCGGAAGTTATCTGGGATTGGACTATAAATTTCCAAGAGGAGTCGCAGTTTGTGGAGGATAGAAAAAATTGTAGCTAACGGAAGGTACACAAGTCGATACCCGAAGAGTATCGGCTGGGACACCACAGAGAGGGGTTATAATGTTGAAAGACCCGAAACCCCTAATGAACCTCAGCTAGAAACACCACTGATGATGTGCACCAAAACATCGAATAGATGTACTTTACGAAATTCCTTTTTATCTAATACTACTTTTCTTCTATCTTTGATTTCAAATGTGGCGCTTCTTTATATAAGTTTGTGTCAGTGTATATCCAGTTTACAGCCTGAAAATAAAATAAGTGGGAGTAAACGTTATAACAATGACAAGATTCAAATGCGCATCTAAAGAGGATGTAAACAAACCGTCTTAGGCCACTCGCCTACATTGATAAATTGCAGTTGGTGTTTTATTTGCTTTTATAATTGAATGAAGAATAAAAAAATAAAACAGAAAGATACTTGGCCCGTGCAACTCCAGGTGTCGTTGCTAGTGAAAGAGAGTAAATATTTGGTTTACAGTTAATGTTGTTTTACAGAATTTTATGTTTTTTCGTTTTTGGTTTTTTATCAAATAGATTTAAGTGTTCAAACGAACTACACTCCTCAGTTCCAACACTTCTAACCTTCACCCCTAAGACCCGCCGTGCCACGCCCATTGGAGTAAACCATTCTCATTCCCTTCCATTGTTGAGATGTAAGTTCCACTCGAGCAGCTTCTTCTCACGAACCACTGCCTCGTGGAAACGACTCCCAAGAGGGTGCTTCTCCGATCAATACAATATTAATCTGTTTACGTCTAGAGTTAACTGTTATCAGTGCTAATATAGTATGATATCTACCGAGGTATTTGCAACCTACCGTAAATGACGATGCACTTATTATTGCTGGAAAATGCTCAGAAAAACGATGACCTGTTTACTGTTTATTTAATGACACCAAATCAGTTTAAAAACATTAAAATCACTATTTGATGATTATTTATTTATTTTTGTATAAGAATTGTTAATGATTTTTAATACATAACCAGTTCACTGCCTTTAACTATAATCCTAACTCTAACCTTAACATATTTCATACTCCCAACAGTTGGTAAATATCATACCATAGGAAATGAAAAGTAGATATCATACTATAGAAGCATCCTGTTATCACAAATCTACATAATCCTGTAACTAATCTGTAACCCTCTACCTCGAGTGGTCTTTGGGCCTTTTACAAGATGAACGTTATGGTAAAAACAAAAATATTTTGAAAAAAATTAAAACTGCTTCATCCACTCTGCATCTCGAAGGTTTAAGGTATTTCTCATTTGTGTCTATCTGTAAATTCTTTCCCATAGACGAATAGCTTATTCTATCGCCAATTCCATGGTAAATGTTCAGATTGTCTCTGTTCTTTAGTTCCACCATTTCAGAATTATAAGAATGTTGATATCTGTTCATTAAAAATTGTTTTCTTTTATGTCTTCTATCGAAAGAGGTTAGAGGGAACACTGATAAAACATACATTCTTTCTTTTATTGTTGATATTTTTACTAGTTAATTTACAAATCAATTGGTCAAGCGTGCTACTAGATTGGCATCTAGGTTCCACTATTAAAATGGCAAAATGCAACCACCAATTCTACTCCAATACTTTTTTTTTCTCGCATTTCCCATCTGTGAAACTCCCATCGGTTTACTTGCTTTCCAAAACACTCTTCAAAAATGCAACATCAATCGCCATCTTCCGTTTTCTTGAATCCCGTTTATCTTTTGTCCTTTCTTTAGTCCTCCCTATTTCAGCCTTATCTTTCACTTTCACTCCCTTTAACCTTCTGCGTAATAGTGGCATTCCCGCTCAGGCTGAAACAAATTTTAAAGAATTTAAACGTTTGGCAACAAAAAAAATAATAAAAACGAAGAATCAATGATCCAAAATATTTGTCATAAATCATCGTAAAATTCTTGATTAGGCAGATTCAATGGCATTATATTATCTGTCTTCTCTGCTCAAGAAATCAAAGAAAATTACTTTTTTATTATTGATTTTATTTTGTCCAACTTATCAACCTTTTGTGGGTCATTTAAAGCCAGAAAATATTTTTAGATTGTAAGAATCTTTTGGGAGATAATAATGATTTTCTGATATAAATTATACTAAAGAACCAGACTTGAATTTGAACTCGGCTCTCCGATTTCCAATTCGTTATCCACTACACTACCCGCATACCCAAGCTTAGAGCACCTGGTATTTCGAACCGGTTAACCATCTAGGTAATGACAAGGTTCGATGTTGCTTAACTTCAGTAATCATACGAGAAGCGGTGAAAATTATATATTTCGTTATTTAGGATTAATGTTTACAGATGCCTGTCAACTCTACGCATTGATCTCTATCTATAAAAGAGAGAATGTGTGTGTGTGTGTGTGTAACGAATGCACGGCCGCAATTTTCGACGGATTTGCACCAAAATTTACATGCACATACTCCAAGTTAGCGGGAAGGCCAAGACCGGCTTTGCATTTTCCAACTCCCATCGATAGTAAAAATAATTGATTTTTTTCATGCTTCTACGGCAGTTTTCATGTAGTTTGCGGCCATTTTCTACTGGCTAGAGTGAGAGCCTATAGCTGGATGCCACGAATAGGCAGGAAGATTCTATTGGCCAGCGTGAGAGCCAACAGCTGACTGACACAAATGTTAACTAGCATGCTAGCATGCAAAAAAATCGAGAGCTGCATTCGTCACAAGTGGGGAAAAAACAAGTGGGGAAAATTTAAATCTGCATGGCACTTTACTCCAATTGGCTCATTCGCTTGCTTAAACTCAACATTGATTCTGATTCCGCAGGACTGGGTTGGGCGTGAAAAAGTATTTGTTGTTAACATTCTTTTTTCATTCGGTTTTTCCAGTTACGAGTCCTTTTTTAAAGCTGATCGTTTTGTGTTCATTTTGTTTAGTTCTTTTTTCGTAACAGATTTAAAGTTTAGTATAGAGCTTAGAAAAAATTCGCAGTGTGAGATAGGAAAGAAGTAAGGCATATAGCAACATCAGCACGTCAAAGGGTACTCCTTTAAAGGCAAGGAAGGGCAAAAATATTTTAAGTCAAGTGATAGCGATTGCTGTATGAGTCGTACGATTTTTGAATCAAGCACAGGCAACGCCGGGTCATGCTGCTAGTTTGGTATAAGTGTGAGACAATGGAACCCGTTCATGGCTTAGAATAGCCATGAAGTAAAGTTGTCTGTGAATGATTTTATCCTAAACTGAAGTATATCGTGTTTTATGACAAGCAGTAAATCAGTAGTGAATATATGAATGAGTGAGTGAGTGTGGGGATAGATGGATGTGTGTGTGGGTTGGTGAATGAGGGAGTGCAGAGATACTGAATTGGTGTGGGAGCGAAAGTGCCTGAGTGAGTCAATGGATGGTGGATGAAGCAGGAAGCGAATGGGTAAATAGGTGTTAATGGATATATGAGTGAGTGAGTACTTTCTTTACTTTGAGATGTAAGTAATTTGTAGATTTATTGTGGACCTTCACAACATTTTTGAATAGCGATAACCCTTTTGCCAAAAGAAATGTGTCGCGAATCCACCACTACTCGTTTGGTGAAAGAAATTCAGGCCTTTCTCTGCCTGTGGGATCCCGCATATTTCCGGAAAAATCAGTCATTGGCGATTTTCAATACAAAAGACCAGACGCGTAAAATTTCCCACTTTGAGATAAAATAATGTCTTAATAATCATTTATCAATTTCTGTATAATGTATTTTAATCTAATTTAAATATTTTTTATCTAAATTTCAAAACAACCTGATATGTTCACTCCTATCTCGTTTCACTAAATTTCGCACAGTGGAACATCTTTTTTCAACGGAATTACCTTTAAGCAAGTTCGTGTGTTATGCGTATCTACAATTTCATCTCTGAGTTCACGATGCAAAAACTGTAAATTGAACTGGAAATTAAAATAATTTTTCCCGTCAGAATCCATCTTGCACATTTACAAATCTACCATTCGTTCTTGCATTGAATACTGTAGCCATATCTGGTCTGGTGATTCTGCTACTCATCTTGAGGTTCTTAATAAAATCCAAAGAAGGATCTCTAATGTAATCGATCCTGGCATGACATCACGACTTCAGTCACTTTCTCACCGACGCAGCATTGCGTGGCTCCTCTCTATCTCTTCTACAAATATTTTCATGGCTACTGCTCCGACAAGGTTTTTTTCTTGGTGCTCGGACTACTTACTGGCATCTAGAGTTCACACTATTACTGTTGAATTAAGTAAATGTAACCGCCGCATCTACGCCAACAGTTTATTTTCTCGCACTTCTCGCCTTTCCTTTTCTTGTTTCCCTGATAACTACAATCTTCAAAAATTTAAATGCAACGACAATCGCCATCTTCTATCTTCTTGAACCCCGTTCAGCTTTTCTCCGTCCCCCATATACACAGTCTTGTCTCTCGCCATCACTCTCTGTAACCCCCTGCGTACTAGTGGTATTCCCGCCTTGCCTGGGGTGAAATGAATTAAAAAAATGTGTTGACTTCCTTTCCGTGGCAAGGTTTGTCCTATATGTGAAAGTTTGAACTGGTGAAGATGAAGTTTAAGCATTTGCCTAGGTACTAAATGAAGATAATGTAATCCCTGCTATTGTTATCGAGTCTATCCTTATTGCTGTTTACCCCATTAACTATAAGTAAGACAGACATTCAGCCGTTGGTGCTACAATGTATAAACTAATTGCAGAGGTATTTATAATTAGTGTGCTGTGCAGCAATTGTTGGCTAGATATAAGTACAGATATAATCCAAGCCACAAAATAAGAGATTTGGTGAAGGGGATATCTGAGTGGAACTTACAAAAGAAATGAGTCCATCTTGCACATTTAAAAATCTACCATTCGTCCCTGCATTGAATACTGTTGCCATATCTGGTCTCATGCTCCCGCTAGTCATTTTGAGGTTCTTCATAAAATCCAAAGAAGAATCTGAAATGTAATCGATCCTGACTTGACATCTCGACTTCAGTCATTTTCTCACCGACGTGACGTGGCTTCTCTCTGTCTTTTCTACAAATATTTTCATTGCAGCTACTCTCACGAGCTTTTCGTCCTGGTGCCCCGAATAAGTGAATTTAAGCGTGCTACAAGGTTGACATCTACGTTCCATCGTTTTACTGTTGAAATAGCTAAATGAAACCGCCACTTTTTACTCCTACAGTTTCTTTTCTCGCACTTTCCGTTTACTTGCTTCCCTGATAATTACAATATTCAAAAAAATTAAATGCAACATAAATCTCCATCTTCTGTCTTCTTGAAATCCGTTCTTCTTCTGTCCTTTACTCAATTCTCTCTATTCCCAACCTTCTCTTTCACCCCCTGCAAACCCGTGCGTACTAGTGGCATTTCCGCCTTGTTTGGGGTGAAATGATTTTTAAAAATCTTGGGATAAAAATCGAGTAATATGAAAGTAAATACTAAAGTGAAAAAAAAAACAAAACACGACACTTTTCCTTTTTCTGAAATCAGTCAGAAAGAAGGAGACACTAAAGCTGTTCCGAAATCACTTAACATTAAAATTAGAAAATTATTATTTTAGCATAACGGAATTTTTCTGTGCGACTTTCATTAAATGTTAAATTTGTGGATTTGTTTACATTTTAATTGTAGAATTGAAAGTATTCTTTTTTTTTCAGGAAAATTGCAGTAATCAACGTATATTAATTAATCCTATAAGTAGAATATAAAATTTTAAAAAATCTCAATTAGACTCGCAGCCCCGCCTGGATTTTTACGCACCACCTTCTAAGGGTGTGGCGACCTCCATTTTGGGAAGTCTTGATATATTGTATCCACAATTTTACTATTGATACAATTCTTTGGATTAAACAAAAAAAACAAACTTAAACAATTCCACAAGTGAATGCAAACAGTAAATTCTAACCGTGTGATTCGGTTCTAAAAGTAATCCAATATGGTTTATTCCGGATAAACGTTTACTTTTCATTCCAAGACTTACGGTCACATCACGTTTAAACATTGGTTCCTGTCCGAACCTGGTCAGTATCTAAATGACTGAACTTTTAGGAATACCAAGTGCTTTAAGTTTGGATGTGCGGGTGGTGTAATGGATAATATCTAGGAATTGTTAATCGAGGAATCCCAGTTCCTATTCCCAAGAGTATTTGCGCGTTGGAAAAGATATGAATTCACCTACTCTCCCCCTCACAACTATGAGTTAATTAATAAGACTTGTATTACTAAAACCATTATATATATATATATATATATATATATATATATATATATATATATATATATATATATATATATAATTACATACAAAATATTTAGAGTTTGTAGAGGTTGATATGCTGCTAAACAAAAATAACAACGCCAATATTTTCCTTTAAAAATAAAACAAACGTAAAACACCGAAATCCGTTCAACCCAGACCTTTCAATCTGTTATGGTTTGTAAATTTGTTTATTCCTACCAAACAACATAAAACTGTCTATATTACTCTCTATGTTGATAAACAATTAAAATACAATAACTCTAATAGTAACATTACTAATATCGGAGTATTGATGGGACTTGCTGTTACTTGATCTATACTGAAAATCAACAGCTATTATTGATGTAAAAAAATGAATACAGATAATCGAGAAAGGATTAAGACTGTTCAGATAGCGATACGACCGGGGTGTGTGCGAGAATAAAGAGGAAGGTGCTGGAGACTTGTTCTCAGCCCCCACCCCACCGGCGACAACCATCAAATATTTTATTTGAGCATTCAAATCCTTTTTTCTTTTTTTAATGCTCACCCAATACAAGGCCCAAGAGCCAATCAAGGTAGAGGTTTACTGCGTGATGTTGTATTAGCTTAAGAAAGGACAAGAAGTGAAGTTCTTGGAGCTATGCAGGAAATATAACGGCTAACTCAAGACTTGAAGAGGACAAGATTTAATTGAAGAATAACATTTCAGAGTACAGTCGGAGATGTTAGAAGTATGATGTGAAATAGACGTTAGAAGGAGTCGAAAACCTGATCTGTTGTGGTGTCCTCCCTCTAAAGAATCTATGTTGGACTCTTCCGCCTACTATAAGATTAGTAGGAGAGAAGGCCATGGGGAAACGGTCGACTAAACTGTTCATTTCTGTTGAACTCTCTGCCTCAGCAGAGAGGAACTCGGACGAAGTTTTGCCGCAGGGGAAAGTTTCGTCCGGGGAGGTAGACAGGCTCTGAACCCGTTTAGGCGGGTTCAAAGAGAATATTTTTGGCCGAGCCTACGGGCTCGGGAAACCCACGTTAAACTCGGCCTTGTGCCACATACATCCCTCGTGGAGGGGGGGGCTGTTAAATATTAACAGTCGACCAAACTGTTCGTAACTGTCGAACTCTCTGCCTCGGCAGATAGGAACCTGGACGGGCTCGGAGAACCCACGGTAAACTCGGCCTTCTGCCACATACACCCTCGTGGGGGTGGGCTGTTAAATATTAACAGTCAACCAGATTGTTCATTACTGTCAAACTCTCTACCTTGAGCAGAGAGGAACCCGGACGAGGCTTTGCCGCAGGACAAAGTTTCGTTCGCGGAGGTAGACAGGCCCTGAACCCGTTTATACGGGTTCTCAGGGAATATTTTTGGCCATCCCTCGGGGTGGGGGGCTGTTAAATATTAACAGTCGAATAGATTGAACGCTGTGTCAACCGACATACACTCACTAGTCGTGTAATACTCTTCTGTTGTACTTACTGTTTAATATATGATATATCTGTAACACTTCTTTTGTTATGTCTTTAACCATTTACTTGGTCACAACATGATCCTAAGCAGGAAACAAGGGATAAAACTCAACTGCGGTTCAAAATTGAACCGGGCAATAATCAAATCTATCTACTCCTTTTGTGAGAGAAGAAGGAAAAATAATTAGTGAATACAATTCAGAGAAGACGTTAAATGTATAGATTTGAACTAGGAAGGGGTGTGGTTCGGATGCTAGATGAAACTATTTACTCCAGTTAAGAGAAGAAAAAAATAATAATTAATGAATAGAATTTTTGGAGTTCAGGCGGAGACGTTAGAAGTATAGAGTTGAAGACGACTTTAGAAGGAACCGGAAAGCCAATCCCAAGCAGGAATAAAGTAAATAAATAGTAACTAAAATTACGGATACGAAATATATGCGTTAGGGTAGAGTTAGTTATAGAACTGATAGTATGATATTATCTATTAAGTTTTAACTTATACCAAGTTCAAATATCCTCTATTAAAATAAAAAAGATCAGAGAATAAACAATATTTGAGCCTTTTTTGTAAGAAAAAGACAATGTAGAAGATGTATGGCAAGATATACGTACAAATAAATCCAAATGTTAGTCAGACTGTTTACGCTTGCAAAAGATGATTACAAGCCATAATATGCATACGGTGGAGTGATGGATAGCAGCTTGGATTGAGGAATCGGAGAGCCGAGTTCGAATTCCAGTCAAATCCGTTCACTTACGTGCTAATACCCTTGGGAAAGGTAGGAATCTTCTTCTTCTCCCCCACTCCCCAGTTATGGGCAAATTGCAGGACATTGAATGGGAACTGGTCTACCGTAGCAAGAAATAACAACATATTGCGGGGAAAAAATCTGCCTCGTCAGTCATGTATCGAAAGATACATGATCGCCTAAGCGTGTATCACGCATAGCACATAACTGAATGGCTGAGCAATTCAAAAATTAATGCACTTAAATAAATAAAATCAGCTGCAGAATAAATTAAATTAAATTAAATTAAAGAAGAAACCTGTATAAAGCTTCGATCTTCTCCTCCAATGAAATTCGTCCACGTTACCCGACCATTTACGAAAAGGAATCAAATATGGTACCCGAAAGATGCTTTGTCTAAATTTCACTCCCTTAACCCCTTCATTTTTTTCCTTCTTCCAATATCAATCTCTCCCCTTAAAAGACTGTTAAGTAAGCAAATCACGATGACCAGTATTTTAATTTTTTTTGTGAATGTACAAGAAATATAACGACGTATAAACAAGTCCACATTTTGGTTAGACTGCCCTAGACTAAGACAAAACATACATCTACCTATTCAAAAATAAAGAAAATCAAGTACGGAACAAACAGAATAAAATTGAGCAAGAAAACAATACAAGAAAACCACTCTGTCCCTCAACCCCCCCGGAACCTCGCCCACCCAGCCAAAAGGAACCAGATACGTCATGCCAGACACATTTACTCGGTCTTCCCACTAAGGCTGGATGTGACACAAGGTCCTTTTACCGTGGACAGTGCCATACGCATACTTACGCATGGACATTTTTTTTTTTGCCCATCCTCCGCGATTACTGTCACGTTGGCGTCAGTATTACACCGACCCAACCTCTTTAGTGCGATGAGGAAGGTGCTGCTGCAGGTTTGGAATCCCCGGGGATGAGCAACTTCTCCCATCTAAAATGAGGATAAACATAGCTACACTTACAGCGGGGGCGATAACTATGCCCTTAGTAAACCATCATTGGTTAATGGTTAACTCCTGTGTGAGGATACGGCATGCCAAAGATGCCCCGTCCAAATTTCACTCCCTGAAGTCCCTCATCACCCCAGTATAAACCAATAGTAAACAAAAGAAAATACTAGCTGTATTAGCAATCGTAGCAGTGGTCTAGGTCGAATAAGCAACACTTTCTTTAAAATAAAATGACAATAAGATCAAACGAATTTGATTCTTTTAGTAAGGCTATACAAAAATGCTGTAAAGATTCATGAAATGTGTGCAAATGTTTATGCTAAGACCAATAGACTAATTACTAAAGGATCAAATAATAATGATAACAAGTACGGCAATAGCTATTATTATTATTATTGCTAGTAATAGTAGTAGTAAGGGTCACGATTGGACTAGCGAAAGAAACATTCTAAAAGCAAGATGATGAGAACTGAAAAAAATTCGCTGGCAACAAGAAAACCTGTGCTGGATTTCTATGTGATATCCATCCTCTTGGACAATCTGTTGCAGATTTGAATCAACCACCAACAAAGAAAAAGGCGAGAAAGGTTTTTAAATATAAAAATATAAAATATTTTTATTTTCCTGTTTTCGCAACTAAATTTTTCTCAGCGTATATGAGCGTTCTTACAGTCTTTGCTTGTAGTTGTTTGCTAAGATGAAAAGAAATGTGATTTTTTTCGCGTGTCTGTGAGAAAAGAGGTAATGGAGAAAGCGAGGAGGAAAGTGTAAGTGTCACGTAGCTTTGCGAGCAAGAGTATAAGTGTCACGTAGCATTATGAAGAAGAGTGTAAATGTTACATGACTTGGTAAGGAAGAGTGTAAGTGGCACGTAGCTCGGTGAGAAAGATGGGTGAATGAACAGATTCACTCTTTTAAGCTGTAGTATCGTGAACTCATGTCTGATGTTGCCTCTCCTTCTCCTTACTGGTTTTGTCCGTCTAGATACTTTACTTAAATACACTTCAAAAGGATCACGAAGCGTGTTTTTTTTTTTTTGTTTTTTTTATCGGCGAGAACGCGACCCATTGGCTGAAAAATGTCAAGTATTTATTTACAAAGGATTAATTTACTAACCAGAAGCATGCGCAGATACTCCGACTCAGAAACCATTTTTTGTCATTTGACGTTCAACTGTCTTGCTGTTTATTTCTGTTTTCGCTCAACAAATCTTCCCATGGATAGAGAAAATAACTACAGACAGCAGAATTATGGTTCAACACAAGGACACTGAAAATTCCAAGGATGGAGCAAGTAAGCAGCAAGGAAGTATTTTAAAAAATGGTAACAGAAAGAATGCTAATACTCTGAATCAAAAAAAAAGAAATTACATGGACACTTAATGAGGAAAGAGGGTTTGAAAAACTTTACCCACACGGGGCATACTGAGGGCAAGAAAGATAAGGGAAGACAGTGAGCCACTTACCTGACGAGCATGTGTGAATGGATGCTGGAACGAGGGGTTGGGTAGCTTCAGTAAAGGATAGAAAAACTTCTAAGAACCACACATGATAGGAAGCAGTGGAGAGCTATGTTTGCCTATACGGCATATAGAAGAAGGTTCATGAACAAGTTTTATAAAGTGTTATACGCCTACCTTGCATAATGGCTCACATGAAAACACCTAATTATCTATTAGCATTATATCTACATGCAAACTTATATATTCTGTCGCATCCAAATACATGAACATCTACACAGAAAAATAGGTATAAATTGATTAAACTTGAACCTATAACGTTGCCAATATCATTGTTCATGAATTATTGCCACGCATTTACAAAAAAAAAAATGTCAATCTACATAGAATCAGCGTTTTCGTAAACGAATCGTCTCGTCAATGGCACTGCGTACAATGATCAGGTCAAAATCGACGCAAGATCAAATTCACCGGTTTGAGACTAAGCGCTGCGATTGACTGAAAAATAAAATCGAAAAAAAGAAAGAAAGAAAAACTAGAAACATAGAATTCCCTTCGTTTTCGTCCTTTTCTTCCATCGCCCTCGATTTTCTATTTTTGGCTCTTTTACAAGAGAGTCACTTTCAAATGTTAAGAAATATCAGCAGTAGCGTCATTCTAATTAACAAGTCGACCACGCCATCGCATCATCATCGGCATCTTCAACCCGGCATCGTCTGTAGTAGCAACACTATCAGTGACGGCAGCAACAGCAGCAGCAGCAGCAACAGCAGACGCAGAATCCGCAAGAAACCAATATAATAAAAGAGTAGGGAGGCAGGCCGATAGAAACGCAGACGACTCGGTATAAAAGAAGCTCCCAACAGAAAACGACTTAAAAAGCATTTTGAAGCGTCTGTTCCTGGACATTAATTCAACCAAGTCAGACCAATATGGTGAGTAGAAAAAATGCTTTGCGCCTTAATAATTAATGAATTTTAATTTATCTTACGTATTTTTTTTCATAATTTACTAAATTTATTTGTTTTATTTATTTTCTATAAAATAATTACCTGTTTTTTTTTTCTTTTTCAAATTATTAATTCCATCGTTGAGGAAAAAACAACTAAATAAGAATTTATTTGTAGATTGGCAACAAATTTGAGAAGAATGGCAAGAAAATATTTAATATAAAATATTTTTAGATATATTTGAACTGAACCTGAAGAATGAAAAAAAAAAAAATTACAAAACATTATCATCTATATTTCTCCTCTCTCTATCTTTATATCTATCTATCCCTATCTCTATCTCTCTCTCTCTCTCTCTATATATATATATATATATATATATATATATATATATATATATATAACATTCATAAAAAACGACAAGGTATTTCGAATAAGCATTTTATTTAATTTTTAAACGCAGTAACTTATCAGTCATCATTAATGAAACTTGTATAAAAGAGGGATTTCTGCCTAAATACACAATATATATATATATATATATATATATATATATATATATATATATATATGTTACTTGTTTTATAAATGTTTATTCGCATACAACGGACAAGTAGTATTTTTTTAACTTTTTATTCAGTTTTTCTAGTGTTTTTACAATTTTTCATTTTTTGTGAGAACTTTCCACTCACGATTAGACTATTCAGTCATATATATATATAATTCACATGCAACAAATCTATCCTAATTTCATATATATATATATAATATGCTATATATTATATTATATTATATTATATTATATTATATTATACATATAAATGGATATTATTTTATCCACCATTATTTCTTATGACTATAAACGTTCGTGGTTACACATATTTGAGTTGATATCCCTGTTTTTTGTTTTGTTTTTTTGTTTTTGTTTTTTGTTGTTTTTTTTTTTCATTGTTAGGTTGGTTGTTATCAATTTCACTTCAATAAAAATACAAAAAGAGGTAGCAACACAAATACGTGTATACACTAAAAATGAAGTTTATATTATTAAGAAATATATATATATATATATATATATATATATATATATATATATATATATATATATATATATATATATATATATATGTATGTATTTATGTATGTATGCATGCATGTATGCATACAATAAAACCGAAGATTTTAAATTCTCATCCAGTATTTAAATTCAAATCCTTCACACGCGTAAAAATACATCTTCGTATGCTTAATAACGCATATTCATGCCTGTGTCTATACGTGTGTATGAGACGTAATGGACAAATAACAATGATGAAATACCACTCTCCGATGCGCAAACAATTGCTCTTATCTGCTACGCATTTTTTATTGTCTTATTAACGACCTTCTGTAATCGATCTTTTAATTTTTATCTCAATTTTTCATTTTCAAAATAGCTGCATATAAGCACATTATGCGGTAAGAACGCGCGTGCGTGTGTTTGTGCCTATCGACTCAAAAACTATCACAGAAAGGTCCGAGTTATTTATGCCTGTGCAGGCGTTTCCACTGCGTTAATGACGGGCTTTTTATTTATTTTTATTTATTCGTCTTCTGACAAACCTTCGATGCTGAGGTTTTTATAAACCACAACATCGATGAGTATATCTTACGAGTCGATACATTTCATTAGCATCTTTCATTTTTTTTAAGATTCCTCAAGCGATCTTTTTTAGAGATTCAGAAAAAAAAGACTGCCTCTAAAAAGATAATGCGTTGGAAATTTAAGGAAAACAAGGACAATAAATTAAATTAGCTTATCAGATGCAACAATCAGAAACCAGAAAAAGTTTTCTTTGCTTTTTCCATGCTTTTTCGGATTCTTGGGGGTGGTTGCTTTTTACATACTTTTTTTTTTTATATATTTGAATTGTTGGATTCTTAATCAGCCCACTCCAAGTAAATCTGTTTTTTTTTTTTTTTTTTTTTTTTTTGTGTTTGGTTTTTTTTTTTTTTTTGTGTTTTTTCTCTCTCTATTAGATCGTATACCACATTCTGCTACTATTACTGTTGCGATGATCGGTGATATTATGTAAGGTCCTGGTGTTAGGTTTATTGCCAAGATTTTTTAGATAAGCGCACTCTCAATGCATTTTCTTCTTTTCTCTCCGGATCAGTTTGGTATTTATTAAGTAGCGACTGTGATCAGAGTTCTTACGGTGTAGTACAAGTGCGTTTATAATACTGTTATGCAAGATAATTTTAACAATATTTTTACTTTAACATGTTTCACTGATTATCCGGCATCATGATGACAAAAAACAAAGATATTCTTCAAGAACAAAATCTACATTAACGAGACGAAACAGGATTTACGTTGAGTGCCTAGGTTTTATTAATAACTAGCCCGTGCGAACTTTTAAGCTAGGCCCCGGCGGAAGGCCAAAAACTAAATAAACCTCTGGTTCAACTTAGAAAAACATCAATGATAATTTTGAAGAAATACCTTTGAATTCTCCAGTTTACTTCATGAAACTTCAAAACCTTACTTTAACCTAATTTCGACCGATTTGGACCAAAAGTCCGATTTTGGGTCGAAAGTCCGATTTTGGGCCGAAATTCCAATTCAAGCCGAAAATTGAGTTCTTCAAATCACAAACACCGTGAAACTTCAATTGAGTTAAGTTCTTCAAATCACAAACTCTGCGGAACTTCAAAACTTTACGTTACGAAACATTTTACTTTATCTCTGATTCCTTGGAATTTTGAAGAAATAAAATTGATTTCCTTAATTCACAAAATGTTCGATATATTTGAAACAGAATTTAAAACAATTTTTTTTTAAAATCCAGAAAGTTTTTGTGTTACTTTAAACTCAATAGAAATTAAAAACTTTAAAATCAGTAATTTTTTCCAGTTATTTTTTTAAAATTTATATTTTTAACTGTTCCCTCCTCATCTGAACACAAATCCTAGTGCTGGATGTTCAAGCACCACTTGAAGGCCAGATTTTGAATCCCGGGATCATTCTGATTTCAAAAAGGTATAATATCTCTATGTAGAGTAAGTGTGTCCCGTGTTAGAGGGGTTTCAGACACACGAACGGACAGAATTTGTCTTTTATTTATTTAGAAGATAGACTAACAATATCTGTGATTTGGTATCAGTCGAACAAAGCAAATTAAAGAGAAGTCTATGATTTAAAAAACAAATATGCTTTTTCATTTTCACTCACATTATTACGCCTAATATTTAAACAAAATGTTTCATTCTATTTCACAAATCTTAAATTATTAATTCTGCGTCAATCATATCTGACACTGATTTGTAACTATATTTTTTCAAAAGTGATTATCGCTGAAAAAAATATAGTATTTTGTATTAAACAAAAAAAATACGAAATCAAACATACGCTATCATGTTTAACGCATACATGAATGACGTCATATGCCAAAAGATTTGCACTCACTATGATCACGTGATTTACCTGAAAAAAAAAGAGTTGCATGTTTTTGCTTGAATTCGTCTCTTTACATCTATTTTCTCTTCATTAAACTTGATTTATTTAAAAAATAAATAAATAAAATAAATCACAAAACAGGGTCTCTCGAAAATCTTTGAAATCTTCACTTCCCTATCCATTACCAAAATTCAAACATCATAAAAATAGAAGATTTGCAATAAAACTAACCACATTTGTGTTGGTGAGGCTTTTGAGTAGCTTTGCAGTAATATCAAATGTTTATTTCTTCTTTCCTGTAACCTACAACTGAATTATGAGCACTTGTACAAAAATGAACAGTTTTAGGGTGTGTGGGGTGTGAGTATGTTTAAATTATTTCTTAAAAGAAAAAAAAACTTTTAGAAGAAAAAAGAAAGCAGAAAGTTTCTCATTGCTGCAATTTATTTAAGAAGAGGAAAAAATAGAAAGATTGCAAATCCTAGAAATGTTAACCGGGGCACTCTTGGATTGAAATATTATGTCTCGCTCAGAAAATATATTTATTTAAAGAGAAAGAATCAAAAGAAAAGAAAAAAATATTCGTTATGAAAAAAAAAAAAAAAGAAAGAAAAAGAAATAAAACTTGCATATAAACTAAAATATTTTGGAAAATTGCTTGCTTTTTCATTTTTATTCAAAACGAATAGTATCATTTTACGAACGATTGCTAAGTGAGAAGTGGTTTCGTATCAACGAAATGTATGCATTTCCAGTCTCAAGCTGGCGGTTGGTGGGGGGGGGGGGCTGAGCAGTACGAGCCCACCTCCTTTGAAGTAAAAAAATAATGTCTACGTTAGATTTTACTTTTAGGTTTTAAAGAGTCAAAACTTCCCCTAAAATAGTATATTTTTATTATAAATTTCCTTTCTCGAATTTCCTCTCTTGGTAGGCTCTTTACAAAAATAATAATACGAAATAGATTTAAAAGAAAATATATAATAGAATGAATATATATATATATATATATATATATATATATATATATATATATATAATGGGGGTATAAATATTTACTCCTGTATGCATATATATAGAGAGCGATAGATAGATAGATAGATAGATAGATAGAGAGAGAGAGAGAGAGAGAGAGAGAGAAAGAGAGAGATTGTTTTTCAGAAAATGTTTAACATTTTTATAGAAACAGAGTGGAAAAGAATGAAAGTAAGCATACAAAGAGATGCGCATGCACGTACTCACCCTAGTGCTCACACACACACATATACATATATATATATATGTGTGTGTGTGTGTATATATATCTATATATATATATATATATATATATATATATATATATATATATATGTGTGTGTGTGTGTGTGTATAGGTATCTATGTATGTATATATATATATAAGCGCACACAGACACACACACACACAGATATATATGTATGCATGTATATATCTATTAATACTTCAAATGTTATTATAGAGGACGCTTATCTGTATTAGTCGCCTCATTTTTATTTCTTAAACAGTGTTTATTATTCAGATAAGAAGTGTCCACTATAATGTGTATGTACACCAGAAGAAACTATTGTTTATGATTAAGATTATTGGAGAATAGCGTTTAAATTCTTTTATTTAATATCAGCCATCAGTCTATGTTAAAATATATTCGTCTTGTGTTCGGATCTGAGAAGGATTCGATGAAAGTTGAAAGAATCAAGACCCGTCCTTTGTTCAATCTCCACCAAGAAATATGATACTGTAAAACTTTTTGCTTAGTTTTAAAAACAATATGAAATTATTTATTAGAGATTCTTCCATTCCATTGGTGAAATAAGATATGAAAATAAGTCAAAAGGTTTGTCATAATATTAATTCCATCTTCTCGTTCCGTCCTGGGTATGACGATAAAGTACATCCGGCAGCATGGCCTCTGATCGGGAGATTTTGAGGAGCGTGGAACTACCTCTTAAATGCTATTGTTCCCTGTTCCGGAGTGTTAACACCTGTTAGGATTCCAAGCGTGGGGAAACAGTTAACCCCCAAATTGGGATCAAACACTATGAAAGTGTAAAAATTGTTTTTTTATGGTAAAAATACCAGCAATACATTTTTCGAAAAAATATTACCAGCAATGCATTATTGAAAAATTATTAGCATGGATACATCTTTGAAAAAAGAATTATTACCAGCTATACATTTTCGAAAAAAAATACCAGCAATACATTTGACTCGCGACAAAAATCCTCTTTACAAAAATACATCAATGAAACCTGCTCTACAAACTGATTTTTTTACAAATAATACATATTATATTCATATAAACTTATTCTAAAAATCATACTCATTATAAAACACAGGTTGTGTGTGTGTGGGGGGGGGTGTTCGTTTATATATTGGATTGGATTTCCTACATTTTTCAACCGATTTCAAGAAAATTTCACTTTTTTTTGGCAGGTAGTTTTTCTTATTGTCTTGCACACGTTTTTTCTTTATTTTTACATTCAGAATGCTTTTAAAATCCCATTTACAAGACAATTGTTTATAATAAAATTCTATTCAATCGGTAGACTCATAACGATTGAAAACAATGTTTTTGTTTGAGTTTGGGTTTGACCAATTCGTAAAAAATCAAAAAAAAAAAAAAAACTAATTAAGACATGCGTGTCCGTCAACCTTAAACAATAATCTTTGTCAATTTTATTTTTCAGTCTTTATGATGGTCGATAAGTGATCTATCTCTTACTGTTACATCCCCGGGCAACGCCGGGCTCTACTGCTAGTCTTAAATAACCGATTGAGGTTAAAATGTCGTAAAACAAAATAAACCAAACCATCTTCTTGTCAATATTTCTTATCGGACTTTCTTTAGTTGGAGAAATTTGATTTATTCCACAAGTAAGTAAAAAAAATGCGATTCCAAAATTAAAACTATATCCATTGGTAGGGGTTTTTCTTACTTTTTTGATGAATTTTTTCAAATCAAAATCTTATATTGTCTTATTTTGTTAACATACGCAATACTTAAAAGAAAAGAAAAAAAAAGAAAAACAGGAAAAGAAAAAGAGTCGTTAGTGTTTCGCTAGTCTTTCGTGACTTAGCAGCAATTCAGTAATAATTGGCTGTTTCTGTTCTCTTTACTTCAACGCAATATTTCAAAAATAAATCTATAAGTTCTAGATGATATCTGCTAGAAACGTTTTTACAAAGCCGACCAAATAATCTGCAAATGAACGATTTGCCGAACTGCACTCATTCGACAAAAGCCACATTTTCTTCCAAACTCTAAGGCCCCCGAAACAAAAAACTGTTTTCATTTAACCACTATAGAGAAACTTTTCTACCTTTCTAAACCATGGCTGACGCTCGTCTCCTTGAGAGCAACACTCTGCGCCTTCTTGGCCTCACGTTTTCAACTGACTTGAAGTGGAATGACTAAACTGAATCAATAGCTACATCTACTGCAAGCAAAGTTGGGTCAACAGAATTCCTATTGCACATTTACAAATCAACCACCCGTTCGTGCATTGAATACTATTGTCATATCTGGTATGCTGTCCCTGCTATTCATCTCGAGGTTCTTGACAAAATCCAAAGAAGGATCTCTAATGTAATCGATCCTGACTTAGCATCTAGATATCAATAACCGACGTGGCGTCCTTCCTTTTCTACAAATATTTTCATGGCAATTGTTCTGGTGAGCTTTTTTCCCTGGTTCCCCGACTACATGAATTTAAGCTTGCTACTAGATTAACATTTAGGTCCCACTCGTTTATTGTTGGAATAGCTAAATGCAACCGCTATTTCTACTTCAACACTACTCGTACTTCCGGCTTGTGGAACTCACTTCCGTTTACTTGCTTCCCTGATATCTACAATCTGCAAACATTTAAATGCAACGTCAATAGCCATCTTCTATCTTCTTGAATCCCGTTCATCTTTTGTCCATTCCTCAATCCTCCCTATACTCAGTCTTTTCTCTCACTTTGACGTACGTATGGCATTTCCGTATTGCTTGGGGGTGAAATGATTAAAAAACTTCTCTCACTCTTTCTAAATTTCTTTCAATCAGACCATATAATAATTATCGAAGTATATTTCTATATTTCCTGTCCCATCTGTAGTGGGGAAGGAGGTAGATCGACTTCAGTTAATAAATTTATGATTGATTCCTTTCTTTAGTCGTTTTAGTAATCTATACAAATAAAATATTTACCTGCATTTAGACGAAATTACTCCCCGAACAAAATGAACCGTTTAATTAACCAGTTCCTTTATACTTACCTTTCTTAGATTGCAATCTTATTTGTTCAAGCCTTTCATGTTAAGTACTCAGATACCTTTATCTATTAAATGATCATCTTCAACTTGGTCTTGAAAGTTGTCAGCACCTTTGCCGTTCTGTTACTAATATTGTTCTTTCATTTCACTGTTATATTAAACACATACAATATTTAACATCAAAAGATCTTGAGCAAAAAGCGATTAATATAATATCAAGAGTAATCAATAAATCATAGATACCATTGAACGTCTAAAAAATATAAAGGGAACGGATTAATTAAACGCTTCATTGGCCGCTATATTGGTTGTGATTTTTTTTTTATCTCCGCTTTATTGAATCTTAATACATTGTTTCAATCCTTTTGTTTTATTGCATCTCGATATTAAAACTTTCTAACAATAGCCGTCATTTTTAATGGCAGGGAACTATTAAATTTATAATTAACGACAAAGAAGGACTTGGCGCTAATGATATTAACACATGGATTTTTTTTATTTATTTATTTTCGTTTTTAATCTAAAAAACAATTTCATGGAACGCTACTTTCTTTAAGTGTAATTAAAAGTAATTTAAAAAATAACTTAAAAACTTATTAACGTTTTCTCTCTCCTTCTTTCGCTTGTTGAATCGTGCTTTGACAAGTGACAGCTTTCCTCGCTTAATACAAAATATACTTTCAATTGCCTACGGTGGAGTAATGGATAGCGGCTCGGAGAGCCGAGTTCGAATTCCAGTCGAATCCACTACATTCACTTACGTGCTAATATCTTTGGGAAGGGTATGAATCCTCTTCTTCTTCCCCTAGCTATGGATAAATAGCAGGACAGACCGGGTTCTATAGCCTTGGATGGCAACTGGTCTACCGCAGAAAGAAATGACAATCTAATGCGCGAAAACATCTGCCTTGTCAGTCATGTATCGAAAGATACATGATCGCCTACGTGTGTATCACGTATGGCACACAACTAACTGAATAGAAAATATCTCAAAAATCTATCTTAATTTGAATGAAGAAATGTATTAAGCTTAGCTTAGTTTGACAAAATATCACAAGAATGGATCAGATTCTTTCGTAATGAGCAATTTCTTCTTCAATGTGCCGTGTTCATTCATGACGTTGCCGATCATGGCTCTACACACTTTCTTTTGTAGCTCTTAAAATTTTTTTTCTCTTTTTGTTATCTCTCCTAAACATTGCTCCACCATCCATTTACTCAAGCTTGCTAGGTAGGTTATGCGTTATCTTCCTCTGTCCCTCTTGACACGACACATAGAGGAAAACTCATACTGCAAACATTTTCTGCTTTTAAATACATATTTTTCTTTACGATTGTACTTGTTTTCTGGAATGAGATTCTATAGACTTTTTCAAATAAAAGATCAGTCAGTTATGTGCCATGCGTGATACACGCGTAGGCGATCATGTATCTTTCGATACATAACTGACGAGGCAGATTTTTCCCTCGGGAGGTTGCCATTTCTTTCTGCAGTAGACCAGATACCATCCAAGGCTATAGAACCCGGTCTGTCCTGATATTTACCCATAGCTGGGGGGAAAAGAGGATTCATACCTTTCCCAAGGGTGTTAGCACGTAAGTGAATGTAAAGGTTAAAGACATAAAAGACATATGGGTTTAAGCAAATATAATTAAAATGTTGTTTTTTTTACCTACTTAGATAATTCGGCTTAGTTTTTTTAGGCTCCGATCGACTAATTTGCAGTAATATGTTTCATATGGCAGACAACAACAATGGTTATTATGAACGCTGCAGAAAATAAGATCGTAAATAAATTTACCGGACCTGAAATTTTAGAATATATATATTGTTTTTAAATTAATTTTTTGTGTCCACTTCTAAAAAAAACAACTAAAAAAACATTGCTTATATATGGCGATTAAAAAAATTGAATTATAAATAAATATCACAGACGGGATATTTATTAAAATATGCCTTTAAAACTCATGAAAATTAAATGTTACTGCTTATGTTGTAAACGCAACGTCCAGGCAGCTTATATAAACGGCTGATATAGAAATGATTGTTTATGAGTTAATGATACTGGCAGTTTTGACAAATAGAGATCATTTAACCATACGCGGATTTGGATATAATAATAATTTCCGCCACTCTTTTCAAAATGCAACACTAATTTTCTTATTTTTTCATTTATATTCTTTTCATTTTTAATGCAATGTTCTTTTATGAAGACAAAGATTGATTAAAAAAATATTACTGAATATGGCGACATCAGACGATATTTCAGTCCGCTTTCCTTTATTGTATGAATGACGCAATCAAAGACGTTTTAACCATAACTGATTTTTATATATATATATATATATATATATATATATATATATATATTTATATATTTAAGCGTTTCACCTCAAACAAGGCGGGAAGCCACTAGCACGCTAGGGGTTACGGAGAGTTGGAGTGAGAACAAAGAGGAGTGATAGAGGAAGGGATGAAGAGAAGGATAGAGGATAGATCAAGACATCTGGGACGTCGATTGACATTACATTTGAATAGTTGGAGATTATAGCTGGTGAGAGCAAGATGCCAGCCTAGTTGAAAGCATAAATTCATGAAGTCTGGGAACCAGCAAAAGCAGCTCATCGGGGCAGTTACCGTAAAAGTATTCGTAAACTGATTTATAGAAAAATAAAAATTCTCCATCACTTTACATTAATCCTATGTAGTGTCTATATGCGTATATAAAAATGTATTTTTTGTCTTTATTCCTTTTATCTGACTCACCTCCCCTAATTAACTCATCAGACATTTGACTAATCAGTCTTAATGGAGAAACCTTGATAGGTGTTAGTTCGCGCTGAGTTCTCATTTTAAAATGAAGTTCTAATCAGTTACATAATATCCTGTTAAAACTTCTCCTTGGCGCGCCTAACTTATAATTACGTCATTTCTGCTTCCGGACGCAGTTATCTAAGGCTTGGCAAAGTGACATCATTGCGATTGATTCATAAATGGAGATGAGCTAGCCGTACCTTACTCAATTAGGGCAATTGGAAATTTGTCAGAAATGAAAAATTGTTCATCAAGAAGCGGATAGTTAATAACATTATTTTATTTTCATACACCTATACTTTTTTTTTTTTATATTAAAGCACTTATTTGTACTTACCTACATAGCTGCAGCGTGCGTAACGTCTGGCTTATTTTATTCCCCCAAAGTATAATATATTTTCTTGCGTATAATACGAAACATTTTGAACGAAAATTAAATGCAAAAAAAAAAAGAAAATCGTATCATACACGAGTGCACGTTTTCAGAAATTTTTAACCAGCTTAAAAAACCTCTTATTTGAAATAACAATATTGCAAATACACTCAGCACAATACATCATAAAACACAAAATAGGCAGGTGTTGAGAATAACTGTTTACAAAAGGTATTTGACATGTCGGCAATATTTGTTCTTTAGATATCAGCGTAACACCAGGAAGCGGCAGCTGAAATTCATGGAACACATAATAAGGAAGGAGGGCTTGGAGAATCTAATACTCACGGGTCGAATATAGGGAAAAAGAGGCAAGTGAAAACAACGCGTGATATATCTGGCGGCCTTAAGCAAGTGGATGACAGAACGTGGTCTGAGGGCGGTGGCAGAGGGAAGGAACTTGTTGAAAGCTACAAGGGACAGAGGGAGGTGGAGAGCCATGATTGCCCACGTCCTGAAAGGACACAGCACATAGAAAAAAAAAGAAAATAATTGAACGTCTTTACCTATCGTTTATCGGCCGGGTTCCATCTTTTCTTTTAACTCTTTTTCTTTTAGAGATGCCTTCTCGTTAGTTGAGAGAGAAAAATATAGAGAGAAGTTTAGAGAGAGAGAGAGAGAGAGAGAGAAAGAAAGAAAGAAGGAAAGAAAGAAAGAAAGAAAGAAAGAAAGAAAGAAAGATAAGGGTTTTTAAAGAAAATCGCAAATGACTTATTTTAATATGCATTCTTTTTTGTTTTGTTTATATATATTATTTTTATATTTTATTTCATTTTATTTTTATTGAGACTGACTAAAAACTCACGGTTTCGACAAAAACAAAAAAAAAGAACGATTAATTGACATATTCGTATAAAATCTGAGTTACTTCTTAGGAATGCAAACTTAAAAGATGTTTTATAAATATTTCTTATCTTACTGTAGACAGAACATAGTAGAAAGTCATGCTCACTCCCCGGCTCAAATAATTTTCGTGCCAAAATGACTTGTAAAACAAGGGAAACTATCAACAATTATCGCTACATTCTTAGTGTTTGAAAATTTCATTAACAGGATTGGCTTTCCACCGGTTGGTTTTGTGTTATCTTGGCACACAGTCACTTCAAGGTATTTTTCCAATGAAAAAAAATACCTTAAAGCTTTGGGGAATCCACAATTTTGATAAAAACGAACCCATCAGTTTTCTCTTGTAACTTTTTGTTCTTTTCTTTGACAATCACAGTGAGTAAAGATATCGAATGTCAAACAAACCCTACCTTAAAATCTACAGAGCAAGATAAATTGCGATAATTCAACGTATTCTTTTGTAGGGATTGGGCTTTGTAAAACACACCTTTTTATTAAAAATCCTACAAAGATGACGCACCTTGAAGCAAAATGGCAGAAAATGGAATTAAAAATGATTGTCTTGTTGAGTAAGGCTTTAATGTAGCGAAATGACTGAGTCATCGGCAATTCAGATAAACAATGGTTACCATTGGTCGAAAAATAACACACTTTAATGACACCCCATTGCAATTACAACGTTTGTAGTTAAGGGTTATTATCTTGTGTCTTGTTTATATGAAATGAAGAGATGCTGAAAACATCATGATGAAAAGTTAAAACATGTTCCATAAATGATTTAGGAATTTCTTTACAAAATTGGTAAAAAGTTATTCTTTAAAAATGCTTATTATTGTTCCTCTGTACATGTATTTCGTGATCAACTGACACTATAACATCGACTTAATTTTGTTCTTCTGTATTATAATGGTGGGATCAACTGACTTTATTATATCAACTTATTGTTCTTCTGTATTTGCATTACATGATCAACTGAGTTTATAACGTCGACATTACGTTCTTCTTTACTAGAATTGGAATCAACTGATTTATGTTTGTTATTCTGTACCATATAATTGCGTGATCATCTGATTTTATTATATCAACGTATTGTTGTTTCTCTGTACTTATAATGTGTGATCAACTGACATTATAACGTCATATGTCTCCTTGCATCCTCTTCTTTTATTATTCTCTCTGTTTCTTTCAGTCTCAGTAACCCCTTGCATCTAAGGTGGTATTTATTGCCTTGCTTTTGGATAAATGAGTTAACAAAATTTTTAGTCTATCAAAACGAAAGTGATGTCTTATCGTCAGTCCAAGATGCATGACAGAAAGACGTCTTCTAGAAATAGACGCTATACCCGTTTTAACGCCTATCTGTCTTTCATAGCTTACTTCTACGTTCCTCAATCTTATTCGACAGAATATTGTGTCTGGCATTCATTTCGATGAGACTCGGAATAATTAAATACTGAAGATAGGTTTAACGAGCAAAAATAGTTATTGTTTGGTGAGTCACAATTTGTAACGCTTCACCAATTCATTCATTCATTCACACTTTCAGTTGCTCATTTATTAATCTAGTAATGTGCCTTTATTCATTTATGTTTTAAATTCATTCATTCATTTCTCCTTAACCACTCATTCGTCAATTCGTGTTTGTTCCTTTATTGATTAATACATTCTGCCTTTCATTTACTCACATATAACTCTTCTCAAATTTGTTAATTCTCTCATTCATAAATTCACTCATTCGTTAATTCTCTCATTCGTTAATTCTCTCATTCGTTAATTCTCTTATTAATCACTCATATTTATTTCTTTATTCTTTCGATTGCTTGTTCATCCGTTCAGATTTGTTATGACAACTAACATCACAAAGTGAATACATTTATCTCCACTATTATTCAATTCATAATCATTTCTGGAATATTCAGACTCTTTTTCAAATTCAAGCACAAAGTTTTGTCTAAATTGAAGTATTATCTCCCCTTAAAGTATATTAACGCTTGACTTGGCATGACACAAGATCAAATGCGGATACACATACACAGCGCGTACATACAAGTATATATCCATACTCATTGAATGAAACAAGTATTTATTGTCTATAAATCTGAGACAAGTTATCAATAATCCAAACCTTGTTCTGAGAAGTTAATTTATTTGTACTGTTGATGCTACCAAATACAACTTAGCAGATATATTCTTCAGTCTTTTTTGTATGTTTAGGCGTCTAATTTGCTTATAAAACAAGAACTAAACGCAAACGCATCGGTTGATATATTAGTGTACATTTAATGGATTGGTAGTAAAGTTATAGTAACAATATCAACAGCAAAAAAAGAGTTCATTTGTAGGAACAAGGCAATAATATGTAGACGTTAAAACGGGCATAGCCTCTATTTTTAGAAGCAACCTTTCCGTTATTCATGCTGGACTGACGATAAGACATCACTTTTGTTTTAATCTCAGCTTTTTCAACTTTTGACTGTTCATTATTGCGTACAGAACGTACTACCCCCGAAATCCTTTGACAGGTTGGCGGCCCATGCTTGATTAAGGGCTCTGGGCAGTGCTTTATGACCCTCGCTATCATATCAACATTTGCTTTTTTCTATCTACATTTATATACGTTACAAATTAATCTAAGTGCAAATGACTATTAAAAGATGAAATTTTTCGCAGATTTTGACGTCATTCTAGGTCTTTTTTTTCATCCAGATCCATGAATTTTGTTTTGCTTATGCTAATTTTCAAAAAAAAAAAAATACACATTATATAAAATTCACTATTTTTTATCCATAATGTTGAATGTCTTAAAATTATTCAACTTTTTAACAAGAATCTCAAGTTGATGTCAAAAATCATCGCAAAATATTGTTGTATTATTTAAGATTGAAAGATTTATTATCTCTCTGTAATTTGTATTTTGATTCATTTTATTTGTTTTCAATTTTCTACTTGAATTGCTCACCTATATTGTATATGATCCATTATAATTGGATTACGATAAGATATGCATTTTATATAAAAACTACCTTATGAAAATTTAGATGTATTAGTGTTGTGGTGGAGGCTCGTATCATAGATTCGGGAGGAGCAGTATAATAGATTGGGGAGCATACGATAAATTGAGAGGACGATACCTTACACTAGCTCTGCTTGTGTAGAATATTGAGAAACAAGCTTTTAGAAGGGAGAATAAATGTACAAGTTCACATTCTGTGTGGCTGTATCGAGCGACAAAGAGAGACAAAATCTATCGATAACACAAGACGGAAATGAATTTGTAAAATAAATAAAAAAAAAAACGCGGTTAACTTGTCCAAAGCGATTAGTTTGTGTCTCGAGACAAACTAGCAAAAAAACATTTCCTGATAAGCATGATGGATATGTTTAATTTCGTCATCATGTCTCGCTGCAGAAGAATCCATAAGAACTACGCAGTTATTTTCATGCGCAGCTGAATCTTATGAGAATGATTTCAAATGAAAGAACAGAACAAAAAAAAGAAAAGAAAATCTTGTTACTAATGACGTACGCTACCAATATATTTTGAAGGCAGTTGATATGCTAACGTTAAGATATGTCTTAAAAGGAAAAAAATCAACAAATATTGCCTTATCAACAAAAATTTGTATGGCATTTGTAACGTTTCAACAAACCGGTCTGTTTACAAATATAAATGAATAAACAAACATAAGTAAACGTGTTGGGGGGGGGCACTTCAATGTGATGTAATGGTTAACTAGCTTGTCTCGTTAGATCAATTACGACTGAAAAGTGATTTCGATCCTTACTGAGTGCCCCAAAACTTTCGTTCTTGTGCTACATCTGAGCTATGTTTAGAAAGTCACCATCAATACACTTGTTTTTTTATTGATTTGTTTTTATGGCTTATGAACGTTTTCCAGGCTATTTAATGCCAGAAAATATTGTTTTTAGATTGTAAGAATATTTTGGAGATAATAATAATTTACTGATACAAGTCTTAGTAATTAAACCATAACATTACTTGTTGGGGTACGGGAGGTGGATTCACACCTTTCCCCAAAGTATTTGAGTGACTATAACAAAACCCGATTGGAATCAGAACTCGGTTCCCCGATTTCAAGTCGTTATCCACCCATACATTCACGCTTATAGCACTTGGTATTCCCAAGCAGTCACCCATCCAGGTACTAACCAGGCTAAACGTTGCTTAACTTCGGTGATTGTACGGGGACGGGTGTTTCAATGTGCTATGTCCGTAAGCTAAACCCACTTTTGTGCACATATGTATGTGCGGATCGATATATAAAAACACTATATAGAGAATTTCCCATCTCTCTAACATTTTTGATGATGTAGTAGAAATAGAATTTTCTGTTATTCTAATTTTGACAAATAAAACGTCATATTTTTATGTTTGTTTTTCTAGATATCTTCAATATTTAATGACGAGTAGAAAATTTAACAAGAACTACAAAAAATTAGCGAGTAAAAGTTTTAGGCAGTTTAGAATGATAAATACAAATTTAATTCGACCAATCTCAAAAAGTAATATGCATTGTAATTATAATAATTATTTAGTATTTCTTACTAACTTCTTTCTTTAAAACAGTCGGAATTCATTTCATTAGTAATGAATATAAATTCAAAGTAAAGAAATGATCAATATTTGACCCCTCAAACTTTGTGACCTGTCTGAGTTGATGAATAGTCACTGGATATTAATCTTTCACTTATCGCCATAGTGCATTCCAACAATTTTCTGTAATATTCAAGTCAGGAGACTGATTTGGCAAATTTTCAAAATAGTCAATGCCTTTTTCGTTTAAATAATTTATCGTCGACGAGTAAATGTGACGTACTGCATTATCCTATATAAATGTTAATATATTTGGTTTATGGTTTCATCGAGTTTACGTTGAGTTTTTTTTTTAATATATATTTACATTGCATAATTTTTTTTCATCCGCTTTTTTTTTTTTTCATCACTGTTTTTTCGTAGCATAGTTTTGATAAATTGCCAATTACAGGCTCTTCTTACGAATTGTCACATACTTGGAGAAAGTTCAATTCAGCATTCATATGAGAAAAATAACCCTTTTCTTTTAAATCCAAGACAACCATTCACTTTTGGAAGCACATCACAGTATTCTGCATTTCACTTGTTTTATCATCAACTTTGGTTTTCTAGCCAACGATAATGGTAATATTAGCCGTTTACTTATTAAAAAATATTCGGTATTCACTGACCGAGCAGCCAGTATGTTATACTAGAACATACCTATTCTATTGTAATAGACTCTCCCACATATAATAAATAGTAGTAGTAGCAGTCGCCAGGGGGGCTCAGTGGAGTTGGTCGAGTCAGTCGATGTCGGACATTAAAGTATCGACCACCACAACTAGATTGCTGCGCCATTAACTATTATTTCAAGTTCCTAACGTTTTGTACGTCGAAACCTTTTAGGACCAACTTAGTGAAATACAAGCCTCCCCTGTGAAAACTACTCTACAACACAGTACTACTGCCAATGGAAATTTATAAAATCTTTCTCTTGAAACAATTTTTCAGAGAAATAAGTTCCTCAAGTCCAGTAGCTGTTATCGCTCTTTCCAGTATTAATGGGGGTTTTGTTCTTAACCTTTTATTTGAAGTCGTGTGAAATGTCAGTATTTAGATTGTCATTATTTTCTCTTCGAGTTACACGTGCTATCCATTTAGTTTTTGCCGTTGTTTGTAGTCTTCAAGTGATGTGGTTTCCGTTATTTGGTAAAGTTCTTTGTGATTCTGTAGCGTCAGTTCACAATGCTCAAAGAAGCGTAGTTTTGTCAAGACCTTCAGGCTTCAGTTGCTCAAAGCTATTTTTAACCATTGATCATAGAAAGCGGATGTATAGAACTGACAGTTTAGATATTCCTGAAATAGTTTGGCACCATGCCTAACATCCATATGAATGCCTCGATCTGACGAGGCTATTCATGACAAGTTTTCAGGTTAATCATTTGTTTTTGTAGCAATTTGCGGTGTTTGTCGAAATTGATCCTAGCACAGACTATTCTGTCTTTGATTTCCTTATCTATTATACTAAATTTGTTATACTGATGTATACTGCGAGATATCTGAAGTCTTTAGTATTAACTGATTCCACATCCTGAATTTTTTATGATGAATTTAGGGCAATTACTATCACCGCTTTCATTCCAATTTCAAATTATTTTTTCTGTTTTGAGAAGGTTTATGTTTAGTCGTATTTCTTAGAATTAAATTCGACCAAACAAATTATTTCATTGTAGACAATGTTTGACAGTATTTACACCTGCAATATTTGTTAAATTCAAGTCATTTCGATTTTGATTGGCCATTTTTCTGCGTCCTGCTATGTTATATTGAACTGCCTAAAATATTTGTCAAGGGTCGCTTAGAACATTTGCTCGCTAAAATGTTTGTAGCTCTTCTTGGTTGATTGATTTTTTAGAGACATATCAACACCTCTATGGGTTATTTAATGCCAAAATCAAAATATTTTGAACAATTTTATGATTTCCACTACATATATTTTGAACATAATTGTATGCCTTCTACTAGAGATAAACCGTATTGGTGGTCATTCTACTATGAAATTGTATTGTTGGTATTTTTTAATATAAAAATATATTGCTGATAATTTTACTATAAAAAAGTATTTTTGTACTTTCATGTTTTGTTTTGGTCAGTATTTGGCCATAGCTGGAACCCTAACATGTGCTACCACCCCGGGTTAGAGTGGACCTGGGAACAACAGCATTTAAGAGGTGATTCCACGTTTCTCAAAACCTCCATACTTCCGATCAGAGGCCTTGCTGCTGGATGTAGTTTATCGCCTTAGCTCTTGTTAGAATCTCTGTTACAAATTTACGGTGAACAAAAATTAACGAATGAAAATAAAAAAAAGTCTATTCTAGCACATAAATAAACAGCTTTTATTCATTCCCTGTCTGAGAACGGCAAGGATTGTATGGATTGAAACAATGAATTCTATGTGTGTGTCAGCTGGTCGCTATGTTCAATTCAGAAGTAGCGCCCTTGTCTTAACAGACAAAGGAAGTAACTCGATTGTATTTTGAGCTTTCGTCCTTTTTAAGGTAAGGACATTAGCTTCTCGTAACAATCATCATCATCGTCAATCCCATGACCGTTTGTGGTTATAAAGACGCTTCGAAGCCGAGCGCCGGATCAGCTCATTCCATATATTTTGTTTGCGAGCCAAGATCTGAGACTATGATTGATCTTCCGGTTCCCTCAGTGACGGTGACAACTTATTTTTTTCCTCTATTCACCTCCTCTCCTTTTGCATAAGGTTATACATTGTATGATGGCAGTGAACAGATTATTGGCTCTTATGATGCATCGATACCATTTCAACTGTCCTTTCTTGATGGTGATTATGAGATCTGTCTGTTTCTTCTTTGATAGCCTCTCGCACTACGTCATTTCTAATGTTGTCTCTACGTAGACCGCATCACAAATGACACAATGCGACACACGTAAGATTGTTCTGTACCATTTCATTCCTAATACTTGGATTCTTCACTCTATTTCCGCTGTCAATCTCAATATCGATTCGCAGTCGTACAGAAAACAGAGGAGGGCAATGCATGCAACATTGTGTTTGACATGCTTTCAAGGATTAACCAATAATATTTCATTTGAATTGCCTGTTGCTCGGTGATTTCTATCTTAAATCCCTCATGGATTTATGAATTAACGCCCAACAAGTTCACTGTGCAGAAATCGTCAATTAGGAATGGATAAAGAATTGATGATAACATCACAAACTAAAAAGAATGTTGAACAAAAAAAAATGATTATATAGTGTGGATCTAGTGAAAGATGAAAAATCAACCAAATTGTAAAATGTATAAAGATAGAAACTGCATCTAAACTCGAACCTTCAAACTAAATTTAAGGAAAGTGACATTAGCTTAATATATTCTATACAAAAGATTACATTATTGGTACGTTCTGTGTATGACGATAAACTATATCCGGTAGCAAGGCTTCTGATGAAGAAGTTGTGAGAAGCGTAGAATCAACTCTTAATTGCTGTTGTTCCCAGGTCCACCCTAACCCGAAGTGGTTACACCTGTTAGGGTCTCATCTATAGGCAAATAGTGAAACCCCAAACAGGTGTTAAAACACTGTGAAAGTGTAACAATACAAGCAATAGATTTTTATATTTTAAAAAATTCCAGCAATAGATTTAATAGTAAAAAAATAGATTTCCAGCAATAAATTTTAATAATAAAAAATTACCAAAGCTCACAAGAAATTAAATTTCGGCATTAAATGACGAATAATGGGTCGATATACCATTAAACAAACTGATGTGGTGTGGGATCAAGACATAACACTTAACTCGACATTTGTGATGATCAGTTATGATAGCAGTATTCAATACTCAGATAGACAAGTCACTGCAACTGTATTATCTCCCTTTGACAATTACACAAGCCTACTTATCATGAATAGATCAGTCTATTCATAATATTAAGGTGGGTAACTGGCTCTTATCACAACACAAACATATTATTGAGATGTAAAATAGGATTTGTATATAAGGCAGCAGATATTGGCACCGAATGGGAAGTCAGTGAGCCGAGTTCAAATTCCGTCTTGGTCTTTTACAGTCGTTTTCACTTAATAGTCTTGGGAAAGGCTTGAGTCCGTTTCCTTTTCCGATCATCTATGGATTAAGCAGTAGGGTAGACTAGGATATCTAGCTTTGGGTGGCAAGTAGTTTAAATGAAGTAAAACTGAATTCCACATCATGAAGAAGGCACCAGGAATCAACTAGCTTTCCACAAAATTCATGTTAATTAGCAGATAATAAAGAAAAGGAATCTCTGGAAGGTCACGATTACTTACGCCCTGAATTAAAAAGGCTATAAAAAGACCATATCAAATTCTTTATTTTCTATCGAGAAATGAATAAGAATAAGAAATGAATCTCGCTTTTAATAAATAAAAATGTTTTCAAATTATAAACTTAAAGAAAAGAATGCTCCCGAGTTTTTCAAAAATCATTGTAATATTCGTGAAAATAAAAATGTTAAAATTATTCGAAGATTACTTTGATTTAGAATGCAACGCTAATAATCGTATAATGCTTTAGACGCGAAATGTGCTCAATAAATATTTTCTTTTGCATAAATTTCTTGAATTTAAATTCAAACGCGTGTATGTATCTGCGCATGCGTGTGAATGTGAAATATCAGCAGCCTATCGTGCGATTGCTTGCATTTCCATTTGGTTGAACTAGTTTTCGTCAAGTTTGTATTATTCAGTATCTTTATCTTTAGGTGCATGGGGTCTATAAATGATCCAAATTGACGCGGCTGTATTATTCGGTTGCCATGTCCAAATAGCTAAATCACTAAAATAGGAGATTAGACATCACGTGACCTGCATCATTTTGGATTTGCCAGCTGGATTTGTTCGTAAGACAGAAATACTGGCTCGGTAAAGTTAGATGAGGTGAAATGCTGGGTAGAGACTTTTTTTAAAAAGAGAGAAACTAACAAATTCAAGAGTAGTTTGTAGTGTGGAAGTAATGGGAGAATAATACATCGTACCCTAATGAAACAGAAATGCCTTTCTTCAGGATTTTGGCGATCATGGCTCACCGCAATTTCCTTTCCCTTGTAGCTTTTAATAAATTTTGTCTTTTTATCCCTCCTAAACCTTGTCCGCTATCCATTTAATCAAACGCACTTGTCTTCAATCTGCCCTGTGATCATCAAATTTTTCAAGATCTTTTTCTCATCATGTGCCCTAGAAATTTCAACTGTCTTTTTCGGATGTTCATTTTTGTTTCCGAAAGAGATGTGTTGTATCGTCGAGGTGAAGGATACACAGAGAAGAATGAGTGTTTAATATATTTATTCAGCACCAGTATCCCGTGCTAACGAATACATACAAAAAACACAGAACAATAAGTTACAAAACAATTAACAAGACAACTTACAAGGAATAGAGGAGGGTCAAATGCTGTATAGACAAACATCAGTCCGAATATTAATCAGCTTAATATCACCTTATTAATCAACTGTTGAAGTTCTTGATCGTAGACTATTTAAGGCTATGAGCCAGGCCATCTGGTAGAATGCTAAAAGGGTGCTAGCTACTCTGCCACAAGATGAAAATAAAGAAAAAAAAGCACGCTTGAACAAATATACAAAAAAAAAAATTAAATAAAGATGATTTAGTATGTCCTGACACTAGCGACTCAACATTGTTGTTATTGTTGCTACTGTTTCGCTTGTTGCACTGCACCATATTGCAACATGGTCCGGACAAAACGATGACGCCAATGCCAAATATTGATTACCCAATCATTTGTCTGCTGCTAATATTTTGAGCTCAACTAAGATGCTCGATAAGATGCTCAAATACAGGTACGCACTTGGACACACAGACACATGCATCATTCACTCGGAATACAAATTCGTTTTGACATTCATTGCTTAACCGAATATATTTGCAGCTGCCTGAATATAAAGTCTATATAGTGCATCTGCCATAGAGTGAGTGATAGTCACAAGACTTACTTATTAAATGCCTACATACAAACATAGATGACTAGTTTAAAACATTAATGTAACGTTTGATATATTTTTTAATCATAAAACGATGTATATAATTTAGACAAGATGCTTAAGATTCGTGGAATGACGTCCCATGCTCGTCCATATAAACATAAAAATGATTCAATGCAAAATCTGCAGCAACAGAGTCCATGGTTAATTTACCTATTTAAGAAACTAATTAAGTGAATCCTAATTTCTTTCTTTCTGTCTTTCTCAATAAATTAAAATGGTAATCCATATGGAATTTCCAAGAGGATAAATATCCAAAAAGTGCTTTATATCTGAGACAGAGCAAAATTATTAATTAATGAATATCAAACACTTTAAGTACCATAGGTAATAATCTTTATTTCATGAAATCTATAAAAATAGCCTTCAGTCTGAAAGACTTGCAAACCAAATATATTTGATTTGCAGGTCTGAAAGTGTGAAGGCTATTTTATAACTTTCATGAAATATAATCCATTGATATCTATTACTTAATATATATATATATATATATATATATATATATATATATATATATAGAGAGAGAGAGAGAGAGAGATAGATAGATAGATAGATGAACACACTGAGGACAACCCCGAGCAGCAACAGTCTCTTTCGTGGATGAACGCAAATGCTTGAAGATTGTGTTCAAGCATGAAACTGACTGTCGCACTTCGGTGTTGACCACAGTGCCACTTTTATATTTACATACGCTCTTTTGTTCATGAAATAAAAATTATAGACGAAATGGATAATACCCATATATATATATATATATATATATATATATATATATATATATATATATATATATATATATATATATAATTTACACATTCAAGAATCTAATTAAGGGAATCCATTCTTTCTTTTGCGAGTCTTTATTTCTCAGGTGAAATTTCTCTTCCTCTTCGTCACCATCTGTTTCCATGTCTCTCATCTTTTTTTTATGATTTTCTCTCCCTCTCTACTTCTCTCTCTCTCTCTCTCTATATATATATATATATATATATATATATATATATATATATATTAGTGAACACTGAGTACAACACCGTGTATGTGCGTGTTATCGTGTTATCATATGCATTAAAGTGTAATTTGCTTTTATGTGTCTAGGTTGGCGTATACATTTTTAATTGCATTTTTACCGTGTAATTTTTATGAAGAATTTATTACTTTCAGGCTTGCAGCCGTTTTATGCATTCCATTTGACTCCTGCTTCCTATTGGCTGTGAGATCGTTGTATTTATACTTCCGCGTCAAACAGTGTCTTAATGTTTCTGAATCAACAGAACACCCGCATCAAATTCTTTTCCATTCATATGTAGATATTAAAATACGATTTGTATATTTCCCTAAGTGTTCACCCCAGTCGTTAACTGGCTGCTCACATTGACGATTAAGTGAAATCAAGTTTCTTCAATACTCCAGAACTCTCTTTAGTATTCTAGTTCCTTTCGGTATTGCTGTCACACAAGTGGCCTCGATTAGTCTACGAATGTGACGGATGATTTATCTTCCATTCTACAACCTCTTTCCCCAAAGACACAATGTTGAAAGCCTATAGCTATTCTATCGTTATTTCCCTGGCAAATGTTCCAATGAGCTCCATTCTTTAGTTTCACCACTTCACGCACAGATAGGACACGCCTTGCCACTTCCACGGAATCAATTCATTCTCATTTCCTCCGTGTACCAAATACAAAAAAGATCCACTTACCTTTTGTTTCCCAAGAACTGCTACTTTGTGGAACAGGCTCCCGCGTGATATCTTCCCTGGACGATTCAGTTTTAATCTCTACAAGTTAATGCTCAATCGTCGTCTTTCTTCCTAATCTTCATTTCTTACCAAGCCATGTGTGATATGAATTGAAGATTTATATCACATATCTTGTACTGAGTGAAATTTAGCATAAAAGTTTCATCCTTCCTTTTTGTCCGGCTCTTTGCCCCCGTTCAGCACCAATGCGTCCAGCTGTCACATATATGTTCCACAATTATTTCAGTTGCCTCACAAGATCACAAGTTTTTTGACTAGGAGTAAAGACGTATCCCTCGTTTTCTGTTTAGGATTGGATTTCTGGTTCCTTCTAAAGTCTACTTCCACATCATGCTTCTTACATCTCCGATTAAACTCTGAAATTTTATTCACTAATTAAGTATAGAGTTAGCCGTTATCTTACCTGCCTAGCCCGCAAGAACTTCACTTCTTGCCTTTTCTTACGCTTATACAATGCCACAAAGTAGCCCTCTCCCTTGAGTGGCTCTTGAGCCTTGTATTGGCTGACAATCAGTAAAACAAAATTTTTTAAATCTTGATATTTGTTCAGTTTTTCACTTTCTTTCGATTTTACTCTGATCTGATGGAGCAGTAAAATCCCCCATTTTGGTAAATTTTCTTCCCGAAAATTACATCCGATCTTCAGTCTGATTTCCTGGGACATTTGTCTCTTAAACCGCTTCTTGTTTATAGCTAATAAAATTCTATTCGTTTGTACAGTTTCTATTGGTTAACACTTCCTATCCATTCACGTCTATTTCTATAGACTTTCTGTGCTGTATTTGACCTTAAGATGGCTGCGAGTCTCATGCATATCTTCACACGTTGTACATTTGCTCAGGTCTTGCCCATTATGACCTTTATATAACTGGTTCTTTTGATGTAGTTCTGGGACACTATAAGGATTCAGTTTCTCTCTTTAGATGTGCTCTTCCCTGCCATGTTCATGTTTGTTTTGTAAGTCTCTCAGTTTGCATTCTGAAATATTCGTATAGTTTTTTTATCTCTTATTTTTGGCATCTCTTTTTGGAGTTCTTATTCGTTTATTCGACCTACCGTTTGTTCTATTGCAGATTTTTTTACTTATTCTTTCGTTAATACCATGTAGTTCCCAAGTCACTTGATAGCAGTGCCAACGCAATCTTCAACACTGGCGAGGTTTCTTCTTCCCGTTTTCCATTTCGTATACAGTCTATCGACGTCATCACTTAGGTGCAAGTTTTTTATGCATTGTCATCCATTTCCGTGCTTTATGATCTATCTTTCCAAGTTCTTCTTTTTCCAGTAAAGAAAGTGTCTTGAACACATCACACTGATACTGCTCACGTATTTTTTCTTTTAATCCTATTTCTAATATTGTGTCTTGTTCCAAATATCTACTTGCTTTTCTGGGCGATTCTTTGTTAACTCTTTCTTTCATCACATTCTATCGAAATCAGTTTACCTCCAAAGATTCATAGATAATTGTAATTGTCTTTCCAATTCAGTTATACTGATGATTTCCTGCGGCTGGGCAATTCATTGCCTTCTATTCTTGTCTTTTTGCCCATTGGGCATCACATATACCGTTTCCAAATTTTATTCCAAGGCTGAAGATTCTGACCATTTGTATTAAGGTTGCCAATTCCCTCTTGTACTTGCCAAAGATTTTAAACCCTCTAATAATAAGTTCAAATTCCTGGCCAGTACATTGCGTTCATTTTTGCACAAAAACCTTGAGAAAGGCATGAATCCGTCTCTTCCACACCCCAGAGATGGCTTAAAAGAGCAGGGCAGATTAGGTGTCCTCCTTTCGCCAAATATGGGTTCAAAAGAACGACAGACTTGGTGATAGCCAGTCTAGGAAAAGGACAACTCTGCATTTTAATAAAAGCCTGAAGAGGGATGAACTCCGTCAGGTATTGTTGCCCTAGACAAAAACTACTGCTGCTACAGCGGCAGTACATGAGGTGAACCTGCGCCACTAATGGGTCACGGGGCTAATGGAGAGGCTAGTTTTCCCGTATTTGATGAATCGATTTCAGTTTTCCCGTTATTTGTTGAATCGACCTCCTCCGTTGGTTGTCGATGGAGATCTTTAAGCATTTTCTAATCTACAAAAATCTCTTTGATATTCTCGCCAATCTTGAGATTTCTGAGACCTTATTACTCCACAAAACGCTTCTGGGCTGTTCCCAGTATGTCACTGATCACGGGTACTATTATCAACTTCAGGTCTAGCAGTTTTGAAATTTTTGAACAAGTTTTTGCTAATTTTCTCTTCTTTAAATCCCTTTCAATAAGAGCTTTTATTACCTCCAAAATGGAATCTCGACCCGAAGTAAAGCTCCTGATAAAGTGAATGCATGTATCTAATATGGTTCCATATTGGAATTCTTACCTGACATGTCATGTAAAAATTCCAATATGGAACCATTTCAAACCTCATCATGAGTAAGACACTAGGGAAGTGAGAGCCTCAGTCTATTTAATATTTTCCCTAGAGTATGTTCTGCGCATTTACACAATTGTGAAGAGATGAGCACTGGTTATTTAAACTTTCCATACCACATCCCAAAACGAATCTACCAACAGAATACAACGTCCCTGTTTTCTCTCGACGATGACATAAATATTCATAGTTGGGATAATGATATTGAACAGAAAACCAGTATCTTCTACCAAGTGTTCCAAGAATCAGGACTCAAGACAAACATTTTCAAAACAGAAACTATGATCTGGAATTGGAATGAAAGCCGTGATGACATATACTCTGAATCCATCATAGCGCAACAGAATCACAAAGATCTGTAAAAAATAACATAAACTACATCAGTTGCATAACAGTCTAATGTGTGTGATATGGTGACAGGTTTTGATACAAGCAGTGTGTAACATTGCAGCTGCGGCCCAGTTGGAAATACTTTCAAGTTGAGTAATTCAGTCCGTTTAGATGGCCTTCGATTGGATTTGTCCGCAAGTATCTACATGTGATTCCCAAGTTGCCTTGGCTGACTAATCCGTCAGACGTAAAAAAAAAAATCAACCCACCCGACATCCGATCATGATGCTCTTCTACCACTCTCACACATGACCAGAGATGCACAAATGGTTATTTGTGGTACTGAACGTGATTATTATTATTTGTATCTTAAAAGCAAAGGTGGCTAGTAACAATGAATGGTGATAAAATCTCTTTTTCTTGTTATTATTATATAAAAATCTGTAACTTCTAGGCCGGTTGTTCTTGGCTATCCATATAAAACATTGGATCAAAATAGGAAAACATATTAAACAAAGAATATTTTTTTCTGTTTTGTTTTTTGGCTACTGCCTAATTCGTCTTTCATTCTTTCAACATCTGATTTCTGCTACTTGAGACCATATGGTCAAAATATTTTCACTTAACTGGCACAAATAGTTTCGTTTAAAAAAAGCCGAGCTAAAAATCCGATCTGCATACAAGATGGCCGTTTTCCGCGTGCAACATACAATTTAGAATCTATTCATTTTAAGTTACTCATTGATTTATTTTCTTGTTTTACATTTCAGGTAGAAGGTTTCAGGATTTCTTTTCTTTCTCTGTTGTTTTTTTTCTACATCTTCTTTCTTTCTTCTTTTCTAAATAATCCCAGATCAACATGAATGTCTCTGCATTCTATTTCTACCCAATACTTTTTATTAAGTATCTTTATTTATATTATTATTTATATTATTATTATTATTATTATTATTATTATTATTATTATTATCTCTTTTGATTTCTGTTGTATACCTTGTTATGAATAATTAAGAGTGGTCTTCCCTTGTTTTGTTACTCTCCTTTTTGAGAGAGCTATTTCTGTTTACTGGGACTATAAAAGGACACTATACGCTAACCTTGTATTCTCAGTTGAATAAAAATTTCTTAAAGCCTACATCTGCGTACTTTTGTCATTACATACTCATTTCTTTCCGGGTCCCAAACAGAGACCTAATGCCAGAAATGGCGTTTTACACTGACCATTTTTGTACAAGACAAGACAAAAATCATTATTATTATTATTATTATTATTGTCTCTTTACTTTTTAGAATTATCCAAATTTATGACTTTTGTCTTGAAATCTCGGACCAATTGGTTGCTTATTTTTAAAAAATGCAGTTGTAAAGTATGTAGGTCAGTTAGCAGGAAATAAAATTGATTTTTTTACGGCTGAGAATGAAAGATAAACGAAAAAAATGCAACTATATTTCATTTTTATAGGAACTGACTGACAACAATAAAAGACGCCATAAAAATAACGTAAACCCACATCAGTTATTTTTTTTTAATAAGTTAGGTTAAAACCAAAACATTAACCTGAAAACTCAGGTCATGTTCTGAAATAACTTCGTCAGGACGAGACTTTCTATGGATGCCATGAATGCCGCGAGACTCGTTCAGAAATATGTAAACTGCCAGATGTATACAATGGCTTTGAGCAAATGAAAACTGTAGATATCAGCGAGGAAAAACCTTCTTCAAATCTCATGGACTGGTGCTACAGAAACACAAAAAAAAACCTGTACCAAATAAGAGAAACCATACTACTTGAAAACTTACAGAAACAGCTAAAATGGATTTTTTTTTTCTACTTTGTGTGCAGGACAGGAGCTGTACGTGTGTGTATGTGCACATATATAGAATGTCGTGAATGTCGTGACCTTCAACCAATGAGATTTGAGCCACAGTTGATTTCAACCAAATTTCGCGAATTTATGTTTTGCGATTTAATCATTCTTTTATTTTATTCTTCATTCATTTGATATTTTCTAGAAGAAATGAACGATACAAACAGGTTTACAACTTTTTGATCGGCTTGCACGTGTCTCCGTCCATCAAAACTCTTAAAAGTTCCCAGTCACCATCTGTCGCCGTTGAAGATAAAATCTGTCTGCCTTTCAGCGCAAACTCTTATCATCAACGATGAGCGTCAGATTTTCTGCTTTGTTAGCCGAGTCCAGCTGTTCAGTTGAAATGAATCGGTTTCAATTCTCAAGTCTGGCACATGGTCATGATTTGGGAGCAAAAAGTTGGATTCAGTTGACCTACCTATACAAAATCAATAGTACCTTCTTTTATTTTATTCTTTCGCATTTTTTCTATTAACACTTAAGGCACTTGTATTTCATACAAAAGAGGATCCAGGCTTGAGCACTGACTACCGACAATCGTGGAAAGTACACAGCTACATTGCCCACAAGACAGGTTTTTACTTAATTCACCATTCTGATATATGACTTCTCTCTCTCCCCCCCCATGCCTTTCCCTTGTAGATACGCACTAATTTTATCTATTTTCAAAGAAGGACCCCATACTCACCCCATCTCACACACATCATCAGCAGCAGCCTCATGACCGTGTGTGTTCATAGTGTCGCTAAGTACCTGACCAGCTCGCTCTATATGTGTCTTCGTTGCATCCTAATAACATGGTTGAATGTTGAAGTGGAATTCATTCATGCGTAGCGTGTCTTGGGCAAACAAACCTGGTGAAGCCCATCCCTCTTCAAAATATCCACACCCAGTGCACAAGTACATATAAATATCTAACTACTCTACACAAACACACACACACACACGCAGACAGATACACACACACACATATACATACACAATTTAGTTCCATGAAATTTCTCAACATAATTTTGGTTCCTGAATATCTTATGCTACAATGAATTACAATGAACGTTTTATGCTTTTTTTTCCTCTATTAAAGTAAGTTTTCTATCGTATCGGAACAAAATATCTTACACTGGAGGAAAGAGGCATTTACAATAAAAAAAAAACGTGAAAAAGAAAAACAAACTCCGACATTATATTGGCTTTAAAGTCGTTCTTTCTGGCTACACTATTTTATTTATTTTCAGTTTACTCGTCGCAATATCTGTATTTTTCACTGGATGGCTTCCCTAACTATTTTGTTGCTAAATTTGTTAAAAACTCATTTATATTCTATCAGAAAGAAGTGATATCAGGTAAAATGCAACTTGCGATATTATCACAAAATCAGATTGGACGCTAGATGATTTCAAATTTATTATAGATACGTATTTAATGGTTACCTTTTTTCCTTCTTTTTTTTAATCATTTCATCCCAAGCAAAGCAGAAGTACTACTAGTATGCAGGGTGTTGCAGAGAGTGAAAGTGAAAGAAAAGACTCTGTATAGAGGATGATTAAGGAATGGATAAAAGATGAACGGGGTTCAACATAAGTTGGCGATTGACGTTGCATTTAAATTTTTGAAGATTGTAATTATCAGGGAAGCAAGTAAGCGGAAGGGAGTTCCACTGTCGGGAACTGCGAGAAAAGAAACTTTTAGAGTAAAAGTGGCAGTTACATTTAACTATTTTAACAGTAAAAGGGTGACATCTAGATGCCAAAGTAGTAGCACGCTTAAATTCATGTAGTCGGGGTACCAGGGAAAAAGCTCGTCAGAACAGTTGCCATGAACATATTTGTAGACAGAGGGAAGCCACATCACGTCTGTGTGAATGTGACTGAAGTCGAGATGCCAAGTCAAGACCGATTACATTGCAGATCCTTCTTTGAATTTTGTCGAGAACCTCAAGATGAACAGCTGGGACACCAGACCAGATATGGCAACAGTATTCAATGCACGAACGAATGGTAGATTTGTAAATGTGCAAGATGAACTCTGACGAGAAAACCTTCTGGGACGACACAATAGACCAACTTTCCTTGCAGTAGATGCAGCTATTGATTAAATGTAGTTGTTCCACTTCAAGTCAGTTGAAAACGTGAGGCCAAGAGGACACAGTGAGATCTCTCCTAGAGTCGAGCAACAGACATACTGATGGCGGACAGGGAAGTTTCTCTATGGTGGTTAAATGAGAACAGTTTAGCTTGGGGGGCATTAAAATTTACAAGACATTTCTTGCTCCAGTTAACTACTGATTGGAGGTCCTTTTTCATAGCAGCAGCCATGTTAACTTTGAGCATTGAGGGACACTAGCGTTCGTGTGAAAGGATCTGGAATCGAGCCCGTTCATGACGACCTTCATTACAAGATTTGATAAGAATGACTGGATTGAATCAAACAATCGTCCTGTAAAAACGTAACCCTGAAGCTTACGTATGTCAAATGCCTTTGAGATATCTAGAGCCACAGCACGAGCTTCATCAAGAGCTTGATATACAGTGATGGACGTAGGCACATCAGTAGTAAACAAGGTAAAACAGAATCTATATTGTTTATAAGAGAGTATGTCGTGATAGGTAGGATGCTTAACCACTTCAGCATTGATTAAAGCCTCAAATACTTTGCCGATAGTTGTAGGGCGATAGTTAGAGGGGTTAGGAGGTTCTCCAGGGTTCTTAAAATCAAGGGACTACATAGGAGGACTTCCAACAAGCTAGAATGCAGGAAGCAAGGCAAGAGTTGTAGAGTCTCGACGGACTTATACGCATATTCCTCAGGGTGGCCTCAGTTCTAAAGGGAAATCAGGTGTGGGTAACTCCAAATGAGTCGAATGTTGAGAATTTCCGAGCAAAGCATTCCACCTTATCTGTTCTAGGACCTCGGATTAATTGAATAGGGGAGGGAATGGAGATTTGCTAATGTTCAGCACTCCCTTGCAGAGCTGCTAATAATCTCTAGAACCGAACTTGCGAGACGCTCTACGTTGTTTTATTCTATCAGCAAACCGTAACTTCGCTTCATTGAGGACACACGAGCAGAGAGAAAGAGACGTCTGTTGCAACCAAACGTGTCGCTCTGGGTACAGACGGTAGAAGTTATTCCCGTGGGCTATAACAGTCGAGTATGCAGTTGAGATCCAAGGAAATGAACGCGGTTTAACTTGGTATTTCCTTGCTGGAATGAAAGCATCGATGTCGACTTTCACCCAGGAGGAGACCTCAGACGCGCATTTTTGAACATGATGATTAAAAAGACATGGAACGTCACGAAGGAAATCATGGAACGAGTTCCAATCTGCTCGTTGATAACAGAAGTATATTCTGTTGGTAGGAGGTTCTTGGCCGGTGAGGAAGCGGAAGATGTTTACAGACCCTACCGCATAATCAGAGTTGCCAAGAGGGCAGAGCTGCGTAGTACGACAAGAACCAGGGATAAAGGTAAAAAAATAGATCGAGAAGAGAATCGTTTCCGTCACTGTTACTGGGGAAACGCGTAGGGAAATCAACCACTTGCGTGAGAGATTGAGTGATAGAAAAGTTAAGGTTTGGATGCCAACAAGGTCAGTGACAGTGTTTAAACCACCTGGTATGGCGGGCATTAAAGTCACCGAACACAAATGTTTGCAAACGAGTTTAAGGAGATGGCTTTGTCTATATTATCAGAAATATTATCTGGTGCGCAACAGGAAGGGGAACGATAGAGAAAGAAGACTGGGTTAAGTAGAGAGAGACGGAGACATATGTACGAATGGTCTGGAGATTCAAGAGAGTGTTCCCTAGCGGACATAAACTCCCAGGCCATGCATGTAGAGTCTATTTTAAATAGAGGAAGGTAGCCAGGAATCAAGAAATCAGAAGCAGGTATTCAAGAGTTTAGGTTAATTTCGCATAGAATTAGGGTCTCCGGTGACTTTTCGAAGAGGGACGATTCCCCACTGCAGAAGTTGGTACGAACACTACGAATGTTGGAGAAGGAAAGGTTAAAGGTTACTTACTAAATTTAGCTTAGTCTGGCCCAAAGTCGCATTAGCATCCAGTGAGAATCGAACTCATGACAGTAACAATTGGTATGGGATATAAGGATGCTAACCTTTTTCTTTCGTGTTCTATGTCTTTTCAGGACTATAGGCACGTATTTTACCACGTATTAATTTCGCTAGCCTAATAAATACAATAGTGTCCAGCCTATTTATGAAAATTGGGACATTAGTGTTTCATAGGTACGGTATCGGTATAAAACACTTTCTTACTCTCTCTCTCTCTCTCTCTCTCTCTGTTTTCTCCCTGGTACACAAGGACAAACTTTATCTCTCTTTTAGAGACTTACCTACATATACGCGCAATTACATCATCGTCATTATCAGGGTAGCACCTCAACGTGCTGTAATGGTTAGCGAGCTTGTCTCGCAAGCACAAACGACTGAGTAGTGAGTTCGATCTTCACTGGGTGCCTCCAGACTTTCGGCCTTGTGACACATCTAATCTACGCTTACAAAATAATCGTCATCATCATCAGTTCCATGACCGTGCGTATTCATAGGATCGCTGTGTAATTTTTCACCTGGTCAGGCCCATTTACCTGTCTCTGTTGCATGCCAATATCTGGTTTGAAAGTTGAATAAGCTTGATAAGCATAAGAATAAGCTCAATAATACGTTGAATACGCTCAAGAAATGCTGAAAAGTTATTTGCCCAACCAAGAAGCCCTACAAAAAGAAAAAAATTGTTTGGTGATTCTTGAAAAGTCGGTCAGGCCGAGAAATTTTCAACATATATAAAATGAAAATTAGCAATTAAGCAGTACGTATGTGAATGAATTATCTTTCTCGAAGTGTCAAATTTTACTGCTAATGTAAGTTTATATCGACTGTATCAGTAAATATACAGTTACGTAAGTAGCATTCGCTTGTATATGAGGAAAGTTAACGATGTTTTTTTTTGTTTTTTTTCGGTTGCATTTGTAATATCAGTCATACTTCGTGTTTTCATCTGTGTATGGGTGAATAGGGCTGAGTTGTTTCTTTAAGGTGAACCAAGTTAAAAAAAAAACAAAAAAACTATATAACAAAAAGCAAGCAATAAAATATGAACAACTCATTTATAATTTTTTTTTATTTTTCAAATTTCATTACTTGAGCTTTTTTTTTGTTTCATATGATTTCTTCCGCCCACAAGTTAAAAGAAACCAATCAGTAAATAACAAGTACTAACAGCTATTAAGTAAATGTTGCTTTTTTTAATCAATTCACCGCAAGCAAGCCGATAATGCAACTAGGATACAAGGGGTATTGGGAGTGAAAGATAATGAAAAGACATTACAAGGAACCGGAAACCCAATCCCAAACAGAAAACAAGGGATAAACCTCTATTCCTATTCAAAAGAATGAGGAGGAGTGTGAAACGGACGATAGACGAACATATCTACTCCTACTGAGCAAAAATAAGTAAATAAATAGTAAATAAAATTTAAGTTTGGTATTTTTTACTGTATGATATTCAATCTTTGTGATCTATGGAAAAACGTTTGGTTATGGGAATTGACAAGGGATGATATTATGTTGAAAAAGATTTTGTGCAAAATAAATGTTCTTTTCATCTTTAGGTGACGTAATTATTGCTGTAAGCATCTATATACATGAGTATTTTACACATATTCTCAGAACTGATTTCTCAATAACTCATTCTGTTTGCTTTGGTAAAAAGACTCTTATAGAAAAATTTCTTTCAACAAAGATGTTCCGCTATTTAAAAAAAATAAAGACTGTCATATACAAATATTCCTTCTCATTTCTTGTATATTTCCTTTAATATGCTGTGAATTTCTCATACATTTCCTATCATCGGCAATGCATTTCTTGTCATTTCTCATGCATTTCTAATCATCGGCAATGCATTTCTTGTCATTTTTCAGACATTTCCCATCATCGGCAATGTATTTCTTGTCCTTTCTCGTGCATTTCCTATCATCGGCAATTCATTTCTTGTCATTTCTTATGCATTTCTAATCATCGGCAATGCATTTCTTGTCATTTTTTCAGGTATTTCCTATCATCGGCAATGCATTTCTTGTCATTTCTCATACACTTCAAACAAACATCTATTGTCATTCCTCATATATTTCTTATCGTCATTTATTTCTTCTTTGTCATTTCTCATACATTTACTCTCATCATCTATGCATTTCTTGTGTTCCGTCATACATGTCCTATTATAATTGGAAATTCCACATATCCTACTTTGGTAAACGTAGAGGAAATAAATATTTTTGCAATTTCTCTTACATTTCGTATTATCATGTCTCTTACATTTCTTAACATCATCCATGAATTTCTTGTTATTCTTCATACATTTCCTCTCATCATCCAAACATTTCTAGTCATCCGTTGTACATTTCCTATCATGAGAATGTCACATACCATACTTTAGTAAAAAGTAGAGGAAATAAATATTTCTTCTCATTTCTGTTACATTTCCCATCATCATTTCTCTATTTCTTATCATTCCTGCATTTCTTATCATTTCTCGTGCATTTCCTATCATCATTGGAAATGCTATATACCATAATTTGGTAAAAGTAGAAGAAACCAATATTTCTTTTCATTGACTGATTCGTTTTCTACGGCTTATCAACAATTTACAGGTTATTCAAAGCTAGAAAATATTTTTAGATTGCAAAAATATTTTTGGTGGGGGTTGAAATCATAATGATTTAGTGATACAATTCTTACTAGTTAACCCAAAGCTGGTAAGAGAAGAGGTTGATTCATACCTTTCCCAAAGGCATTTGCGCGTAAGTGAATACAGGGACCCCAACTGGAATTGAAACTCGGCTCTCCGATTAACAATTTCGTGCCATTATTCATTAAACCACCCGCATGTCAAAGCTTGCAGCACCTGGTATTCCCAAGCAGTCACCCATCTAGGTACGACGTTGCTTAACTTCGTTGATTGTACAGGAACTGGTGTTTCAAAGTCTTATGGCCTTTAGCCCTTCTTTTCATTTCTCGTACATATCTTATAATTTCTCTTTCATCCGTTCATTTCTTTACCCATGATCCGTGCATTTCGTGTCCTATATTTCGTCATCGTGTGTGCATTTCTTGTCATTCCTAGTACATTTCGCTTGCGTTTCTTTTCGTCATTCCTACATTTATTGTCGCCTGTCGTATATTTCCTATCATCTGTGTATTTCCTATCATTCTTCATGGATTGTCTATAATCATAGGAAATACCATATTCTGACGAAACTAGAGGAAATAATTATAAACACTATGTTGTAACTTGCTGCATTTTATGGGGAAATAACAATAAAAAAAACTGCTTACGTTTCTATTTTAAAATGTGACTACGAGCCATATTGGCCATGGGCCTAATCTACAAACATTTAAATATTATTGTACGTCGCTATTTACTCATATAAATCTGTTAGTATCTATATAGCCTCCTTTAGATATGGATGTAGGCTTTGGAACACACCAAAATCTTCCCAAACGAGCTTCACTGCACTCCTTCTGCCAACGTAACCATCCCATATCTCCCGACACCTCTCCTCTCAACTGAGGCCGACGCGCATTTAGACAAACTCGTTGTGGATGAAAAAAAGAATCTATATAAGGCGCAGGCATTGAGATGTCCCAGGTGAAGGCTGTTTGCATAGCAACACCGAAGCTACTAGGCCGGCCCCTTCTTCCATATCTTCAAGTCCCTACCCAGACACCGCTTTCTTACCTATAACAGCCAAATTCTAACACAGCCATGATTATTTCCCCCACTCTTTTGTATTTTTTTTTTATCCGTCCCAACCGACGCATCTCGCTCTTACCTCCACAGAGATTCACCCAACCTGGCACGAACTGCTTCTTCACACAAGACACCGAGGGAAACGGATGTTAAATTACTCTTCGTTTAAACATCGACGTTGTTCCTGTCTTTTTCTTACTCTTCTTCTTTTTTCAATTTTACTCTATCACTTTTCTCTCTCTTGTTGCTTTCTTTTCTGCCTGTCTTCCTTTTTGCATCTTCTGTTTCTTTCTATCCGTTTCTAATCTTTTTCTTTCTTACTTTTTATCTCTTTTCTCTTGTGTTTCTTTTACTCTTACCCTAATCGTTTTCTTTCTACGTTTTCTTTTTTCTTTTTTTCTTTTTTTACCCAATTCTTCTTCATTGATTTTGTTTTTATTTCAATCTCGTTTTCTTTTTCTCTCCCTCTTGTTTTTCGTGTATTATCATTCGTTAAAAATTTTCTTCTTCTTCTTCTTCTACTCATAACTTCATTCCCACCCTGTTCTTTCTTTTCATTCCCGTTATCTTTCCACGTTTTATTTTGCTTTTTTCATTTTTTTTTTTAGGTTTACTTATCTTCCATTCTTTTATTATTTTCAATTCTTCTTTTCTTCCGTAACTGTAATCTTTCTTTCATTTTTTTTTTTTTTTTTTTTTTTTTTTTCACTTGTTTGAAAACCAAAACTCAGCTGAGCCAAGCGTTTATATGCAGGGCAAAGGTAGAAGAGAAATGAGTTGAACATGAATTTTATTCGCGCTGGGGAAGCAGATCGTCTTTCGCGTGTCAAAACAAAATTGGCCATCGCCTTAACCATCGCCGATGATGAGTCAGTGGCCTTCCGGTTAACCTTCTCACTCCTTTCTTGTAATTTTTGAATCTTACAAAAGACTCCTTTTTTGAAAATGCATAGAAATATAAAGAAAGAACACATACCCACTTCGCCTGAACTAGGTAATATGGGAACTAATATATTAAAACACTATTATTCATCTATATATTATTATTCATATATATATATATATATATATATATATATAGGTGTATTTCGACAGTAATAATTCTTTCAAACAATTTTGGTTAAATGGACAAGTTCTATCAATTTTTTAATTTAATTTTTCAAATTTCCGAATTTGTTTTTATCAGTAAATTTGACAAAGTTTATATTTATTTTTCTTTTAGATTATTTTCGTCCCGAGTACTTTCGAATGTTGATCCATTCGTTTTTTATGTATTGTTCTGTGTATATTTATGTGGGTTTTTGACTCCAGCGCTTTCACGTTTGATGAAAGCAATTTCAAGTCACTCGAGGTGACGTTATATAAACGGACAAACAGAATTTTTTACGTGTGTATTTCTTCCTTTTTTTTAGCACACTTCAATATACGGTCCCCTATGGAGAAAGATGCCTTATTTAATGTTGGCTGCTTTTCTTTATTACAAGAGTCTCCGGAATTTGGAGTCATTCTTTGCACTGTGTCCAGTATAAAATTTTGGTATTATCTATGAAAAACAGTTGAATTTTTTTCTTATTACTTTAAATGTTGTATTTTATCGGATACACGTGACTGAGTAGATGCCTATTTCATATTTTAAACAGTAGGAATTACATCTACCGACCTGTGCATGCGAGAGTCTTAATAAAGAAAATGAGCCATTCAGCAGGTTTTTAATCTACGACCCCATTGTAGCGTAATTTAGACCGCTCAGCCATAGAGATCTTCATAATTCATTATGGTTCAATTACCATTTAAGGAACGAAAGTTCATCTCTACTTGAAAATCCATATGTGCTAATTTTATTTTCTTATCTGAAACTTAGTTTAAAATTTCCTGTATTTATGGAAATTTATGATATATAAATTTCTCCATAGCAGAACAGTGTTGTGTAATTGAAGTAGAAAATGGAAGAAATTCAATGTTACGCCTTGCTAGAATACTATTTTAATCTGATGAAATCTTTTTAGAAAACTAAACGGGTTATATAGTTTTTTCTGTTTTCAAATTTAGTTACCGAGAGAAAATAAAACCCTGCTTGGCGGATCAAATGCTGTTTCTCCTACAAAGATGGGGCAGGTTTGAACCCTCTCGGAGAGTGCATTATTTTTATTAAGATTACTTGAGTGCCCAAATTGATAGATGTAATACACTGTGTTTAAAAATTAAAACGATCGTCTATTCAGTATTCATTAAAAATAACATCTATATATATATATATATATATATATATATATATATATATATATATATATATATATATATATGAAAAATATACTTTTAAGGTATGCTATATTTATCGGTTAAAGTGTATGTAAATATAAAAGTGGATATTGAAGTGCCGACAGTCTGTTTCATGCCTAAACGCAATCGTCAGTCCATATGCCGCTGGGTGTTAATTTAATTGTCCACACACACACACACACACATATGTATGTATGTATGTATGTATGTATGTATGTATGCATTAAATGTGATAAAAAGAGGAAGATTTTATAAATTTTTTCTTAAGTTTGTCTGATGTTAATTGTCGTTCGACAAGGTTTCTCCGGAACATGCTAGTATCTTTTTCCTTGCTGGCTGCTGGGTTAGGTAATTTGAATATTGTATATTTGGGCAGCAACCTTTATATCATATATCTTTCATTGAATGTAACAGACAAGGAAAATCCTATGTTTCTTATTATGTTTTCGGCATTTGTCATTTAGCTGATTGATGTTATATGTAGGTTTCAGCAAATGACTGCCGTTATATATATATATATATATATATATATATATATATATATATATATATATATTATTTATATATAATGGATTTTTACCTCCTCATGCCAACCTCCTTCGAAATTTATGGTTAATTATACTAGTCATAGGAACTAGTATGTTAAAATATTTGAATATTAAGTTTTTTAGTAATTTGATAGGATATTACTCTGAATATACAAACCCTCACCCTCTTTCTCTCTGTCTCTCTTTCTCTCTCTCCCTCTCTGTCACACACACACAATATCTCCCATTCACACACGTATACACCACTCTCTTTCTCTCTCTCTTTGCCTCTCTCTCAAATATATACATTCACATACACGCACCAACTCTCTCTCTCTCTCTCTCGCTCTCTCTCTCTCTCAAATACATACAGTTGCACATACATATGCCCACCTTCTCTGTGTAGGTGTATTTACGAGATATCAACTTAGCCATATAAGATTAAGTTCTGTTATATATATATATATATATATATATATATATATATATATATATATATATATAACATGCTCTACAGGTTTAAAGTTACAAATTTTGCCAGATACCGATATATGAATGCCTAAATAAAAATAGTTTTAATATCAGGTTTATATTGGCTAATTCGTGATTAGCAATAAAGAGCAAGTACGTATAGAAAGCCGATTCGATAATTAAAAGGAAATATGACGTCATTGTTTTCAGGGTTGTAATGACCAGGTTAATCGTGAGATTAACTGTGTCTTTATAAGTACACAATTGACATTCATTGACCGAACAGTTAGCATTACTGCCGATTGAAACTTATAAACTCTTTTTCTTAAAACAGTTTTTCTTCTGAAGCCCATGAGCCGTTGTCACTTTTTCTCGTATTGAGACTTCCTTCCTAACCATTTGTTTGAAGTAGTGTGGAAAGTCAACATCTTGATTATACCATTATCTTCTTTTCGAATTACATGTGTGTTGTAACCTAGGAACGGTTACTGAATGAAAAATAACCAAAATGGAGGTTGGAAATGAAATGGTAATCTTTATAACATCAACAAAATACAGTACTCGCTAGCGGCGTGAAGTAGGTAAAAACCACTGCTATTGATGGACTACCAAGACAGCATATTACCCTCCACTTACAATAGTGTCCAGCCTATTTATGAAAATTGGGACATACCCATTAGTGTTTCATAGGTACGGTATCGGTATAAAACACTTTCTTTCTCTCTCTCTCTCTCTCTCTCTCTCTCTCTCTCTCTCTCTCTATCTATCTATCTATCTATATATATATATATATATATATATATATATATATCTTTCTGTTGTAACCTAGAAAGGGTTACTGAATGAGGAATAACCAAAACGGAGGTTTAAAATGAAATTGTAATCTTTATAACATCAGCAAAATAAAATACTCGCCAGCGGCGTGAAGTAGGTAAACCACTGCTAGTCGTGAACTACTTAAACAGCATATTATCCCCACTTACAATAGTGTGCAACGAATTTATCAGAATTGGGACATAACCATTAGTGTTCATAAGTACGGTATACAACAATGTGCTATCCATGTGAAAAATCTTAAAGAGATTCTTGTTTGTTTTGTTATTCATTAAAGTTCTTTCTTTGTGATTCTGTAGCACCATGAGACTTGATGAAAGATGTTCTTCTTCAAGACCAGGATTCATTCGCTTGAAGCCGTTTTTTAATCTTAGCTCTGTGAAAACGATTGGGTATACAGGTATCCCTCGATTAATGCGCATTCGATTAATGTGTTTTCCATTAAATATATTTTAATGTTTTAAAAAAATATTCAGTATCATTATTGTTTAGGTAATAAGCATTATAACATAGCACAAATAGCTATATTGTGGAAGAATAAGTGAAATTACTTGAAAATATAATTCAAGTACCAATTTCAGTGATATTCTTGCTAGATTAAAAAGAGCACTTGAAATTATATCTATGAAACAATTAACTATTGTATACAAAAAAGATATAAAATGGTTCATTTATATTATGAGGACAAAAAACGAAGATGCATCTGAAGATATCTTCTCTGATTCAGATTTCTCTACTAATAATGATTCTTACTCTTTTGATTTTTAATTTGTGTCTATGATTTTAGTAATATGAATTACTTTTATTTTCTATTAATTAATTCATTTAAAATTTAGTCTTAGCCAGCCTATAAGAAGAACTACTGAGGCAGTCCATGAGTCTGCAATTGGTCAACATTTGCTTGACAACCATGCTTTTGCCTCTGAATACGAAGACACGTGGTTTTCAGTTTTACACAGTGCTCGCTCAATACACCATCTTCGAGTCTCTGAAGCCGTTTTCATTAAGTGTCAACAAAAAAAACTTTTTTTTACGTTTCTTGCGTCTTTTGAAGGGTTTGTGAGTTCCCCTTTTTCTATTTTAAACTCTTGTGGAACTATTTATTTTTCATCACCCCCTTGTTCAATTTTAATTTTGTGTAATTAAAATTTGCCTTTTAGTGGTGTTCCACCTTTTCCTCCTTATTTATTTTATTAAGTGTGTCTTTATATTCATTTATATTGCCACGGAATACCTTTGAAAAAGTGTTGGCCGAAAGGAACCTTATGTATGACGTCTGTCTTGTTTAAGGCTATAAATTTAAAATTATACATTAATTACTAATTCTTTTAATTAATAACTATTTGTGCACTGTTGTTGACAGTAATAGCTATCTGCTGACGTGTTAAAATTCTAGAATAATGCAATGATAAAATTTAAATTTCATCTCTCTGATAGATGTCGCGATTTGTTAACCATAGCAATTGAACATTGACTTTTTATAGTTACCGATGTACAAATTAACCGCACTAATCGACGAATTCCTGTAGTTGCAATTATTAAATTATTATTCAGTAATAGACTATGCGGCCCAGAAACCTAGCGGGTAACCAAGACCAACACCCACAAATTTCAGTCATTTACCAACCGATGTCTCAGGAACATACTCAATCTCAGGTGGCCGGGAGTCGTCTCCAACGACCAACTGTGGGATAGGACCAGACAAGCCCCAATCGAGATTGACATCAAGAAACGGAAATGGGGATGGATCGACTACACACTCAGCAAGTCTACTTCTAATATCACCAGGCAGGCCCTTGACTGGAATCAACAAAGGAGGCGAAAAGTAAGTCAACCAAAACAGACTCGGCACAGAAGTGTTGACGCAGAGGTAAAAGCAGCCGGCACGACATGGGCCGAGCTGAAGAGGATCGCCCGGAACGGCGCCCGTTGGAGAGGTGTTGTTGCGGCCCTATGTTCCCTAAGGAATCAATGGACATAGTAGTAATAGACTTTGCATTGGGTTACAAGAAAACCTGTGATTCAATTTATCACAAGATGAGAAAACTATAAATACGCTCAAAATATAACCCATAACCGTACTTATTTCTTTATAGAATTATTATCAATCTTAAAAAGGTTTTTAATTGTTTAATTTATATATTTTGTCTGTCATTCTATTTGAAATACCTTTCCGCATGTCTGCCTTTAATGAATCCGTTTATCAGTCTTCTTTCTTGCTTACTCGTCTGACCACGCCCGTTCCTCTCTCCTTTGGGTTTTTTCCTTATCAGGAATTATTTGTCGATCAACATCAGATAACTAGCGGGATATTTCAACGCTCTTCTGACAAGTAAATACTTCTCTTGTACAAGACACGAGTTTCTGATTCGATAAGCGCATCAGTCCATCAATTCATTTTTTTAAGTCTTTTTTTGTAAATGCCATCCTTCCAGTAACAGGCATAAAACCAAAACATCCATTTCTCAAACTAAACCGAATTTCAATGGTTATTCACTCGGAATTTTTAAAATATGTCAAAAATAAAATTATATTCTTCTTCGAACAAAGCAGCTATTTTTTTAAACAGCAAAAACTACAAAAGTTTTAATATCTCGATTAAAACATTGAAAACTTTCATTTTGTCTTATTGCGATGAAACTTTCAGCTTTTTAACAAGTGACAAACAGTAAAGGAACCAATTTTTGTTTTAAAAATCAATTAACGTTTTGAAAATTTAAGAATTGTTTCTTGGTTTTCATTTGTTCGTTTTAACATTTCTTTGGTATCTGCCATCTTCTACTTATACTCCTTCGTTGACAAATGTGTATATACACGCACGCATATATGCGTGCGTGTGTGTTAAAATAAAGCCGAATTAGATGTGCGCAAATGTTTTCAGGAAAAATCAACTTTCAACTGCGTATTCAGCCTCTAGTCTCTAGTATAAATCATCTATTTCCCCTACCGTGAAAATAAACAGAATATTTATTAATAAAACGGGTATCCATTAAAATGACGTTTGAAGTAATATATATAGATATAGATATGTGTGTGTGTGTAAATGCACCAATTGCTTATAAATATATTTTATTATAAAGAATAGATATTTTGTGTCTATTACATTTATTGATCATTTATTTTCTAGTATGGGAATACCGATTCGCAAATGTGGCTGCTATTTTGGTTTTACATCAACAATAGGCACATAAATAAGCATTAGTCAAATTAAACAGGAATTAAAGTCAAAACAATTTGGCTTTCTTCAAGAAACTAAAAGAAATGCAATTTTCATACTGAGAATGCTATCAAAGCAAGGAATACAAATGCTGAAAGATCTCTACATAAAAGCAATCGATAAAATACAGCAAGGAGAAAATCTTAGGTAAGTTTGATTAGTACAGTAAAGATATTCAAATAATCTGTAATCTATACTGAGAATAAACAGCTTGTATGTGGATATAGAAGGAGTTAAGGAAGAAAACAAAAGCCGAAGGAGGAATACGACAAAGATTGATTTATTCTGACAGGAATAAAAAAGGTATTAAGGGATCGATAATCGTGTTGTATGATCAGCTAATCCCTAATCTCCAATATTATAAGTGTGGGGCAGACAAGACATAACATAGAGACGGTTCTACCAACGAATGTTTTGAATACCGGGAAAAGAGTATGTGAAAATGAATGACAACGATGCCGCGGCTAACAATCAGAACGAGCCGGGATTTTGGGGGCTACATAATAAGCCTAAGAAGTTTGGAGAACTGAACACCAACAAGCTACATTCACTGCAAGAGAAACATGCGCAAACAGCGATCCACTTCCCAAAATCTAATAACTAAACTTTCTGTGCGGGGGATCCTCTCTTCGTCGATCCAAGAACTTTGCAGTACTTCAATTGAATTTGTAGAGCTGGTAATAAAATATAAGATTTAGAAAAATCCATGCGTAACGAACTACCAGGGTTTCGACCTTACGGTCTCGTCTTAGCAACTTAACTTGTGGATGGTTAAGCTGTAAAACTATTCATGACCGCTTAAAAAAAATTTTTAAAGATTTTTAAGCGGCCATAATTAGTGTTGCAAATTAACCATCCACAAGTAACTGGGCTGGCGAGACCGTAAAGTCGAATCTCCGGTAGTGCGTTACACGTGGATTTTATATTTTATTACCAGCGTTACAAATTCAATTTTCCTGAATTGTTTATTGAGCACTTTTAAAAATATCCAAGCATTGACATTGGCCTGACTTTAGTCTTGCCTACTACTTTTCATTTTAGTATTTCACACACACACACACACACACACACACACATATATATATATATATATATATATATATATATATATATATATATATATATATATATATATATATTAAAACATTTTTTATGTTTAACGTTCTTTTTGTAGATACAAGTATTTAAGTAAATGCTCTGACATTATAATAAACAGTAAAATAACATTTAATACCTGAATTATTTTAAAATTTTCACTTAAATATATGTATCATTCAAAAGAACGTTAAACATAAAAATGTCTTTAATAAATAAATTGTCGGACTTTGTCCACTTCTTAATATACACACATATATATATATACTTTCGGCTGTACATTCAGTCAACATCAGGCATGGAAATTATTTTGTTTTTGGTAAAATTCAGGTAGCATCCGAGACGGAAAATTATATAATGCGAATCAAAATATGTTTTTTTTTTATAAATGTGTTATTGATACAAACTTTTGGAGCGTGCAGTCGCATCGCAAAGGTTGAATCTTTTTGAAAATTTAAATCACTGCTTTTTTTACTAATATGGTAATTTGAGTATATATATATATATATATATATATATATATATATATATATATATATATATATATATATATATAATAATTTTTTTTAAAAACTACTTCTGTATGGAGCACTGTCTTCTTAAAAATAAAAACAAAAATACTAAGGAACCCCCAGATTATGCACCCAACGTGTTCTTTTCTATTTTCTGCATACCTATGCATATATATATATATATATATATATATATATATATATATATATATATATATATATATATATATATATATATATATATATATATATGGTGAGTCTAAAGTCGTTCACCACAGAGATAATTTATTAAAAGTATAATTACACATGAAAATTTTATTTACTAATTATTTAATTGTTATATGTGCTGTTCAAAATGTCATCCTCGTTTTTGAAAACACATTTCAATTCCGCGCCTGCATAATTCATTAACACGTCGGAAAGTTTCCTCTGTCATTTTAATAAAATAAATGACTAATTTCAAGTTGACCCAGGGAAAAAATCCAAAAGTTCGAAATCTGGGGACCTCAAGAGGATCTCTTCGTTCAACATATCTATTAATCCCTATAATGCGTAGCTGTTGACTCACCCTCTCTTTCTCTTTTGTCTCTCTTTTGTCTCTCTCTATTTATTTATCTCTCTCTTTCTCTCTCTCTTTCTCTCTCTCTCTCTCTCTCTCTCTCTCTATATATATATATATATATATATATATATATATATATATATATATATCACTGAAAAAGAGACTTAATTAAGAAATTGTGATGTATTTGTGATTCTCGTTCTAAAACCTCCAAACTAATCGTAACTCACCATCATACTTCATTCGTAAACGCTTACATATGATTTTTGCGCACGCGTGTGTGTGTGTGTGTGTATGTGATACAAACAGATAAATACAATGACAGATAGTATATGTCTTAAGACATCTGATTTTTTTTGTCAGCGATTTACCCATGTAGAAAGAAATATTTCCATTATCTTATCTGTCAATCTTCCATGCCAGTCATCTTGAATTTCACTGAATTTAAGTGTATCATAGTGATTATACGAGGATGTACCGAAAACTTCACGATCCGACCAAGAGGTTTTCCAAAAAGAAATCTACCGTTTGAAGTGTGTCACGCTGGGAACTTGTATAACCAAAATTTAGCAGGAGTATCCTAAACTGATTCCATTTCATGCAACAATGGCAGAAATTAATTTTCTGTTTATCAGTTCCTAACTGAGCACAAACTGATACCAAAAGCTTATGAACACTGCCAAGTCTTAAAAAGACTTTCAATTGAAGAGAAAACAATGCTAAAGAATTTGAAGAATTGGCAAGTATCTTAAAGACATCTGGTCTCTGAATGATAATTTTGCCGTGCGATCGTCCTAAAGAAATTTAACACGTTATGGAGCAAGTAAACAATGACAGCAATTTAGATATCGACTACACATTATAAAAAATGCTTACACTGATAAATAAAGCGATATTTATAACCTTTGATTCCTCCAATATCTCGTTCTGTGTGCGTGTCTGTCAATGACGTGCAGAGATTTAGTAATGTTTGGCGATGCTCGGGACCAACTGCTTGATTGCATGCTATTAAGACTCAAGTATGATGGACTATAGGGCCTAGTACCGAGAAATGTGAGAAAGGAAGACATATGTAATATGTAAAATAAATGAAATAATATCTAAAAACAGATGAAACATGAAATAAATAATTTATTCAAATTATAGATAAACTAAATTCTTATTTCACTCTTTTATTTAATACTCTACCGATATGGATGCCCGGAGACGTCGCATCCTCTGCCCATCCCCATCTGATGCCTGATCGTGTGTATTTGTTCATATATAGATATTTAATCGGGGTATTCCTCTTAACAGTACGTCAGGCTAAATGACGGTTTCTGCATGGGATACAGGTTCAATTCCTGTTGGAGAATGCCAATTTTCTGCGTAATTTCTCGAGTATTCAAGCCGGTAAATGTAATTCATACTGTTTAATTAAAGAACAGAGCATTTACTCGTATAAACAGAAAATATATTAAAATATTCGTCGGATTTAATCCATTACACACACACACACACATATGCATGCACACACACACACATATATATATATATATATATATATATATATATATATATATATATATATACACACAAAAAAAGTAAATTAGTAAAGTTAACGATATAAAATGGCGAAATCCTTCGCTGACAAAATTTTAAAGATACTTTAACCTACTAATCACTCGATGAATGTTATGATCCTTGTTTGTTTTTTTTAAAATTATAAGCTGTATAATGTCTTTCTTAAATACGCAAGTACTTTCGACTGTACATTCAATCACCTTATATATCTTATATTTTATATTGTTAACTTTACTAATTTACGTTTTGTATGAATGATTCATTGTAATATAAATTAAACTGCACCATATATATATATATATATATATATATATATATATATATATATATATATATCAACCATATTTTCAGTTCTGTACACGATTCAGGATTTCTCTAAGGTCTGTCAGGCTAGAAGAGCAAATGATCTTACCTTGGCATGTTGACTCAACCAGTTGGTAGGGGACTTGAATTTAGAGTTATACTTCCCTTATACTGGTTATCCTCTCAAAGCTAAAATTTTAATTTTAACCTACGACTTTTACTCATGACTAATGGAATGGACAAAAATGGATTCATACCTTTCCAAGGGGCAATATTACAAAGAATTCACAACTGAGAAAGCGGACTGGGAAAGGGAAGAAATTCTTTTCTTTTCTATTTCCTAACCAACTTACTGCTATGCAGCAGAAAAAAAAATATGTAAAAAATATAACTGGAAAAGAAAAGACATCCAAGTTGCGTAAAATAAGAAAACCAAGCAAATAAGAAGTATATTTTTTTCTTATCAACATCCATTAAATTTGAATCATGATATATATACGCATGCGCTAGCAAACTGAAATCTAAATATAGATTTTTCCACTTCCTTTTCTCATATGCAAGCTCTTCTTTCTCCCTCTCTATATTTCCCTCTCTCATTGACTGAGTCTCGCTAACACACACAGCCATATACATGTATTCACACAGTTATGTGAACGCACACGCAGAACACATTAAATGATCGATCATAAGATAGAGAGTGAGAGACGAAATGACTCTTATTTCATGAAGAGACAAAGACCAAATTTATTGTTTTCATCGCCATGCTCTGAATGCGTAAACACCGCTTCGCTTCTTTCAAGAGGGCAACAATGACTTTTGTCTTGGCTTACGATGAGTCACACATTGGCTTTTTGCCAGAATCTCGCCTGTCGAAATGGTTGATTTAATTTCATTATACTATAGTCTGGCACATGGCCATTTAATTCGTAAAACATATTATTCTGTCCGCCATGTGTATGAGTACATATAAATTGATAGAAAGATATATTTAAGCACTTCACCAACAAGCAAGTAAATAAAATCACTAAGACGCAAGGAATTACTGAGTAAAAGAATATGAGAAAAAAGATACTTTATCAAGGAGAGAGAATAATATAATAAACCGGAATTAAGAAGACAGAAAATAACGATTGGCATTACATTTAAATTTTTAGAGAACAAAGTTGACTTGAATGCTTATATGTTTATCAGTGTGTCTGCCTATTATTACAAAAGAGAAAAACAGTAATATATTATGCCAGAAATATGTTTTCATGTTTACGTTTCTCCGTATATATATATATATATATATATATATATATATATATATATATATATATATATATACATATTATATATATAATATGTCATTATAAGCTCTTCTTGCCTTCAAGCGGAAACTATAGTAAATTTAAAATTTGTTATTTTCTAACTTTACTTCAACATGCGTCTTCGTAAGTAAAATTATAAAGCCAAGTACCTAAAATTCAATAAAATATTAGTTTACTTTTTTTTATTAAGTTTAAGATTACTGAGTAGTTAAACAGTTTTATAAAACGTGCGTTCACGTTGCATTCGTCAAGTAATTCTTACAGTTATGTGGACTTTACTTAAAAATATCAAACATTAAGATATCGATAATTGTGTCCAACACCTTCTAAAATACACACCTCTGTGTTAAAAATGATTATTTACTGCGATATTTTAAAGTAAAAGTAAGTAATATTTGATTTAATTCAGATTAATTAAGCATTAAATCAGTTACTCTTCGTCAAATAAAGTTCCAGAAAAGTATATTTTATTTTTGCAAGAGTTTTTAATAAAGAGAATTATGTTATGTTGACAGATTTATCAATATGACCGATTTTAGCAATTTCAAAAATAATTGTAATTAGTTTAAATTCGTTTTGAAACACAGTAAAGTATTTCACTTATTGGAAATATTAAATTTAATATACCAGCTTTGAATTAAAACTAAAATACAAGCTTCAAGAAAGATTTTTCATTTTTAAAATGCATTTTAAAATTTAGGTATCGCTTTATTTTTGGAGGTACCTAATTCTAACCAACAGCTCTACAATGCAATGTTTCTATAAATAAAACACACGATCCTGTGTCAAATCAGTTATTCTACATGGAAATGAATCTTCCCATATGGTAACATATGTTTGTTTCTTACTCTTTCTTTTTTTTCTTGTAGCGTGAATGCATCAGTATCCACATTGGACAGGCCGGCGTCCAAATTGGCAATGCATGCTGGGAATTGTATTGCTTGGAGCACGGCATCCAGCAAAATGGCCAAGTGCCAGATTTAAAAACACAGTCGAACGGCGATGACTCTTTCAACACTTTCTTCAGCGAGACCGGTGGTGGAAAACACGTTCCTCGGGCAGTGTTTGTTGATCTGGAACCAACCGTCATTGGTAAGTTGACTAGTAAGGGTAATTAATCGCACGTCCACTTGGACCGTATGTGGTACAAGTCCAGGAGTCTAAAGTAGGGGTCCAGCGCGTACATGAGACCACGGACAAAAATATTTCGTGTCCCCTTAGCACTTTCACTTTGGGAACGTCTCAGGCGCCAGGCATGAATCCTAATCCTTTCTTAAGAACAGGTATTGTCTGGAGGGACAGCTCACTGCGGCTCAAATACATTATATTAAATATTAACCCCGATGGTTGAGCCTGATTAGTAGAATCGAAAGTGGGAAACACTGCATGCGTATAAGAAAATAAAACTGCTCCAATGGAAAAAGTTATTTTTGATATTCTACAACTAATTTCTTGTTTTGCAATAAAAATTATGCTGATCTTGCAGATCATTAGCAAACAAATAAGAAATGTCGATCTAGCTATCACAGTCTGTCCCTATCAATCTATCTTAATTTTGTTCACATCTGTCTCTCTGTCTATATATCTATCTATCCACGCACACACACACACACACACACACACACATACATACATATATATATATATATATATATATATATATATATATATATATACTTTAAAAATCAGGAGGTCAGTTGTATCCGCTACCTTGGTTTCACGACAATATTTGCAACTTCTGCCAACAGGAAAAATTACCAATTATGACATTTCCGGATCTTCCGGAACCTTTTAAACCTGAAATCCGAACTATTAAGTCCCTGCTTACCTATTAGAAAATTCCTCTTAAGCACAGTAACTAATGTAATATACATTTCAATCACCACCCCCACCGATATATTTACAATACTTTTGCTGCTGCTTCTTCTTTCCTTCCTTCCTTCCTTCCTTCCTTCCTTCCTTCCTTCCTTTATTTATTTTTGAAAATAATATATCGTTGATTAGTTTTTGAAAAATATATATATATAAAGCGTTAAGTGGCCATTTGATAAAAATGCCCGAGGATACCGTAAAGTTGAAACCAAGGCAGCCGATTCAACTGACCTCCTGATTTTTAAAGTTAAAAATTCTACATGTTATTTTTACTTTTACTTTATTTTTTCACGCGTGTATTGAGCACTTTTTCATACTGCTGTTTCCTGGTCTGATTCAACTCTAACCATTAACATTTTATGTATCATATATATATATATATATATATATATATATATATATATATATATATATATAATGAAATGGACTAATTCCGAACAAATATTTTAATAAATTTATTGTTTATAAATTTATTGTTTATTTTTATAGATACAAAAATATTTAAGTAAATACTCTGGTTATAATAAACAGTATTAACAACATTTAATGGCCTGAATGTCCGAGAAATTTGATAGGAAATATATATCCTCCGACAGGAATCTAACCTGTATCCTACACAGAGCTGTCATTATAGCCTGACGTGCTATGCTATTTAGCTACAGAGGAAGCGTTTAGTTAACAAGCAATAATTTAAAATTTATTTTATTTAAAAGCAGTAATTTGATCTTGCTAACCAGATGCTTTCTGTGTAAAAGTCTTGAGCAGATTATAAAGAAAATGAATTTATCATGAATGATTTGCGAAGCTAAATTTTTCAAGCTAAACGATAATCCATGGGAAGATGGACTAGTTAAATTTGGTAGCTACCAGATTACAACATTATTTAAGAATCAAGGGTATCAGTGAAATAGTAAGTGATCATATATTTTAAGATTGCAGAACCGTTCCAGCAAAACGTTACAAAACCCCGAAACACGAGTAGATAGTACGAATCTTATCTGGTAGGCTGTTGCAAATTGCAATCCCTATCGTACTAGTCAGAACTCTGACGAAGCTGAGTGTGGGTGGTTTGAACGCCTTAACAGAGTGTCTCTGATGGAGTGTCTCTGTTTAAATTTTAAGATTAAAATAAAACGCGCGAATACATTACGGTTGCAAAGAGAGAAAAAGATAAAGACACTTTGCCGGCTCCATGGTTGTTTAGTGCGAGCGGCTACCATGTGGTGATAAGTAGTTAGCCAAGCTTTTATCTCTCCTTCTCGCTTATTCCTAGAAACGCGGCTACGACTCCTGTGTCTCCAAAATGAAATAAAGCGAGAAGAAAACTACTAGAAAAATTGTCCGTCGTCAATTCAGTTTGTGATGCGGCGTTGGGTCATAAAGATGTCAGAGAGGACACGAAAAGCCGAAGACAACCCGAAATGCAACATTAGTTCAATTGACTGAGTACGAATGAACGTTAGCTGTACGCGCATTTTCGTTGAACGATATTATTACAGCCGGTACAATCAGTGAACGTTCTGAATCTGCTTTCTATTTGATGATAAAATCAATGTGTCTGCCTTTTTTTCTGGATTTAGTTAGTTTATATTAGAGCGTTAGTTTAGCCTCAGGTTATGGCCATTGAAGAGACACTGAGGAAAGTAATGGATTGCGATTCGGATTGAGTAATCAGAGAGCCGAGTTCGAATTCCAACCGAGTTCATTACATTCAATTACATAATAATACCTTTGGGAAAGGTATGAATCCAACTCTTCTCAATCCCAAGCTATGGGTAAATAGTAGGACAAACTGGGTTCTATATCCTTGAGTGGCAACCGGTCTGGGAGAAGGAAAACTCTGAATTCAAAACTGTATGTTGCCCTGACGAAGCACATAATATGCAACTAAAGGAATTGACTCAATAACCCCCCGCTCCGGTCGACTCCTTTATGACTATGTCACGCTCAAACGCTAGTTCTCGTTCGATCTGGAATGGGATTTGGCTAGAAAGAAAGAAAGAAAGAAGTGTTTAATGTCTCCTGCCAATGCCTTATAAATAATGGGCTATTCCCTCTTGATTGCGTAGAAAAACAAAAGACATACGCTACTTGGTTTCAGTCAAAAAAAGAAAGGAAGAGAAAATAGACGTGTTTAACAACTGTTTCAGTGAAAACGAAAAAATTGTCAATTTCAAATCTTTTCATTTGTACCCCTTTACTTCTTAAAATAATGACCAGCATTCATCTTTATGATTGTTATTGCAATAGTTTTGTTAAATTTGTTGAGCTCAAATATTTAACAATGCGATAGGGGAATTTCTATAGATATTTTATTGTCATAGAATTCGCTATGTGCTTATTCAATCATTAACTAAAAAATTACGATTCATTAAAAAATTTAAATAGGAAAACCTTAAATTTTCACGGGTCTAAATTCTGATAAATGGCTTTTTTTGTTATTATTCTTACCTATTTGAACTATCTTCGTTTATAAACATCAACTGTTTTTCTTTTTTTTGTGTGCAGATGAAGTGCGTACCGGTCCCTATCGCCAGCTTTTCCATCCAGAACAACTTATCAGCGGCAAAGAAGATGCCGCTAACAACTATGCCCGGGGACATTACACTATAGGGAAAGAGATTATTGATTTGGTACTTGATCGAATCCGTAAACTTACTGATCAGTGTATTGGTCTGCAAGGATTCCTGGTCTTCCACAGTTTTGGTGGCGGCACTGGCTCTGGCTTTACATCTCTGCTTATGGAACGCCTGAGCGTTGATTTTGGCAAGAAGTCCAAGCTTGAATTTTCCGTCTATCCCGCTCCTCAGGTCTCCACGGCTGTAGTCGAGCCATACAACTCTATTCTCACTACCCACACTACATTGGAGCACTCTGACTGTGCTTTCATGGTAGACAACGAAGCTATTTACGATATTTGCCGCAGGAATCTGGACATAGAACGTCCAAGCTATACTAATTTGAACAGGTTAATTGCTCAAGTGGTCAGTTCTATAACGGCCTCGCTTCGTTTCGACGGCGCCTTGAATGTAGATTTAACTGAATTCCAAACCAATCTTGTCCCTTATCCGCGTATCCACTTCCCCTTGGTTACATATTCCCCGATCATTTCTGCTGAAAAAGCTTACCATGAATCTCTGTCTGTGTCAGAAATCACCAATGCTTGTTTCGAACCCGCTAACCAAATGGTCAAATGCGACCCACGCAATGGGAAATATATGGCATGCTGTATGCTCTACCGCGGAGATGTCGTACCAAAGGATGTGAATCAAGCAATAGCCACCATCAAAACAAAACGTTCAATTCAGTTCGTAGACTGGTGCCCCACCGGTTTCAAAGTCGGCATCAATTACCAGCCCCCAACAGTGATTCCAGGGGGAGATTTAGCCACCGTCCAGAGAGCCGTCTGCATGTTGAGCAACACAACTGCCATAGCTGAAGCGTGGGCAAGGTTAGACTATAAGTTTGATCTCATGTACGCTAAGCGAGCCTTTGTGCATTGGTACGTTGGAGAAGGCATGGAAGAAGGCGAATTTGCTGAAGCTCGGGAAGATTTAGCAGCCCTCGAGAAGGATTATGAAGAGGTTGGTGGTGATTCTGATGAAGGTGGAGCGGAGGATGAATACGAAGAATATTGATCTGCCTTCACGTGAAAACAAAACACCTTCCTTGAGTATTGATTCTGCTTTTGAGTGGTTTTTATAGATGGACCAGAATATTCTCGCGAGATCTTTTTCGTTAAAATATTTTACAAACGATTTTTTAAACACCAGAATGTCAGTTCACCTTAACTGCAATTCTTGCTACTTCTCTCATTTTTTTGCCAGTTTCATGCGTTCAGACTCCTGAGTTGTTGAATGGAAGCTATTATTTTACAAGATCAAATAATCGGTGCCTGCTTATGAAAAGGACGATTTTAAAGACTACTAACACGATTGTATTCAATCCAAAGAGAAATATCTTTGAAAATATATACCTTGTAAGTAAGATCTGAAATATATGGCCTCGTATTAAATAACTGGATAACTCAACTTTTGATTCTATCAGACGAATAAGAAAGATATTACTCATTAACTTATTAATACAAAAACGCTTTTAATTAAAAGAAAAAAGCTTACACTGTTTTGTAATAGCGAAATGAAATCAGAGTTTCTTGAAATACAGTTGCAAGACATTTTCTATCTACCTTTGTGGATTGGTTCTATAATCGCTAAAAAGTTATTGACTGGAGCAAAATAAGTTTATTATAGATGCTTTCATTTCTTTTTAATGAAGTGATTTCTTCTTGTTTTTGCTCAATTCAAATAAATATCAAATTAGAATCTTAAAAATAACTTCTGAATACTATAAACGAAAAATATTTCAAGAAAACAACTTGCGATTTTCTAATTAAAAAATGATAGCTCGAAAGATCTGTTGCTATAAAGCATCGACTAAAATAAAAGCTTTATATATTCAATTATATTGAGCAATAATTTTGATTTTAACGGGAAACTTACGACAGGATTGGTTAAAATTTATTTTTCAAGCATTGGATGAAATTAAATTAAATAACCAAAAAAAAAAAAAAAAAGACAAAACAGAAAAAACTGTTTGTGTTCGTTCGTGAGTTTCCGGAAGAATATCAGATACGATTCGGGATCAACTAAGTGGCCCCGAATCGTTCCTTGAGGTTATTTCTTTCTATAAATACTCAGGACAGAAATGGCGATTTCCTGGAGTCAAACTCAACTAAAAGTACCGAGATATTGTACGCCCATCAAGAAATCTCCTGTTTTATCCAGACTAATCTGCCTTTTGACGCCAACACCTTTGTCTGCTGTACAACGCCATTTTAACAGCCTCCACCACTTGACGCACGTACCTTCTTCACTCTTAATAGCCTTCATCGATTGATTTGCCGCGTCTTTATAAAGGACCACTGTGCATTGCTTTTTGCTCGAGCTGGGCCTAGCAATTTCATTCACCTCAATTTCTATGAACAGAGGGGACCAGCTTCATTTATAAGCATCATTAGAATTATGCGTGTGTGAGTTTACATTTGTGTGTATGCGTGAACATAAGTGCTTAAGTACTAATACTAAATTCTGACATGCATTTTCTTTGTCTACTAAAAGTTGGGAACTTTTCTTTGCGACTGTACAATTAAAACTCAAAACGTGTCCAATATTGAACCGAGAAGCATTTTAAAAACCTTCCTACGACGTTTTGTTTTAGCTTCTCAACGCCATTGAGGATGTTTTGGTTTCTTTTGCGCCACCAAACACACTGCATATTCTTTGGATTACTATAACAACAGAGAAAAAGAAAATCTTAACAAGAGAAATGACTTCCTCAAAGAAGTTCACTTGGTTCGCTGAAGCCAAGTTGGATATTGGTGAGTGTTGAATACGTTCCTATCTGTTGACCAGACGGAGATGAGAACTGCCAGATGGACTCTTTAGATTCCAATCATTATTTATCTCAACTCAGGGTGGATGTTAATCATGTCTTCCCAAAAAAATCTTTTACTGATCCCCCAAAACCTATCCTCCTTTTTTTTATTTACCTAAAACATGCTGACGAATAAAATGAGTGAGTTTACAATAAACTTTTCACGTGTTTTCTTTAATACTTAAACATTCACATTGATAGTGTATGTCAATGAAACAATGAAACATTCACATTGACAGTGTATGTCAATGAAATTGCTTCTTCGTTTCTTCACAACAGATATTGTTCCTTAAAAGACGGTAATGCTTCGAAGTGATTTGCCAAGTTCTGCATAATTTAATGCAGTTTACTAACATTTTACTTCTTTTGTTTTTAATTGGTCTTCTTATTATCTTTTGATTTTAATAGGACTCTCTCGTTACTAAAAGGACTGCTGGTTATCTCTTGACTCTAATTGACCTGTATTTCTCTCTTGGTAATATTTGGTCTCATTGTGTCCAATTGACCCCATCAAGTGTATCACACAATTCTAATTGACTGACCCCACCGTGTCTATTATTCAATACTAATTGACCCATCATGTATATTTTTCTTCTAATAGACCACATCGTATCTGCCACTTAATTCTAATAGACCACATCGTATCTATCACTCAATTCTAATAAGCCACATCGTGCCTATCACTCAATCCTAATTACTCGCACCGTGTCTATTATTCAATTCTAATTGAATATATTTTCTAATTAATTCTAACTGAATATATTTTCATCGTGTTTATTTCTTTCTGCTAATTTGACCTCATCGTGTCTATGTCTTAATTCTACTTAACCCCATCATTTAATTCTAATTGGTTCCATTCTGTCTTTTTATTTTCATCTCAATTAACAACATGGTGACTCTTTTGATTCTAATTGACATATTTTTATATTCTGAATGCAGTTGTTTTCCGACTGACATCACCAAGGAATTATGATGTTAAAATACATCAACAACACGAAAACGCGTTCAATTGTCCTAACAAAGTTTGGAATGATTAATACTAGTTGGAACCTATATATAAACAGTAATGTAGCACTTTGGAAAGTTTTTCATACATTACATTCAGGTATTTTCAAAATTTATATAATTAACATGTTCATTGCTGCATTGTTATAGCATTGTTGCCTGGCTGTGCTGGCCTGTTTTGGGAAAAATAAGAAATTATCATTTACTATAAATAAATGACTATAAAAACACCAGCGGCGATTTCTCATAGGTGCGGCCATTTTAGTTTTAATCAGATACTCTACAGCAGGGGTTCCAAAAACGGTGCGGCGCCTCTCATAGGTGAGGTGGAAGAAAATAGCAGGTGAGGCGGAATGATTGAAAGACAAAGGTTTCAAAAAATTCATATGCCAAAAATAAATATAATTACAAAATTTAAAATATTATTATGTATTACTTGTAATTGTATTCATGAGTGCAAGTACAAATACTTATAAATAAATATTGACCGATTTTATCATTGTGATATTTTTACTTTATATCAACTTTTAAGAATATAGTAACTAGGGTCCGAAAATTGGAGGAGAGAGTTATCTGACTTCGAATTCGTGGTTATCTCCCTTTAATCCTATCTCTCTTGTTTTTTTTTTAAATTTTATATACTTTTTATCACATAAAATTTGGTGAAGCGCGAGCAAATTTTAATTCTGAAAATGCGGCCCAGAGAGAAAAAATGTTTAGAAACCACTACTTTACAGTACAAACGAAGCTAAACAACACCTCCAACTCACAGTATAATAAAAAGAAATACATTCCCAAACAGGTCCAATTGTACATTACTATATGTATACTGGGTTTGTAAATAGCAACAAGCGTTATTTAGTTTATGACACAAACGCCAGGGACCGACATTTCACGGTGTCTTTAAAACGTATACATGCATCGACAACAGACAATATAAGTTTTACAAAGATGTCTAAGGGTGCTTAGAGCAGCAGAAGTATTAACATTAGAAGGCAATTTATATTGAATAGAATGGTTTCGGACTGGAACAAAAAATGTGCAAATAAAGATATGGGAAAATACGTTTCTAAGACTGCAAATAATGAGCAAATGAATACCATATTTTTATTAAATTTTATTGTTTTAAAATTGCTTATTTGAATTTAACAAAACCTTCAGTGAATGAGACGATCCCGATGGCAAAAGCAGTGTGGATTTTTTTTTTATTCCGCGAAAACAAATGTTACATCTTCAGCCAAGAAATAATATTATCCGTTAATAAACCGGTTATCTGTGTATATCTGAATAAAATTACCAAATAAAACCGAGGTTTTTTCTGTCGTCATTAGGTGAGATGCTTTTTACTGGGGCGCTTTTTGGCGGTGTTGAGTTTTGACAAGCGGCGGCCAGAAGAGGATAGACGTTGCGTCCCTTTTGAGCAGACTGTTTAATCAAATTCTGTGCGTACATTTGAAATTGTATTTCTTCTTGTTTCTTTAAGTCATCCGCTGCTCGATTAAACTTCCGATTATATTCTTGTAGTTCCTCTTCCTTCAGCTTCTTTTGTTCCTACACAAACAGAATTCATCAATAAATTTTAGCCACATTAAAAAAGAAAAAAATTAAAACAAAACAAAAAAAACGAAACGGCTCAATTACAGAATACATGGTTTGTTAGCAAAAGGAACAGCCCAATATGCAAAATTACAAATTTGAGATGCCAAAAACAAACAAGTACAATAAATTAAATATCTGGGAAGAGTTTTAACAGACGATGAAATGTGCGACATAAAATCCGAAGGCGTATTGGGATAGCGAACGATGCCTTCCAAAAGCGAAGCAATTTTGTTAGAAACAAAGAAAAAAGTACCGTACTGCTATGCAATATCAGTCGTCCACTATAGCAATGAATGTCGGACAGTCTTCTCACAGATGAAGAAGAGACTTGAAGCAACAGAAATGTGGTTCTACAGAAGGATGCTAAGAATAACATAGACGGAACATGTAAGTAACAATGAAGTTTTAGAGAAGAATAGAAAGAAAAAAGATACTTATACTTAACATCAAGAAGAGACCGGTGGAATTTCTAGAGCACATAATGAGAAAAGAAGGTATGGGAAATTTGATACTCACAGAGCACAGAGGAAAACAATGCATAACCTACCTAGTGAGCTTGATTAAATGGATTGCAGAACAAGATTTAAGAGAGATATAAATCAAACAAGTCCAGGAAGTTAAATATCTGGGAAGTGTTTAAACAGAGGACGGAATGTGTGACACTGAAATACGAAGGCGCATAAATATAGCGAAAGTTACCTTCTAAAAGCAAAGTATTAAGAAACAGAAAAAAATCGTTAGAAACAAAGAAAAGAATATTGAACAGTTATTTAATACCAGTCGACCTCTATGGCAGTGAATGCTGGACAATCTCCTCACTGATGAAGAGGAGAATTGAAACAACAGAAATATGGTTCTACAGAAGGATGCTGAGAATACCATAAATCGAACATAAGAACAACGACAAAATTTTAGAGAAGAAGAGGAACAAAAAGCAAATTTATGCCTAACATCAGCAAAAAAAAAACACAGTTGGAATTTCTAGAGCACATAATGAGGAAAGAGGGCTTGGAGAATTTGATACTTTTACAATCTTAATGCGTTTTCGGGTTTCAGTGTCGCATTTTCCTTGCCTTTTTCTTGGTTCTTTGGTGAGAAGCAAAGATCAAATACTTTCGTAGCAACAAACTCAACCTATTGTTGTAAAGAGACCATAACAAATAATAACTGATAAACAAATCAATTGGTTCGTTACAAAACTGAGAACAAGAGTCTATATAAACTCCCTAGCACTCATTATGCCAATTCTTACAAACAAAAATTTCATTCACTGAAGAAAAAAATTAAAGCAATAGTATTTTCCTTTTACTTTTTTTTTTGTGAATTAATTTTATCATGTCTTTTAAGCCCATCAGTCTACAGCAGCCAATTCTCGATTTTTATTTCGAATAATAAAATAATAATCTCTAAACAAAACTCGAACTCACATCGTTTAATTAAAATGAAAGAAATAATTGTTAACAATGCTTATGTCAATAATAACATTCAAGATAATATTACGAATGCTAAATTAGGCAGAAATAAATAGCAGTTAAAAATCAATGAAGTTTGACAATGCTTCATCTAATAATAAAGTTCAAGTTGATACTAATGCTACAGATAAAAAGTAGCCAAAATTTAGATGAAAGAAATATGAATTAAAATGAATAATGCTTGTTTCATTTACATCATTTAATAAAAATAAAATCAAGACAATCCTGTTTTATATTTTTAGCAAAAATAGTTTTATGACTCATTACACAGAATTAGGAAAATTTGAATAAAAAAATGAATACGTCAAAATACATAAGCAGCTTCAAACAAAATGGCAACGATTCTTTTTTATTTGACGAAAATACACATAAACTAATTCAGAATATGAGATTGTTTTTTCTTATTCAAATATCAAACTGTTATTTTAACAAACCTTCTTTACAATCATCCATTTGCATTTAAGTAAAATTAACAGCAGGACAACTTGCGGGAAATACTATAGAAATAAGATAATAAATTCGTTTCGTTTTCCTGTATGACTTGAGAAACGCTAGTATAGCGATTTTAAAATTGACGTAATGGGTCGGAAAGCACAAACAGCATTTTGAGGTCCGGTAGATGATGCTCGTTACTACACACAAAAGGGCGAAAAATATTCCGTTAAAATTCTTGAAATTCACAATTAGACGATTTTGAAACTAAGCAGCTAGACAACTTTGTTCAGCTACTGAAATTTCTTTACATTCTGTTTACTGATTGTTGAAGAACACATCATAGTTTAAAGAGGCAAGAATGTAACCATTAGGATCTGAGCGATAATCAAGTATAAAAACAATTAAATGCTAAATTAAGATGCTAAATTATCTGTGCTGAGAGATGTCTATGGGTTTCAATATGGGAGACGCTCATCCAAGATGACAGCACTTGATACTTCCAAGCTGTCAACCAACTAATGACCAGGCTCGATGTTGCTGACTTTCGGTAATCGTATACGAACCGCTGTTTCAACGTGATATGGCCGTAAACACCAACAAAAATGGAAATGAAGATTTTTTTCAGGTGACTTACAATTTGTTTCTTGTGATAATCTCGAAGAGCCAGTTTTCCTTGTTTCTCCTTCTCCATCTTTTCCAGGTCATTTTTCTGGCAAATGGCGTCTGCTTCCATCCTGTCTTTGAGATACTCACGATCAGCTTTGATTAATTCCATTTTCTTCTGCTCATCTTCCCTCTTCTGAAGAAAGCAAATTGATACAAAAAAATAAAAATAGGCAAATAATAAGACAGCATTCAAACCAAATTGAGATCAATTTCTCGCGCTTATATGAGTCTGACACAAGACAACATTTATGAGGTACAAACGCTATCATATAAGGTTATTACTGCACCTCTTATACTTACCGCTCACGCAACAACCACATTCAGTAACCCATCACCTTGAGTGAACTTCAGTAAAGAAAATAAATAAATAAATAAATGCTTGCTTGTTTCTCAGCGTGGCTAACTAATCCTTACTGCAGAAGACTGTTCAGGCACATTTGTGTTTCGTCATCTCAAATGAGCCAGCCTGTGGTTCAAACTACAACAATACTGAAGAGATATTATTTACAGGAAGTGAGCACCCGATCTGATGTGACCAATAGTTTTGAACAAGGCCGTTACGCTCAAACCCACGGTCACCATGACTTGTGACTTCGTGCAAGCATAGCCATCGACTGGATTCGAAATTTCGTGAACACACTTCCACTAACAAGCGTTGGGTCAACGCGTGGTATGGTTTTCAGGCACTTCACAATGGTGTCGCACACCTGGATCGTCTCTGTAGGCCTATGTTATCAAGAAGTTACCTACTCGTCAAACCGACTATGTATGCCGGGATTCGAACCCGGGTCTCACGGTTGGAACCACACGCCAACTCGGCTTCATATTGATGAGGTCTAAAATCAGCTGTTGCCTACACAAACAACAAATATTTTTAATATCTGAAACATTTTAATATTTTTTTTCTTTTATCTATTTTAATATATTCGTTGTGCACATTGGTTTTCGTAATTCACTGAATTTAAGGCTAAAGTTTTACCGTTCCTAAACGTTGTAGGTTGTTAGAAATTTGCTTCAGATGAATGCACTAAACTATCTTTACAAGAGCCAGATCAGACCAAAACTGAACTATTGCTGCGATATCTGGGCTTAAACTGCCCGTCTTGAGTTCAAAACATCTGCCTTATCGGTGATGAATTATTTTCTACCTTACAACCCCTTTCCCACGAAGGAGACGTCGCGAGATTCTCGCTGCTGTATCACTGCTATTTCCATGGAATGTATTCTGAAAAGCTACATTCATTAGTCCCACTACCCCTAACCTTTACAACTCGGACACTTCGTATCTTAACAGTAAGAAGTAAGTTTCATTAGGCAAGCTTAGAACTGCTGTTTTGTGGAACAGGCTCTTGATAGGATGTTTTCTAAATCACTACAATCTTGACTTCTTCAAGTCTAGGATTAACCGTTATTTTTTCCTTTCGTATTCCAATAGTAAGAAGTAAGCTCCACCCGGAGAGCTTCTTCCCAAGAACTGCTGCTTTGTAGAACAAGGTCTCGACAGGATGTTTTCCCAAACACTACAATCTTGACCTCTTCAATTCTAGGGTTAACCGTTATTTTTTCCTTTGGTATCTTAATAGTAATAAGTTTCATTAGGCAAACTTCTTCCCAAGAACTGCTGTTTTGTGGGGCAGGCTCTCGATAGGATGTTTTCCTGAAGACTACAATCTTGACTGTTATCTTTCCAGAATAGTCCCATGGGCTTCACTTCTTGCCTTTTGCTACGTTCTTGGGACTTTGTTCAAAAGTTTCTAAAAAGACACCTATTCGATTAATCTTTGTATATAAAAAGTTATGTTGTAATGGTGGCTGGCCGCTCGTATCCGTCTGCTAGGGTGGCTAGCCAATCCCTATTGTAAACGCCTTCTCACACACATTTGAGTTTGTCCGACACCCACAGAGCCCACCTGTGGTTTATACTGCAGCTATGCTTAGTTAGTTTCTGGGAAAAAGAACGTTATCTGGTCGACAGTCTGACTTGTAACTTTGTGCTAGCACAGTCATCGACGCATCCCAAATACTTCCGTCTATCCAATTTAACTCACAAGGTTTGGGTCAAACTGTGCAAAGGCTCCGTTCCTGATAAATCAAACATGATAAGATTCGAAACCGGTTCTCATGGCGAACGTTCTGGCCACTCGGCCAAGCGCCCATGTGGAAAAGTAATAATCAATGGAAAAATAAGATACAATCATATACATTCAGAATCTAGCTATTCATATCATATACAGCAATGTTAGCATCGATGAACAGAAAAAAAATACATCTTCCATAGATAAACATCAATTTCAATCACTCACTTCGGCTTTTATATATTCCTAATGATTCTTGCCTCTGTCAGCGCTTTGTGATTATCTCTAGGATTTGTAAAGGAAAGACAAGCTTTCAAAATGCCAAGTTTTATGACTTGTTAGTTGATTAGCACCACAGAGAGCGTTGTAAAACAGGTGAATATGCCATATTTGATAGATACAAGCAAATATTGATTCAGGCCATCCAATTTGAACAAAAGTTGTCAGGAGACCGTTCATTAATTCCAGATTTGTGCGTATAACTTATGATTCAGAACATTAAAAGAACTGAATCCCTAAAGCAAACAGCTTTGTTCTAATATTCGATCTAGTTCTTTGCATTTAACTGAAAGCATTCCGAATTGATATTTACAAAATTACATTGGTTGGATACAGTAGATGTCAGCATTGATTATTTCAAATGTTCTTCTCTAATCTTTTTGATATTTTTTAAGATCCTGAATGATTTAATAACTTTACATTATTCATTAATCTGATTTAAGGTCTCTTCATTAGCTAGAACACGGATCCTTAACCTGGGTGGAGATTCCACCTCCAGGAGGATTCGCAGTAGGGAGATTATCCCCAAGGTGGAATTTCATGGTTTCACTGAGGAGGGAAAAATCTTTTACTTTTATTATTCACAGAATGTTTTTATTGAATTCCAATACCCTGGCATTCTATTGAACTTTTTTGTTTATTGAGGTATACTTCAGTTTATTTAATTCATAATTAATTATGAATTAAAACAAATTACTCTACAATGTATTCAAATTTTAAAATCCATCAACGTTTTCTATTGCTATTAAATTTGTAAAACTCCTCTATAAAATGAATCTATGTAAATGTATATGTACTTATATGGAAAGTACACTAATATATGCTTATTATTTGGAATGGATCTTTTGGGTTGGATAATCTTGGAAAGGGAGTTAATTACAGTCTGACTTATGGTGAAAAAGGTGCATTGGGCAAAAACAATGCCGAGAAGCACCGAGCTAGATAATTTTGGTTCAATAACAGGAGCGGATATGAAGCGTTTGAGATTCAATATCATCCGTGATCAGTATTATTCCTGGAAAAAAATGACTATATCCATGAGTATTATACAGTTTAACCATCACTAATCCGTTAGTATATATACTTATTTTTTGGATTGCTAGTTGTGATTAATGGAACATCTGCAATATCCATGGGTAATGCATAGAAAATCCCAAGATTTTATCAGTGGTTCGAATAATCTTGAAATTCTAGAAATCTTTTTCCAGAAGAAACCTAGCGAGATCTTTTTCTTCAAATGTATTCAATTTGTTTAACGAAGGCTCAGTTCATTTGCACCCAATTTCATCTATTTTCCTTTGCATTTTCTTTTCTCTTTAATTTTACCCTCCCCTCCATGTATGGCAACGTGTCGGGGGTGAGGAAGTTAGCACGAAGGTTAACAGTATAGAAAACTGAAATGGTGAAACAAGTTCAAATTCTCTGAGATAGTTTTCTTAATCAATTCACCCCAATCAAGGCGATAATATCACTAAGAAGCAAGGGGGCTACTGGAAGTGAAAGAGAATGAAATGACTTTAGAAGGAACCGGAAACCCAATCCTAAACAGGAATCTGCCACATTCTCGGATCCATGAGACAAGATAAGTTTGACGAAACTCTCCACAGGCTAAAAAAATTATTGTACGAGTTGTACGCGAGTAGGGATATGGTTTTCACTTCCATATTGTCAACTTAGCTTGACACAATCACTGACTCATCCGCTTGAATTCTTTTCCTTTCACCAAAACGCCACATTTACATGCCACACTCTTTAACAGATACCAAAATACCACAATCTTTCCATGAATTACTAATTAGTCCTAATTTTTTTTATTTATCAATTCACCCCAAGCAAAGCGACAATACTATTAAGACACAAGGGGATACTGGGAATGAAAGCCAATGAAAAGACTTTAAAAGGATAAAATCTCTAATCCTGTTCAAAAGAGAGGGTCGTGAACCGGGCGGTAGGCGAACATATCTACTCCTATTAAATGTTTGTATTCATTTAACACTGATGCCCTAAATGAAATTCTTCTAAGAAATTAGATTGAGAAGTGAATACCATATAACCCAAAATAAACTGTCACGTGTCACATGAAGAAGAGATGGACACAGTCAAACCTCAATTACCCCACGAGAAATACCCGGAAAAGGATCCAGCAGCTTACTAGTTTATCGGGTAACTTGACTGAGTTCAGACATAACAATTCTGTTCTGGTACAGTCATTTATTATTACTGGGGCATCCTATGTTATAACATAAATGATCAATGTAGGTGGTGGCTGGGCGGCTACCACGTCTTGCGCCATGTTTAGGTGTCCAGACTAGTAAATTACTCGCAAGTTCTTGTTTTGCTTGCCAGCAGTGTCCTGCAAATGCACATTCTGCGTTCACGTAAAATTGTCGAAATCTCAGGAATTGGTCCATGTGATTTAGTTAGATGTTGTCTCCAAGAGATGTTAAGTATAACTCTCAGCATCCGAGTGTAGGTTCCATGAAGCTTAGACTCAAGGGTTTTGATTTATGCCCAATCAGCGGCACCATACATTAAAACCGACTCTACAGTGGCTCGATAGAATCTGGCCGTTTGAGGTTTTCTACTAGATCAGATTTCCAGATTACATCAATTTTATTCTGTCTGAAGCTTATGAATTCAATTGACATAGAGTCCAACATTGTTAGTAACGTTTAGATAATGTAGGGGATCTGTGGCATGAGGACATGGGTCGATTTTGCAACCCGTAGTATTGTACACAAATTTGAAAGTTGGAGTTTGACATTACAAATAACGACACAAAATATTTTTCCAAATCGTTACCGTTTTTTGAAGAAACGAACTTAATGATTAAGTTTAGGTTCAAAATCCTAGTGTTGGAATTTCATTCCGGGGATCAGTGAAAATCTTATAGCACAGCCTTATAAAATTTATAATTTACTGAAGCTTTACAAATTTTATATGGACAAGATGTAAGGCACAAGCACATTATTATTAGACCATTTTACCATCAAATAAGAAATTAAACTGAACAATTTAGCTATATTATAATGTTACATATTATACAGGGCAGTAATTTTAGTGTGATTTTCAATAAACAATGTAAATTTAAAACATTTTGTTTTATAATTTGTGCCCAGCAGTATTATGTTGTTATATACAGTTTTATCTATTTTTTTTTTTTTTTAATTAATTATGATCTAACAAATCTTATTCATTGAGTAGCCATTTTTGTAATCATTTACAATTTTTTACACAGTTTTTCTTATCGAATACAGTAAAAACATTGCATATTTTGCTTGTGGTGATTAATTAGAATTCTGATTTTAATATATTTTCCTATTCATGTTTCTAATACAAAAATATCAACTTTATTTGGATTTATTCTTGAGATAGTAAAATTTTGAAGTCAGTTTATAAGCAAAAATCTGTGGAAATTGTGTATTTCTGTACATTTTTTCAGACGGAAAATTCAGACTAAATGCTCAAAAATTGGTAAAATCTACGAATCTAATGTCAGTATTTATCCCATTAAAGTCCAGCTTTTACACTGAGTGCAATGTTGATTTTCGTTAAAAAAAAATGAAAAATCAACCTGCCCTACTGTAGCATTGATAACCTTCAATTCGTTATACGCTCGTTCAATTTAGTCTTGTCTTGTGAATCTCAAATTCTTACCTTTTCCAAGAGGTGCTGCTGACATTGGGCCACGACTTCTCGACGTTTTCTTTCTTTCTCTTCCTCTTCTGCTTTCTGCTTGGCATCCATTTCCGCTACGGCCTTCGCAATCCTTTCATCTTCATCATCTTTCTTCTTCTGCATATTGCGAGAAAGTTTATCCACGATAAAATCCAAATATTTCTGCCTTTCACTGAAAGAAAAGAAAAAACATTATGACGATGTTTTGTATTTTATGTTATGGCGCATTTTGATCATAACTTCAACTTTTTCTTCAAATAAGGATAATAAATTGGGAATTTTCTTTAAAACAAAACGATATCAGAGAGAGCAATACAGGTGCAGGGGGTGGATATGCGCAATGATGGATTTAAATATGGGCTAGTATAGGCTGCAGCCTAGGAGGCCCAATACTAGAAGCGCCCCCAATGGTCCTTTGGCCTTGTACCCCTGATAAAATTAAAAATATAAAGATACAATAACGGAAGAGATTTGTTTATTTTCAGATTTAATGAGTCTCCGTTTGACTAATTCGAAACGATTTATAATATTTGAGCCTCTCTAGTTGGGGTAGGTCTTTAAAATTTGATTCAAAATGCAATCTTTTACTCTGATTATAGCTGCTCTCGAAATCAATTTGGACAAGAGAGCAAAAGCATACACTCTTATCACTAAAACCTTTTCCTTTTTTAGTTAATGTGAACATTTCTGAAGACGGTTTGTCACAAAAAGTTGATAATCTTATCAAAGCTTATCTTGAAGATGTGAAGCATTTTCATATGTATTTGAACAAGAATTTCTGCATCAATATCGGATTATTTTTAACAAGATAAATTTAGCATTTCCTAATGTTGTATGTTTTAAGACTTTTTTTCTGTATATGATGGCAACTAAATGTTGCAGTGAAAGATCTTTATTTTTCTCAACTAAAAAGAATCAAAGTATTTTATGTATTGAGTGATAAACTGTGTGAAATTTCTTTTGATGATTTAATCAATGACTGTTATAAATAACTCAAGAAAAAGTTATTTTTCTACTGTACTAATGTATTTGATAATAAAGGCACTAAAGTAAATTTCCAAAATCATTAAAAACTTTAGTTGAAATGTTTTATACCAAAAAAGTATCATCTCTTCGTTAAAACGAATTGAGTTCTCTGGTCACTGGCGTGTTTGTCTAAAAATAAATACGTCTAAATTCACCTTCATCCCTGCCGTGCGTCAATGGTAAAACCTCCGACTGATACCAAATCAGTCGGGTTACGATCCTAGCTTGAGACAATCGGATAAGCTGTAAACGCTGTATATATATATATTGTCGATGACAGTATAAATACATGCTCCTGAAAAAATGATTTCCGTTGAGGCAATCGGATGTCTAGCCACACTGATGAGCTGTGAAACACCAAAGCAGTCTGTCTGTGGATGACAATATATATATATATATATATATATATATATATATATATATATATATATATATATATAGAGAGAGAGAGAGAGAGAGAGAGGGGGAGCGAACATACGTAATGAAGAGGCCCCAAATTCTATTAGCCAGGGGTTTCTTAAATCCTAAATCCGACCCTAGCTTTGGATTTGTTTTTAGAGATGAGACAAAAGCATTTAATAAGAAACGACACAAGGATCGATTTGAACTGATAGGAAAACGAAATCTATTTTAAAATGATTTTAGATTAATGCAGAACTTATACTGGTAGCATATCATCTGCATATGGAGAGAAAATGAATTGAGTAGCTATACAAAAACAGAAAGTGGAGTGAAAAAAAGATGTCTTCTTCTCAGGTTTATTCAACATCTACAGTGACTCTATCCTAGGAGAAATGGGTGAAACCGGAGACCCTATCAGGATTTACTGGTGGGGGTAATCTCAATGATACAAGGAACGCGGGTGAAACTGTGTTGATGGTCGACTCGGAAAGGAAACTATAGAACCAACTAGACAGGGTGAAAAGCAAGAAAAAGGACAAACCATGAACCACAAAATCACTTCTCTTTCTGTTCAATAATTAAATTTAAAGTATGGTCATCAGTAAAAGTCGAAGATGCTAGTTACGTAGGGATATCGTCATCTACTGTCTTCCTAATTCCTGTTCTTTTATTGACAGTTCTTGCTCATAAGTTTTCTTTTCCTCGTGTTCTTTCACACTCAGTAACCTGCATCTTGGTTACTTTATTGCCTTACTTGGGGTGAAATGATTAAAAAAAAGTAATAAATGGATGACCTGAAAAGGATTAAGGATTCCCTATAGTTTTATATTATTGAAGATCTTAAAAATATCAAATCGATTTAAAGAATTTAAAATAATCGATATTGGCATTTTCTAACTAATCCCAAAGAATATCATTATATCAGAATATTATTTCAATTTTGTTCGACATTTTGGTTCTGCGTTGTTGAAAATATTCCGGTAAGTGTTTAATTGAAGTTTTTGTCTTGTTTTGTTCGTTTGTTTGCTTGCTTGCTTGTTTTGTTTTGTTTTTGCTATGAAATGTTATTTCCTCCGTATTTCCTCATCCTAAGGTAGTCGTTAATCTCGCGTATCGTATTCTGCCCCTCCCATTATGGATTGAGTACTTATATAGTCTCTATGCCTTAGCTATGCTAATCGGACAGTCATTTACGTCTCACTACAGTTTTTTTTTTTTGTTTTGTTTTTGTTTTTTGGTTTTTTTTTTTTGTTTTGGGGGGTTGTTTTTTGTTTTTCAATTAAAATTTCCCTTTTATATAACGAAAAACACAAATGACAGATCCGGTTTTGTAAAAGCAAATTTCGATTTGTGTTCTCCGACTCCTAACTTCAATGAGCCTTAAAAAAGACTTTAAGCTTTTGAAAACAAGAACGTTACTTACTCGGCTATTTCTTTTTCTCGAGCTGCTCGCAATTTCATCAATTTTCGTTTGGCGTCAGCATAGATTCGACATTGTTTATTGTCTTCCTGGAAAACATAAATAAAAATCAGTGTATAGAAATGAGCTGAAATGCTTTGTGAGCAAGATTTAAAGTTGGGGATGTAAAATATGTACAACTACTAGAAACCTTTTTTTTTTTTTCAAATATTTTTCATATTACTATAGATTAAACACTCCATATCAAAAATATAAAATCATTATATATATATATATATATATATATATATATATATATATATATATATATATATATATATATATATATGAAATGGACAAAGTCCGCCAATTATTTTTAAGACATTTTTATGTTTATACGTTCTTTTTTAGATACAAATATATATGTGACGTCATTTGTTTACATTTGGATGCGCTTTGAGCAGATATGAATGTACGTGAGAGATTCATGGAAAATGGAAGTTTAAAGACAGTAAATTCGACCTTGCTAACCGAACGCTCTTCTGTGGCCAAGCTAAATGACGGTTCTGTATAGGATACAGGTTCGAATCCTGTCGGAGGACGGATATTTTCTGGGAAAATTTCTCGGGCATTTAGGCCGGTAAATGTTGTTTAATACTGTTTATTATAAGCAGAGCATTTACTTAAATATTTGTATCTATAAAAAGATGTATAAACATAAAAAAATATATATATATATATATATATATATATATATATATATATATATATATATATATATATATATATGCATGTTTCATTAAAAACGACAGACAAGGTACTACGGTTGAGCTTTTTATTTAATTTTTCTTGTGTTCTGAAAAGAGCTTTCTTTTCTGGACAAAGGGTGTATAAGAACTGTCCAAATGTTCTATATTTCCGAGCGCTTTCGGCTATACCTTTAGCCATTATCAAGGATGATTCGATTATCAGCTTAGTAGAGTGTGTGTGTTCTGTGTATGTTCAGTGTGTGGTAGTGATGTTTTTAGTTTCCGAATACGGTTAGCACTTTGGGACTTTGTTCACTACCACAGTGGAAGGTGAAAACAATTGTAGAAAAAGGTACATCGGATGCACTGAGAGCCAGTTTAAGAGGAGGTGATATAATCACGCCTCATCTTTTAGAATTCCGGAACGTAGATACAACACGAAGCTAACAAGCTGTTATTTGAGGTTTAGGAAGAGGCACAACAAAAACCCGAACATTAAATGAAGTATATTAAGAAATCTAAAGACTAACACAATAATTGGGAATACGTGTCGGCTAAGTCAAGAAAAAAAAAACTAGTTATAGCAACGTATAAGGTCAGTACTCAACTACTGAACGGGAGGTCAGAGATCATGACCAAGTGTAGATACGTTCAGCTTGGGGTTATTTAAAGCCAGATAATGTTAATTTTTTTACACCTCCCGCCACTACTTCCGGTTTCGAACGAAAGCGCTTAAGTCGTTGAGCTCCATGTCGTTGATTAACTGAACAAACCACCTGAGGAGACAGTAGTGGTCGAAACCGCGGTAGGTCAGCATTCATTTTTTGAAACATTAAACAGCTCTGCAAATCTGGTTTTCGAACAATCTTAAATATTTTACAGTTTGTTTACTCTATTGTATATATATATATATATATATATATATATATATATATATATAATATTACATTTTAAGAAATCACGTCTTATGAGCCTATTTCTTTTGCCTTCCATAAGGGAGATCAATTTTCATAGCAAACTGTGCTTCCCTATTTACTTTCATGAAATATAATACGACTTTGATATTCATGTTTTGGAGTACTTAATTTATGTCAACATTATATCCTCCTTATCCTCTTTCCACTATCTACACCACTGCCCTGTTCATCCAATCTTTTTTGCTTGCTGTCCCAACTCTATCGTTTGTTGAGGGCACAAGTAAGGTTTATTAAAGTTGAAACAGTTTCTGAACCCAGGCATGAAAATGAATAAGAGTTAAATAGGAATAAGATAAAGTTTTAAAATTCCTTAAGTAAATCTATTTCTTCGAGAATGTATTACGCCACACTATAACCTGCTTCTCCTATACGTTGCATCGATCGCCTGATAACATGTAATCAATGGACATCTTTACACGGCATCCGTTATGATTCGTCATTCAGATGTACAACAGTATTGTGTGATGAATATGTTTTCGTCTCTTTACAAAATGAAAGGACTTCAGGTTAAAGAGTAACATTAGTAGTCGTAGCAGAAGTCGCGGCAGCCATTTTTTTTAAATTGTTGATAGATGAAACATTTTCGTTCAAATGATATACAAATCAAATACAAAATGTTGACTTATTGTAAACAAACCAGAGACTGACGTTTCAGATCACAATGTGATTTTAAGGTAAAAGGCTAAGTTCTTTCGTCAGAATTTTCATTCTTTCATGGATAGAATGTCGAGTTCAAACTACAGCATTGCATTCGTTTTCACACAAATACGCTAAAATAGTATGTATCCACCTATTTCTCTTCGGAAGCCAAACTATGAGAAGAACAGTTCTAAATTCAAAACCTGTTGGCCGCGTGGCTATCAATCCCACTCTGTAAAATCCTTTTTGCTCCAGAAATCACAGGAAGCAACCCCTAACGTGAATTTGCGACGCTAAACAACACAGAGACCTAAATACATATATCCATGGATGAAAGAGACTAGAATTACTTATTATTTTCAAGTTGTTTTGCAATTTGAAGCGTTTTATTCTTGTTTATTTTTATTTTTTCTTTTGATGAAAGATCTTTATAATGCATTGAAATTAATTTTCTTTTCTCTCTATCTCCCCTTCTCTTTCTCTCTCCTTCCCTCTTCCCGCATAATTTCTGTGGATGGTTAAGCAACAAAATCTAAATCTTTCTACTAAAAATGAAAAGGATAGCACAAGTAGAGACTGTCATGCTTCAAACTGTTCGTAGCTTAAACCTTTGATATTGAAAGAGGCGTCAAGTGTGCATCCCATGAAAGTATTTTTTTGGTGATGCAGGGTTGAGAAAGAACGAAAAACCAGAGAGGCTACAGAAACTTATACGAAATTAAAACTTTCATTAACAAAACGACACAGACTTGCAAGTAAAGCTAAACTTGGAATATCGATCTGTCCCTGTCAGCAATACTGTCAGAATATCTCTATATTTAACTAAGCCATCTGCCAAGAAGAAAGGACAAATAAGAGCAACGCTGTCCTCGACGTGTCGACGTCGATAACAGAACAAAAACAACTATATCTGGTTGATCCTGCCAGTAGTCATATGGTAATATTAATGATAGTATTAGCCGTTTCCTTATAATAAAACATTCGACATTTATTAACCGAGAATTTAGACTTAGTGTCTGTTGAAATTTGTAAAATATTTATCTTACAATATTTCAGGAAAATAGGCTTCTCAAGTTTAGTTGTTGTTAATAGCCCTTTCCAGTATTGAAGGGGGCTTTCTTCCTTTGGGTAGAGTGCAACGACAGGATCTTGATTATTATCATTATTCACTCTTAGAGTTACAGGTGCTATTCCATTTAGTTGTTGCTGCTCTTGGTAGTCCACAAGAGATGCGCTTTCTTTTATTTGGTATAGTTCTTTGTTTGTGATTGTGTAGCGCCAGTCCACAATGTTCAATGAAGGATAGTCCTCGCTGATATTTCTGAACTAGTTTGGCGGCATATATCTCATTTATATGTGTTTTCTGTTATCCAGTGCAGTTCTTTGTTTGTGATTCTGTAGCGCCAATCCTCGAGGTTCGATGAAGGCGTACACGCTTCACTCATTGGAAGCCATTTTTGACTATCGGTATGAAAAAGCGGTTGTAAATAGCTGACGGTTTAGATATTTCTGAATGGGTTTGGCGCATGCGTAGAATCCATATGTAAGTCTCGATCTGATGAGGCTATTTAAGAACATGAACTTCGTTTTTAGATTAATGTGTTGGTTTTGTAGCAGCTTGCTGTGTTGGGCGAAACTATCCCTAGCGGGACCTATTCTATGTTCAATTTCCTTATCTCCTAACCAGAATTTGTTGTAACTGATCCTACAATGAGGTATTTGAAATGTTAAGTATTTACTAATTCCACTTCATGGGTTTTTTTTTTTTTAGACGGTTTCAGCTTACGCGCCATCATTGCTTTTATACCAATTCCAGATCATTGCTTCTGTTTTGGAAAGGTTTAATTTGAGTCCTACTTCTTGGAATAATTGATTGAGGATGCTGATATTTTTTGTTCAAGATCATTCTTGTCCTAAATATGAATACCCATGTCATCAACATAGAGCCCCCCACCACTCCTCCTGTGTACATTGAGGGACACCAAGAAAGCTGTTTTCTATTAGTAGATTAATTTTGAATATGATGATTTTCTATAGGGAGCTTAGATGTGTCACAAGGCCGAAAGTATGGGGCACCCAGTGAGGATCGAAGTCCCTATTCAGTCGTAATTGATCTAGCGAGATAAGCTTGCTAACTATTACACCACATCGATTCTAAGGGTAGCTTAGATGTAGCACAAGGCCGAAATTGTGGAGAACCCAGTAAGGATCGAACTCACTAAGTCGTAACTGATCTAGCTAGACATGCTTGCTAACCTTTACACCACTCGAAGTTCTCGATTCATTATGGAATGCTTAAATGATCAGTGCCCATGTCTTCGCGCTTGTGAATGTATATGCGCAGATCATAATCTAGGAAAAGATTAAATAGATTAAAACACTCATTTCCTCCTTGAGGTACTCCTGATGTCCTTTGATATATTGCAGTATATGGGCTCCTCTTCTGTTTGGAATAGGCTGGGAGATTAACCCTTTCACTGCTGCATTGATATAGCATTGTTGTCTGGCTGTGCTGGCCCGTTTTGGGAAATTGCCGTTTACTAGAAATAAATAACTATAAAAACTTTGACTGTGTCTTCTCATGGACGCCGCCATTTTGGTTTCGATCGGGTACTCTGCTGTATAGATAATGCTACACGACAGTCACTATACAATAAAAATACATCACAATACATCAGAAAAAAGTCGTTACTATAAATCTAGTCTTGTTTATCAATAGCATTAAGTGATAACTGGTTTTAGCTTACGGCTACATCACGTTCAAACACCAGTTCCCGTATAATTACCGGAGTTAAGCAAAGTCTGGTCAGTACCTAGATGGGTGACCGCTTGGGAAGAAAAAGTGCTATAACTTTGAATGTGCAGGTGATGTAATGGATAATGTCTCGGAATTGCTAATCGGAGAGCCGAGTTCCAATTCCCGTTGGGTTCGTTACAATCTAAAAAAATTTTCACGCCTTAAATAACCTGCAAATGTTGATAAACCGTAGAAAACGAAAAAGAAAATAGCTGGTTTTGCAACACAATCACAAGAGACAGATATTTAACGATGTTTTGAAAACGTATATATACGTCAACAGCAAGCAATGTAAGTTTTGTAAAGACGTATAAGTACGTCCACAGCAGCACAAATGTTAAATAGGATTACAATTTCTTCTACAGACCGACGAGAGGGTGGCGTAATGGATAGTGGTTCGGAATGAGAAATCGGAGAATCGATTTCGAATTCCAGTCGGGTTGCATTCACTTACGCGCAGATATCCTTGAAAAAAGTATAAATGCCTCTCCTCACTCCCCAGATATGGGTTAAATAGTATATTGTATCTGGAAAAATAATTCTTATTCTCCAAAAAAAATGTTAATGCACTCACAAAAAAAGAGAATTATTCTTATACTCCCAAAACATTTCGACTTTAAATAACTTACATGGAGTTGATAAACCGTAAAAAATCACTCTGTTACAGGCATGTTTTTAATTTCATTAAGAAGAGGAATAATATTTTTTCTAATAACTGAGCACATTAAAATTAAGGATTTCCCTTCATGATCATTGTTGCAAATACAAACTTGAACAGCCAGTCAGAATGGTTTAGCCAAGTAAATCGCATCGCAATTCTCTTACCTCTTCCAATTGCTCTTGTAATTTGCGAATATGTTCGTTTTCTTCAATTTGCTTTCGGTTTTCCATAGCGCTTCGCTTGACATTCTCACGATGAAGTTTGTTCTGTTCTTCTTTTTCAAGTCGCCATTGTTCCGCTAATTTATTCAGTTCCACTTGTTCTTTTCTCATCTTGTCTTTCTCTTTTTCCTTCAAGTCCAAGGTGCGGTTAATTCTGAATCATAATAATTAAAAAGTGTTGAAGAACTGAACATTATTATGGAGGAAGAAATAAAATGAAACCCGATTTCGCCGAGATTAATTAAATCCCTTGAAGATAATTTCATCATCATGTGCAGATGACTTTCAAATGATTCGATGACATATAAATTGATTTAAAATGCTTTGATGATGTATAAATGAATTTTAAATGATTTTAAGATGTCTGAATTACTTTTAAATGATTTTATGATGTCTAAATGAATTTTAAATGATTTGATGATGTCAAAATGTCTTAAATAATTTGATGATTTTTAAATGATTTTATGATGTATAAATGAATTTTAAATGATTTTAAGATGTCTAAATGAATTTTAAATGATTTGATGATGTCAAAATGTCTTAAATAATTTGATGATTTTTAAATGATTTTATGATGTCTGAATTAATTTTAAATGATTTTATGATGTCTAAACGACTTTTAAATGAACAATACGGGAACGTATCGATCGAAAAATAATGATAAAGACAGTAAAATAAGTATAATACTGACATGATATGCAAACTAATTGTTAATATGTTAAGTTCTATGGTGTAAATTTTCCAGAATCTATTTTACATATTTATAAATCTTCCATTCGTCCATGCTTAGAATATTGTTGCCACATATGGTCCGGTGCTCCTGCTATTTACCTTGCACTCTTTAATAAAATCCAAAGAAGAATCAGCAATATTATTGGTTCTTATCTGGTGACTCGGCTTTAGTCACTTTCTCACCGCCGTAAGGTTGCCCCTCTGTACCTTTTCTACAAATATTTTTCGTGGCAATTGTTCGAATGATTTCTTCGCTATAGTGCCGAGACTTTTTAAAGTTAAGCGCCGTAATAGACTGACGTCGAGATCACATCACATCATTAAAATACTTCGTGCTAGGCCAACCATCGACGGTCCTCAAGTAGTTCGTTCAACCCAATTTCACTCACAAGGTTTGAGTGAGACATGGTTTTATTTTTTTTGGGGGGGGGGGTTAAGACACTTTTCAAAGTCGTCGCACGCTGAGATCGCCGATGACATCCTGAAAAATTGATCATATGAATGTACATTGCCACTAAAAGCTGCATGTTTGTGTGGTTGGGTTAAATTTACGCTTTCATCTAGCAATTTCAACTGTAAAATGATGAGACCTAACTGCCAGCTAACTAGTACTGCACTTTAATTCGTAACGTCAAGGTACCAAAGAGAAAAGCTCACCAGAACAATTACCATGAAAATATTTATAGAAAATGTACATGTTAAGCTACGCAAAGATTGAAGCTGAGATGCCAGGTCAGGACCGATAACGTGGAAGATTTTGCTTTAGATTTTGCCAAGAATATCTTGATATCCTTGCTTCCCTGATGACTACAATCTTCACAAATTTAAATTCAACGTCAATCGCTATCTTCTGTCTTCTTGAATCCCATTCATCTTTTGTCATTTCCTCAATACTTCTTATACTCAGACTTTTCTTTTACTTTCATTCCCTGTAATCCCCTGCGTACTAGTGGCATTTCCACCTTGCTTGGGGTGAAATTATATATATATATATATATATATATATATATATATATATATATATATATATATCAAAAAGCACCAGGTCAGATATGACAACAATATTCAATCCATGGGCAAATAGTAGACTTAAAAAGAGGTAAGATTCTGGCGAGAAAAATTGTCTAGCACGACACAGTGAACCGACCCTTTTCTAGAAGGAGACTTAGCAACTGATACAATATAATCTTTCCACGACATGTCAGCTTAAAACATTAGGCGGAGAAGGCGCAATAAGTTACTCCCTTGCAGGTTAGCATCAGCAATATTGATGGAAGGCAAAAAAGATTCTCTAATATGACTAAAAGAGAGAAGTTTAATTTTTGAGGTGTTAAAATTAACAAGCCATTTCTTGCCACAGTTAACAACTGATTAAAGGTCATTGTCGAGATCAGCTTGCATCCTAAAGTGCTTGGACGTAGGAATCAAGCATATTTTTGTGTCCGGGAAGGTGTCACTGTACAATGAGTCTATTTTGATTTGGACACAAATATTAATGATTTTTAAGTAGAACTTTATGTAATGCCTTACTGGGATTTAACAAACTCTGCCTTTTCCATGAGGCTCTTTCGAATCTCCATTATCCTGAGTTTCTCGATTTCCATTATCTTCTCATTTTCCTCTTTCACTTTGTCCGCCCATTGCTTTTCTCGGATTTTGTCGTTATCGGCCAACATTTGTTTGAGTTTAATTTGTTCCTCTCTTTCTTTCATCACTTCAGTCATCAGATAAGCACTCTGCAAAGAATTAAGGAGAAAAATCAGTTTATTAGTTGTTGTTTTATCTCTTTTAATTTTAATTGTATTTGTTGGTTCCAATCCCGTTAGAAATGATTGCAAAATATTTCTTGAGGCTCTCGAAAATATACTGTTTAAAAATCAGAGTCGCCTGATCAAATTATTCGTCTGTTTAAGAAAATGCCAAAAGAATTGATATGGCTACAGATAAACACAGGGAGCCTGCTTCTGTGACTTACGTGAAGATTTCTGACCCTTTCTGTCTGATAGTACTGTTTCTCTTTGGCTTTTTCAATGATATCCTTCCGTAATGCTGCCTGGTACTCGGCCCATTCAAGATCCATTTCCTTTCTTCGTTCTTCGGCGGACTCCTTTTTTTTCTTGATGTCGTCCAATTTCTTTTGGCGTAGGTTCTACGAAAATGACAAATAATGTCGAAAGATAAAAGAAAACAGATTATGAACAACCGAACACGATTTTTTTTTTTAATATTTTTAAAATTTTCAAGATCATTAATCTAATTTTCTTGCAGTTGCTGCTGTTTTAAAAATGGCCTATCAATCCTACCACATTCCACAGATCTTCCTTGGTATTAAGATAAACTACATCCGGCACCAAGGCCTTTGGTCGGGAGATTGGTGGTTTTGAAGAGCGTGAAACTACCTCTTAAATGTTGTTGTTCCCAGGTTCACCATGACCCGGAGTAGTAGCACTTGTTAGGGTCCAAGTTATGGGGAAATAGTGAACCCCTAAACAAAAATAAACAGTACATTTTTATGATAATATGACCAACAATACATTTTTTATAGTAAAAGGACAATAAAAATAGCAGTAAAAAAGTATAAAACATACGTTATTATAGTAAAATTACCAGCAATACATGTTTATAAAAAAATTACCAGAAAATACATTTCATTACAATTCGTTAAAACTACAGACTAAAAATTTGTGATTTATTTTCCTGAAACGAGCTATTGACACAACTTCAAACGTGTAAATTCGTAAATAAATTCCTTATGTTTTTTTTATTAAAAATAACCATTCTGTTTCCTCGTCATTATCATCCCCCATTAATCTTCTTGGCGTGGGTAAATCAATTGTTTATTTTATCTCTAATCCTACGCCACTATACAGATACTTTTCAGTGCCACCGAATGTGACACAAAGTTGAAGTATGTTTAACGGCAATACCATGGAAAAATTGCCCAAGGCCCCTCGGCACTTCTCCGTTTAGGGACGCCTCAGATGCCGGGCAATAAACTCAGCCCCCGCCAGAAGGAGAGGTATTGTCTGGAGAGAAGACCCTCGGAGACCCAGGCTACTATACATTCAGTTAAAATATGTTTCACCGTGAGTACGGCTTGTCATGTTGTACGTGTTGGTTAATATGCGATGATCAGCATGAGGGTTTCTCAAGGGTTAAAATGCGATAAAAATAAACTCAAGTTTATGTTTACCATCAAGCTGTTGGGCCAGTTTTTGACAATATTTTCGGATTTTTCTTTCATCCGTTCTTTTCTTTCCTTCCATCGTCGGACTTTCTCTGCTTCTATTTCCTTCCAATGGAGCTCGTCTTGAATTCTCTGCCAATCTTTTGCAGTTAGCACAGTCACCTGTCGAAGGTCAACATTTGGCTTCACTAAATGCACATGCAGCATGGAATCTACAGAGAAAGACAAAGAGGGGTTGCATTTAATAATTAATCAAGTTCTTTCAAAGAAAATACACCTGATGAAAGATTGTACGTTTTTATTTTACTAGTAGACTACCCGTGACCCGTAGGGTAACTGACGGTTCAGGTTATAAAACAGTGAAGTTGATTTCAACATACCATTAAAATGAAAGTTAATTTTATTATGATTCAGTTAAATATTTCAATTCTTTCGTGTTATCATTGGTCTGGTTTACAAGTTCATTTTTTAACGTTTTATTGATTGTTTACAGCATTTAATAATAACATAACTTCCGGGATAAACTTTTAATTTTAATTTTTAAATATGCCAAAAATTATTTTTTTTAAATATTTAAAATATTTTTTATTTAATAAAAAAAAAAAAAAGCCGAAATATAAAAAACTGAACAAAACAGCAAAGCGGGATTTCTTTTTGTCTATCATTAACGTTAAAATATTTTAATTAAAAAAAAATGTCTGATTAAAATTAAAATAAAAATATTACTGTAAACAACTCGTATTTTTAAATCTTATTCACTTAAATCAGATTAATTTAAATCATTATGCACCGGACGGACGCACCACACAAGCACGTACGTAATCACAGACTTTTAGCATTGTATAGATTTAGATGTGCGATTAGCCTGTTATCGGAACATAAGAGGGAGTCATCGAGCGGGCTTCAAATTCTGCTACATTAAACTTTACTTAAATGCCCTGGGGAAAGGCATTAAGCTATTTCTCCCCGACACCGCTAGCTAATTGTCAAATAAAGTAGAATGGGCTTTATAGCCTTGTGTGGCAGCCAGCCTATGAGAAGGATAACAGTTAATTAAAAATCTAGGAGAAAGCAACGGCAAGCCACTCAAACTATCTTTCCCAGAAGTCATGGTAATTCACAAATAATAAAGAATAGAAATCTGTGGAGAACCATAATCGCCTACGTCCTGAAGAGACACGGTATTAAAACATGATTTCCATAATTGAATAATAGAAAGCAAAAAAGGATACGAAAATGTCAGTTGCAACTTTTATGCCTGAAAATATTTTGATTTAATCTAAGTGAGTAATGAGTTGAAAAATTAATTTAATGTATAGGTAATTAAATGGAGTTTTGCTTTCCAGGGATATTTTTAATTATTTTTTGTCGATCTTGGCACTACAATTAAGGAACAATGCTTCTTCTTTTCATTTTGATAGCTTCGAAAATACGTTCGATCTCAAATTAAAAGAAAATAATCATCGAAAAAAGTTTTTTTTCCCGAAAGTATTTGTTGCGTAATGTTTCATTCGCGCAGTTGTTATGTCAGACTATACAATTCATTTTATTTTGTAACTTAAGTACAGTTTTGTCATGTTCAAGCGATTGTACGTTCACCCTTTTATACAGAACCCAACAAATGTGGGCTTCGCCAAAACGCTCGTTAATAGCCTAAACATCCCATAATTCTGGCAACTTCAATCCAGAGGTCGACATATTTCTTAAGCTTGTCGATTTCTTTTACTAAACTATTAAGGTCACCAGAAACGTTCACGCCGATATGGAGACATGTTTTGTTTCTTTGCCAATGACGCTCGAAGCCCTAAAAAGTCTGTCTCTCTCTCTCTCTCTCTCTCTCACACACACACACACACACACACACACGTAGAATAAGAACGCTACCGACAGGGCGCATTCGTTTCTTTGGTCCTCTGTTGACTTTTGAACTCTCTCACATACACACACGTGTCTATCATACACAAGCACATTCTCACGGCGTGTTTCAATGTCTTTACTTTCATTTCAATTATGTACACATGTAATTCCTTTTGTTAATAACATGCATTATCGTTTGTTTTATATTCATTTCTCTTTTTTATTGTTTCTTTTCTTTTTATTTATTATTTTTATCCGGCCTCACATTAGTTCGATTATTTGTGAGATAAATGTTCCAGGAGCACATAAATATACACTTCACACTCTCGTATAAATAATGTAAAAACCCACAACATAATAATGACTAATTATAACCGAACACAATAAATAAATAATCTAACATTTCCAAAGCAGCAAGAGCAGTTTTGCTTTCTGTTTTAAGATGTTAGTGCAAATAATTGAATGCAACTGAATTTATTTGATATATTGAGTTCAATAAAATTCTTTTTAGAATGAGTGACGTGAGAAAAACATATATTTATATTACAAAGTAATTTAATATAATTCATTTAAAGTAGATTAGGAGAACAGAAGAATTTATATGAGTTTTTCAACGTATAAAGATACACTGGTTATTATATAGATTTGACAAATCAAACTTGTAGTTGAATGAAGACAGATTTTTGTATTTCTGAAATACAAAGTTTAAAGAATTACCCAAGGCAAATAAACTGGTCCTGACTCGCACCTGGTGAACAAGATTTTGCGTAAGATTGAAGAGTAACTGAAAGCCATGACGGACTTGCTCAACTGACATCGGCTTCCATCATTAATACGCAGTTCAAAATGCCTTGTAAAATATACAATTTGCCATCCTCTTGATAACAGGTCATTTACCTAACGAAATCGTTTGTCAAATTTCTTTCTTGTGCATAGTAATTTTAGTGCAGTCTTCGTGCTTTTCCCCGCCTCCATTCCATATTCCTAATAAGCACAAATTGAAAACGAGAGACTGTCCTTTATAAACTCATCTGGGTAATTGATAGTGTTTTAGTGTGTTGGCTACTTCTGTAATTAATGTATAAGGTCTCTACGAAAACATTTTACATGAAATAATAATGGCGAAAAGATACACGCACATAATAACAGAGAGCAATAGATCTGAATTACAAGGCGATATTTATTGGACAAAAATAACGAAAATACAATTTAAGAGTTTTTAAATGGAAATAAATGGAATATACAACGAAAATTGTTAATGTATTTGGGTGTCATTAGCCTGTGTACGTGTGTTTGTGTGTGAAGCGTCCATAGCCCTTTTTGCTTCAGTGTGAAAAATTGATGGCACACATCTTAAAAGGAGGAAAAACAAGATAAGAGAGTTACTTAAGGGTTCATCTGTTTTTATACCCTCCATGCTGCTGTTGATATGTTTACTAATCCCTTCTCTGACAATTATTTTGGGAAAAACGTTTCATTTTTAGGTGAAAAGAGTTAAGGTACTACAGAGCTCTCTCGGAATTTATGGAACGTGTTCGAGGCCCTATTGATGGGAGCTATGGGTAAACTATCAGGACAGACTGCATTGTATAGCCTTGGTTGGCAACCAGTCTAGGAGAAGTAAACACTGAATTCAAACCACCTACTGCCTTGTAGGTCCTGCCTCTTTAGGAAAAATCTAGAAGTAGGTAACTTCAAAAACAAATGCACTTCTGAGAGGAGGGATGGGGTAACATCAATGTCCCCGGTGCAAAAGGAACCGGCAAACAATTCTACTATTCTGTCTTGAAATATCTCCATGAAGCACAATTGCGGTGTAAAAATGTGCTAAATAAATAAAATGATGAATGATTAAATAAATTTTTAGAAAGTTGGTGCTATCATGGTATGCGATCTATCTCATTAGTTGGGGGTCTACAATATACGTTATTGTGGTAGACTGCATACTCCACTAGCATCGACAGATCTTTGAATTTGCATGAAAGAAGATATGGTAAAAAAAGTTAAAGAATAAGGAAAACTTTCATGCGATTTGAATGCGACTGTGATTTTATTGAGTCTCCTATAATCTTTTTCAATTCATTATCAATATTTATTTAATTTCGAAAAACTGAAAATTTATACATACATATTTGATTGAGCAGGAGTGTAGTGAACTTTGCGCCTAAATATTGATAAAATCAGCATTTCTAATGTTTGTATTTGTTTTTATTAAGTCTGTGTGTGTGTGTTTTATAAGATAAAATGTTCATGAAAAAGGCTATACAATGGATATATTCCTAATAAAAAAAGAAAAGAAAACGGTTTCCCTGTTTTATTAACCTTAACGATTTGCTTTTCTGTTTCTACTTCTCTTTCTGCTTAACTTTCTTCTTCTCTTTCTGCTTAACTTTCTTCTTCTCTTTCTTTCTCTGATACGTCCGCAAAAGATTTTACAATATAACTACCAATGGCGTTTTTAGTCATCAGAAAGTGGTGGGGTGGTCACTTAGAGACCAAAATTAATATCTGTGAGTGTGGAAATGGAAGCAAAATCCAAAGTCGAGAATTGGTTATGGCTTGGATACTTTGCGGGATTTTCTTTTTTTTTTTCTTTTTCTTTTATTTGTGGTGGTGGGGTGAATCTTAGATTATTAAAATATATATCAACTATACATATAATGTAGAACAGTAGAGGAAAGAGGCTAGATCCTAGACAAAAACTTGGGCGTCTATGGCACCCTCTTGTTCACCCCCAATAGAATCATTAACTAAGAAACTGAAATTTCCTACCAAGACAAATGACCAAATTCCTAAGTACATTTTAAATTTACAAAGCATAGAAAAATGACCGAAGCTGCCGTTGTACACAAGAACTTAGAAATCCCCTTAAACACAGACATTTATTGTTATGATTTCAAATAACTTTTTAGTTAGATCGAAGTATGAATTTGTTTGATATTTTCCGTTCTGACTTATTTTCAAGCAAAAACATTTGTCAAACAATGGAATAGTAAATCAATGCATAAACAACATTAATAAAAAAAATATTGTTAACCTTGTTCCTTTGTTATTCGCTTCCCTTCTATTAGCGCTGACATTTTTACTACTTGGAAGTTTGAATGTCTCTCTGTTGTGTTGTTGACTTGACACACCTTAGTAACATGAAACGTTAGCAACGAGCCATGGGAGATAACTCACAATTTACTAAAAGTGATAAACAGTTATCAAGGGAAGTAACTTTTTTTCCTTATTTATTAGATATACAGTCAAACGTTGCTTCAAGACACAAGGAACAGGAAGTTGTGGATAGCCATGATTGCTCACATTCGGAAGAGGGAACGTAACATAAATGGTGATGATAGAGATATAATGCATGAAGAGATGTAGGGGTAGCGAAACTGTTAGTGAAATCTGCGAGCCGACTTCAAATTTCCGTTTACTTTAGGCTATTACGTTCTAAAGGCCTTTGGAAAAGGCATAAATCCGTCGCTCCCCCAGAACTATAGGTTAAACAGCAAAGCTAGCCTCGATTGGCAACCAATCTAGGAGAAGGATTAATCTGAATTCAAAAAGAAGGCTGACAACAGAAGGACACTCTTCCGATTGTTTGATCCGTTTTTTTGGGGTTTTTTTTTTTTACTTTTTATCAACCCTTTGCGGATTATTTAAAGCCAGAAAATTTTTTAAATTGTAAGTTTTTTTGTTTTCATTTTTTTTTAAGATAATAATTATTTAGTGATACAAGTCTTACTAATTAACCCATAGATAGGGGAAGGGATGGATTCATACATTTACCAAAGGTATTTGCGCGTAAGTGAATATAACAAGACCAACGGGAAATTGAACTCGAATCTCCGATTATTACTTCCGAGCTATTATCCATTACACCACCCACATATCTAAGTTTAAATCACCTGACATTCCCAAGCGGTTACTCATCCAGCTACTGATCAGGTTTGAAGTTGCTTAACTTCGTGTGAGCGTACGTGATGTGGCCGTATGCCCTACCTCTCAAGATAAGTCAGGACAATTAACAGACATTTAAGAAAAAAGGAAGCTGTTAAAAGGGACATGGCATTTGAAAAAGATGTACAAATATTGAGAGATCTCGTGATCTACCATAGAATAAGATGTTATTAGTTTGGTAAATTATAACACTGTCTTCTTACCTAAGTTTAGTAAATATCTACATAGTTTACTTATTTATTAACAGGGAGTAGACTTTTAATCATCATCATCATTATTATTCCTTGCTTTTGTTAAGTTTGCACGATTTTCATTTTAAATAGAGACCATGCATTATGGGTGATCGTCAACAAGTCGTACGTTCTCAGAGAGATCCGATTTGATTTGTTTAACATCATATCAACTCTTTATGGATCATTTAATGTCGAAATTTAATTTTCTTGGGAGCTTTGAAGCAATAAGAATATGATACATGTTATTCTGCTTTCACAATTGAATACATGGTAGATGATACTCAGCTTTTTTCGCATATATATGTTTGTACAGACATGATTACTAGAGGCGGTGATATGTGTGTTGTTGAAGTTATATTTTGAAATACAGTTTGATTTAAGAAATTATCGGATAAATGATTAATGTCATGAAAGTTCTTTCATATTGGTGGTTTGATTTTGTTTAGCGGCATATCAACCACTATGGGTTATCTAATGCCGAAATCTAAATATTTGAACACAATTTTATGGCTTCAGTTAATTATATCTTGAACATAAATGTATGCCTTCAACTACATATAAATGTATTGTGGGTCATTTTACTATAAAATGTATTGTTGGAATTCTGTTATAAAATTTTATTACTGATATTTTTACTATAAAAATGTATTTTTAAACTTTCATAGTTTTTTATCTTTGTTTGGAGATTCACTGTTTGCCCATAGCTAGGACCCTAACAAGTGCTACCACCCCGTCCCAAGAATAAGAGCACTTTTCGCAGAATATTTGCAGTACAAAGCAACACAGATTTTTGAAGCGGTGGTATACTAGGTTTTATTCCGATTTTCTCTAAGTAGAACTTTTAGTTAGCTAGCATCGATCCCGATACACGAATGATAACAGTAACCTGAACACCTCACATTCTAGCAACAAAAATCCAGAGGTCGGCATATCTCTTAAGTTTTCTTTTACTATAATCTTATGGTCACCAGAAATATTCATGCCGATATGGAGGCATTTTCTTGTTTCTTTGCCAATGAGGGTCGTTTTTGGTTGTTTTGTTTTATGGCATATCAACCTTAGTGGGTCATTTAATGCCAACAAAGGTTTTTTTAAATAGATTCATAGCGATAAATTGATAGCAATTGTAAAAAAGGTGTGTATGTACACATATATATTTGAACCATTTTTCAATTACTCATATTTTTTAGTACAATCCAACTCCTTTTAGGAAATTTACAATCTTGGATGGTTTTATTTTAGTAAAAAAGTTTTTTAAATTTCTCACTTGATAGATAATAATTTTTCCTTCAAAAATTATTGTTGGTAATATATTTTTATTATTACAAAGCATTTCTGGTATTAAAACCTATTTTTACACAAGTTTGGGTGTTAACTATTTGCCCATAGGTGGGACCCTAACAGGTGCTACCAACCCGGGTCAGGGTGAACCTGGGAGCACCAGCAATTAAGAGGTGGTTCCACGCTCCTCAAAACCTGATCTTGCTGTTGGACGTAGTTTATCGTCATACCAAAGGACAGTTGCCAATGAGGGTTAGGGTCGGCTGATTTTTCACTTTTTTTAAAATCAATATTGCACTCGGTGTGAAAGCTGAATTTTGATGTGATAAGTAATGACACTAGAAATTAACTTCATAGCTCTTAACGATTTTTGAGAATTTAGTTTCAAATATCGTCTGGAAAAATCTAAAGAAAGACCTAATTTCCGCAAATTTTTACTTACAAACTGACTTCAAAATTTTACTATTTTAAGAATAAATTCAAATAAAGTTGATATTTTTGTATTAGAAACATGGAATGGAAAATCAGCATTGTAATTAATCACCACAAGCAAAATATTCATTTTTTTCTGTATTGGATAAGAATGAGAAAAAAAATGTAAAGAGATTACAAAAAAAGGTTAATTAATGAATAAGATTTATTAGATCATAATTAATAAAAACAAAAAATAGATAAAAGTGTATATAACACCATAATACTGCGGGGCACAAATCATAAGATAATTTATACTTATCTTTATTATTATTATTATTATTATTATTATTATTATTATTATTATTATTGCCCCGCCTTCGTTAGGTAGTTCATTAGATAGTTCGCATGACCGTTACTTCCTGCCAATGCCGCATGAATAATAGACTATTTTGTTTTGACTGTGTGAAAACACGGAAATGACATGTCAGAAACACTACTTGGTTTCAGTGGGAAAAAGAAAGAAAGAAGTGATCTACGACTATCTCAGTGAAATGGAAAAGTTATCAGTTTCAAATCTTTTCTTTTGTACCCCCTTACTTATAAATAAATTTATTAATTAAAATGTTTGCAAGACAGGTTTTTAACTAGTTATTATTATTTGAGTAAAATGATAATAATAATAATAATAATAATAATAGAATAAATATTAAATAGCCATCCTTCTTTGTGGAAGTCAAAAAATTATATTTGATGATTATTTCATTTATTATTTTCTTTTAGAAAATGATAGGGTTTTTTTTTAAGATAAAAATACCTATGTGCGCAAAATGTTTAGGCATTTGTAATTCACAATTTTAAATTGCAAGCAGTAACGCACGCCTTTCTAAAAGGTAGTTTCTGAGAAAAGAAAAAGTTGTGAACGCAGCTTCGATTCCAGCCGAGAGTTACATTTTCGATTGCTATAGACCGGTAGACACTAAACCCATTGTTTGTAAATAAACAGCGATGTCTTTTCAAGCGAGGTCTTCTTAAATGATGTATCCTCAAACAGGTTTATCCACTAAAGTAACGGTTATAGTGTTACGGGGACTATTCCTAGTTGGACTAAAAAACAGTAGCAACAATATTTTACATAAGTAAATAATGAGTGTAAGGAAATTAATGAATTTTAACGGGGTAATTCTGACAGCATTAGATGATTTGGGCATAGACAAAACCACAGAAATAATAAATGAAAACTACAACACTGGTGATATACCAGAAGATCTCAGCAGATCTATTTTCATAGCACTTTCTAAGGAACCAGACGCAAACGAATGTGAACTCCACCAAACAATCAGCATAATGAGCCACATAACAAAACTCATCATCCGTATTCCGATGAATAGAGCGTGCAACAGAATCAGGCCAGACATAGGACAAGAACAGTGCGGGTTCGTCAAAGACATCGGAACAAGGAACGCGATATTCATGCAGAAAATATTATCAAAAACTGCAATACAAATGCAAAAGTTCGTGCACCTATGTTTTATAGACTACGCAAAGGCGTTCGACAAAGTATTCCACTGTTGGAACTGCTCAGCAACCTTAATATATTTAGGAAAGATATTAGAATAATCAAGAAGTTATACTGTCAGCAAACAGCCTGCATATGGACAGAAAATGAGTTCAGCAGATATACAAAAATGGAAAGGGTCATAAGGCAAGTATGGTCTTCTCACCGGACTTATTCAACCTATACAGCGAGGCAATTCTGAGAGAACTGGAAATCCTACCAGGATTCATCATTGTCGGCCAGTGTTAACAACACAAGACACGCAGATGACACAATGCTGTTAGAAGAGACACGGAATGGAAATTACAAAACCTCCTACAAATGGTAGCGAAGAAGAAGCGAGAAGGAACTAAGCATAAACTACAAAAAGACATAATACATAGTCACCTGTAAGAAGATAAGCCCGAAATGCGATTTACAGGTCGGGGACACTAAAATCAAACAGGTGCGGAAACTTAAATATCTAGGAAGTGTTCTGACAGAGGACGGTAAGTGCGACGCTGAAATCCGAAGACGTATTGGGATGGCCAAAGACGCATTCCAAAAGCTAAGCAGAGACAGTTGCTAACAAAGAAAAGAGTACTGAACTGCTACGTGATATCTGTCCTCCTTTACGGCAGCGAATGTTGGACAGTCTCCTGAAATATGAAGAAGAGACTCGAGGCAACAGAGGTATGGTTCTACAGAAGGATGCTAAAGATACCATGGACTGAACATGTGAACAACGATGAGGCTTTGTAGAGGATGCAAACAAGGAGGAAGCTTATACTTAACATCAGGAAGAGACAGCTGAAATTTCTGGGACATGTAATGAGAAAGGAGGACTTGGAGAATCTGATACTCACAAGTCGAATAGAGGGAGAGACAAGGGAAAGTAACGTGTGACATACCTAGCGGGCTTAAGCTAGTGGATGATGGAACAGGATTTGGGAGAAGTAATAAAAAGGACAAAACATATTGAGAGCTACAAGAAGAAATATGGGGAAGAGAAAAGCCATGATCGCTTACGTCCTGAAGGGACATGGCACATAAAGGAACATTTTATATTTTTGTTTTATATGAGCGAGTAATAAGAGACAAAATACATGAGTATGAATGTAAAAAGAGAGGAAACGTTGATAGTTAAGAATTATGTGGGTGATATACAATGTGTGTGTGTGTGTGTGTGTGTGTGTGTGTGTGTGTGTGTGTGTGTGTGTGTGTGTGAGTTCAGTCACTAAGTGGAATGATATTCCCCCATGCCCGGGAGAAAAGATCCCGGTGACATTGTCACTCCAACATGCTGGGAGGGAGAAAAAGAGAAAAGAAAGAGAGAGGTCTGGAAGTGTCCCGTTTTTATAGGCTTTTAACAACGACGTTTTGTCGAAACTAGCGAAGCTATGTGGTGGGGAGGGGCTAACCTACAATAATAGTAATAAAAAATATTGAGATTTAAAAAAAAATCTAATAACTACTTAAATAACTATGCATAAAAAATAAATATTTTTTGTCCATTCGTGTGAGCTTATCTGGTGCCTCAGTGTAACAGCTGAAACGTTTGAAATTCAATGATCCACTACTACTACTACTAATAATAATAATAAACTTATATATATATATATATATATATATATATATATATATATATATATATATATTAATAAAGTTAAAATTGTACTTCTTTTAATCTATTTGTAAAAATCAATACCTCTACAGATTGTCTCTTTCATGCCTGCATCTACCTCACGCCAGCAGAGAAGTCAACACACTACTTGATGAATCCGTGTATCACTGTATAATACTTAGCAGCAACAGTGCCCTTTCTTTCTCGTGTTTAAACAAAGATTTAAAATATAATATAAGCAAAGACTGAAAAAATGTACATGAGAGAGACGGGAAACATTAAAAGACTGAAAAAATGTACATGGGAGAGACGGGAAACATTAGCAGAGAGGAAACCGGACGAGGCTTTGGTTTCGTCCGGGAAGGTTGACAGGGCCTGAACCAGTCCAGGCGGGTTCAGAAAGGCCATATTTTTGGCCGAGCCTACGGGCTCGGGGATATCCACATTAAAACGACTTTGTGCCACATTCGATCCTCGTGGTTGGATTGATAAATACCGACGGGAAACAAAAGTTCTTTTTTTATTTTCGTTTTGTTTTGTTTTTTAAAACGAAGACATATTGGAATTCGTTAAAATAAACCGCCTTCAATACTGGAAAGAGTGATAACATCTAATGGACTTGAAAAACCTATTTTCCTAAAAAATTGTTTTAAGAGAAGGATTTTATAAATTTCAACCGAAAACGGTACTGACTGGCTGGTCAATGAATGCCAAACGTTTCTTTAAAGAGTAATATTACCATTGCAATTACAATTAGCATTGTCAATACTTTCCAGACTTATCTATCTATCTCTCTATCTATTTATTGTTGTCAGTCTATTCATATCTCTCTCCATTTATCTACCTGACTGCATTCATATCTATCTATCTATTTTCTATCTATCTACATCAGTCAAGCCTGTGGGTCTTAGCAAAGACCATCCTTGTGTGAACATTGGGGACTGACTCTACAAAATCATAAAAGTGTTGTACCAAATAACAGAAACCACACCAGTTAAAGACTATCAACAGCAGCAACAACTAAAATGGATAGCACGTATAACTCGAAGAGAAAATAATGACATAATCAAGATGTTAACGTTTTACACTGCTGCAAATAAAAGTATGGGAAGAACCCCTCCCCCATTAATAGTAGAAAGTGTGATAACGGCTACGAGACTTGAGAAACCTATTTTCTAGAAAAATTATTTTAATACAACGATTTTATGAATTCCAGATGTTTCTTTATAAGGTAACGGATAATATTACCATTACCATTACCATTACCACAATTCCTTTTTAAGAAATTTATAAACAGTAAATAAGACATAACAGCAAATACGTAGGTAAGTTAATACTATGCCAACAACTGGTTGTCCTAACCATTATAATCTATGCTGAGTCGAAAAAAAAACAAACTAGGCAGGCAACTATCTGAAACAAAAAAAGACAGACAGGAAATACGAAAATGCGTTTTCTGTTCCGTGTGGTCTTTCTAACAGAACCTCACTCGAAGCAATTCATTGATCAAGCTCCTTGTTTTTATCTGCAAACCATTCATTTATCTTTAGGAATTTATTTTATAGTAAACAAAATATCTGTACCTTACCATATCACAATTACAACTCTACTTTGTCCACGGTCTCTGATCATCCTTTTTCAGCACCTTTGTGTCCTCTCACTGACACAACTGTTTCTAATGAATTCCCAGACTCTCCAACTCTCCTAAGCTTGAGGGACATCCTTTTAACTAGAGGCAGGTGCAAGAAAAAATGCTAAATATGCATTGTGCTTAGAGAGATTTTATATAACGCAACATCATGCAAAAAATATGTACAAATATGTCCCACACAGAGTAACTATAACATATATGGATAAAACAAGTAGTGTGAACGGGAGAAAATTAAGATGGTCTTACTTGTAATATTTCCCGAAGGAGAAATGGCCTGGCTGTTGATGTCTTTTGGTCCTTGTTGGGACTATGAGGTTTCCTCCGTTCTCCTAACCACCATTATCACTCATGTTTTGCTTCTTCATGGTCTCTTCAGCAAATAGGATTTGTCATTCCACAGGTTGACATCACCCACAGGCCGGATTGTGATCCTCGTGAATTCCTCCTACCAAATGGGAGATGATCGCTCCTTGTAACCCTACAAATAATTTTGTGCGTTATGTATATATTCTCTTGAATTTCAGTCGCTTATAAAAGCTTTATTGTAAAATGAAAAGAAATTAAATTCATTGCATTTACGATAGCGTAAATTTCAAATGTCTTTTCAAAACAATTTTGTCTGCTTAGAAATATTAATGCCTCAATTGAAGTTCTCGATTTTTAGAAGGTTTCAAA